>RZOE01000106.1:0-405000 GCA_003992445.1 Leishmania aethiopica | reverse complement strand
AAGGGTAAAGCCTCAGAGTTCGCGAAAGAGCTTTCTCTCGCATACAAGCAGGTGATGCAGGCAACAGAGCATATTGGAAAACAGCGCCAAGCACTCACCGGCTGCATGTATCTGTCTGTGAAGACAAGGGAGTGGGCGGCTGCCGGGCATGACATTGCTGGCGCCCTGGAGAAATATGGAGCTGCATCCTACTGGGTGGAGCAGGGGAACCGGCTTCTTGGTCGCCTTCAGTCCTTTGAGGCTGCCCACTCGCGCGTTATTAGCGGCACCGAAGTGTCGTCCTTATGTAGCCGCGCAGCGGCTACATAAAGGCCGTGTTTGCCGAACACTTCACAAAGCCGCCGGAACTGAATGCGTCAGAGATAGATGTGGCGGATTTGCTCACGTTTTTCACAGCTAGTGGCGGTGGGGCCCTCGCGGTGGAGGTGGCGCTAGCCAAGTTTTTCGGCGTTGTTGAGAACATGCACGTGAGAGCCCCCGAGCTGTGGGCGATGAACTACTTGTTACACTGGTACGGCGTCGAGGAGGGTATCATGCTGGCGCACGAGGCAGATGTAGTCGATGGTGGATTCAAGCAGCAGGGCGGCGGCGCCTTTGAAGAGCAGTTTCTAATACAGGAGAACAAATTGGTGGTTTCCCAGGTCCTCGTGCCGCATTGCTGCGCCGTGACGCGCTGCGACGAGGCGACAGCCAAGGCTTGGGTGGAGGCCTGCGTACGTTGCGAAGTGACTGAGAGGCACGGGACAGAGGGTGCATCTCCAACGTGGCCGGGGACGCCTCCAGCCTCTCTTCCGCCGGCGTACCGTCTTGCGCGCAACGTGAACTACTACTGGAAAGAGGCGGGTGAGGATAAAATAGACCGCATTGCTGGTGAGCTTGATGGCGTGATCTATGACGCCACCACCCGCCAGGTTTTGTTTGTGCTGGAGGCAAAGCAGAACATTGCCGATGTAGGCAAAGCATTCAAGCAGAAGGAACGGCTGTACAACGCGCTGGATGCCACATGGAAGACGTTGTCGCAGGCATCTCAGGGGGCGGCTCTGACGGCTGTCCAGCCGTCGGCCGAAACTGAGACCAATACGGCAACTACCACTGCCGCAGGTCGGAACGCGACCCCCGCTGTAGAAGCCGCATGCGCGGCCTCCACTAAGCTGCACACCGACCAGGTGGAGCTTCTTTTCTTCGTGACTCCGACGCCAGCAGCGGAAGCAGCACGCGAAAACTTGTCCGTGAATGAATGCTCGCTGGTGACCGGTGTGGGCGCAGAGCCCGCTGCGAACTTCCAAGACATGCGGAATTCTGGTGACATGGCCGCGGCAGCTGCGCCACCCGTTCGCTCAAAGGCAGCTGCAGCTCGCCCCGCGACTGCTGGCAAACCCTTTTTCACTCAAGACAACTTTGCCGCCTTCTTCGGGGCAACTGCGAGTGCGGTGCATGGTGATTCCACGGCACCGTCTCCGACTCCAGCGAGAAGCGATAGCATGACGCCTCAACATTTGGGACGAGATCAGCGATGGATTTATTTAACGTCCTTGTCCACAGGGAACTCCTCCGGTGCGAGAACCACAGCGCCTGCTCCTGGTGGTACCATACACATGGCGGAGTTGACGCTTGTCAAGGCTGCGTGTGACGCTGTCGCTGGAGCATACGACAGCTACTTTCAAATAAGCACGCTGCCACCGACTGCGACGCCGGCTCTGCAGTCTCTCGTGTCAGCGATGCGGGTGTGTTCTGCTTACGCGCCCGAAACAGAGCCAATGGCTCTTTTTCATCTCTCTCTTGAGCTGCCCCCGCAGGAGTGCATCAGCGCTTGTGCAGAGACAGCGGCGGTGAGTCGGTCGGATCTTTACGCGTACGTCCTTCATCTGTTTCGCCATGACGTCCGGTGCAAAGACGGCACAGCAGCTCTCGAGCAGGTACGACTGCGACAGAACTTCATTGATGGCCTCGTTTTTTCCGAGCGCTCCCTCATCTTAGCGGTCGACACTGTCGTCAAGCAGATGGCTCGCAGACGGAAGGATGTGCCGTCTTTCTGCGACGTACTGCAGACGTTGATGCAGCATTACTGCGTGCGCAATCTGGTGATGATTGTCGGTGACGCGGCAGCGTGTGTGTGAAAAAGGGATCCGTACATCGCTGTGTGTATGGGTGTGCGCGAATGGGTGGTCCGTGCCCATGACTCTATGTGACCCAGTAGTGGCTGTCCCTCACCCCCCCCCACCAAAGCTGAGCAGACGAAGTAAAAAGAAAACCGTTACTGTGCTAGAGAGCGCTAGCTCTCTTCTCCCCTACACGTCTGTCTCCGCCTTTTTGAAGTTCTCTTGGCTGAGCGTCGTTCGTAGATGTGTTGGGGAAGGACTCCGCATGCTCCGAGTCGCTATTCTGTGCGGTGTCCGTTTGGTTATCGTGTATTTTCTCCAAGGTGCCAACCAGGGTAGAAAGCCGAAGCTAAGATGCGATGGGAGGGGAGGGAGGGGAGGGAAGGAAGGGGGGGGGAGGCACTGCAGTGACCGCTCCATAAGTGGGCGGGCGCAGACGTGACGTGCGCACTCCGTTCCACAGGACCCCTGGGGCGGGCGGCATGCACGAAATCACCCATGTGCGTTTTCATGCACGCAGCTGTGCTTATGACCTCTCGTGTTCACGCGAGCCCACATGCAAGTGAAACGTGTTGTGCGCTCTTGTGCGTGGGCGCATGGCGTGGCACGTGTATGTCAGTCATTGGATGCTATTCCAGTGGTTCTCCTCCCCCATTGGCCGTCTGATAGAACACCCGTTTGGCACGGATCGGCTGCTTGCCACTCTTAACCTTTCCCTTCCGTGCCTCTTCAAGTTTGAAGTGCTGCGATCTTCTCTACTGACTTGTTCACTCCTATGCTCTTGCTTTCCTTCTGCTCTCTTGCCCCCTTTAATGAGCTGCTGCCTAACCTACAGGCACGCACACACACGCTCGCGTATTCCTCTACTGGACAGCGGAGCGGTCAAGCAGAGCTTGAGTACGATGGCTCCCTTTTTTCATCGTACGATTGCCCATTCTTCTCTGCCTTTTTGAAGTTTTTTTTTACAGCTGCTTTGTCTTCTTGCGTGTGCGCGTGCGTCCCGCCCAAGTCCCGTTGGTGCGACGCGCCATCTCTCCTTTTCTTTTTCCCATCGAAGTCTCTCCCGCACGCGCGCACACACTTGTTGTGCGATCTCTGAGCGAGAGGGGACATCGCCGTGTTGGTCCGCGTCTTTCTCGGGCGGCACATTCTCAGCTGCAACGAAAAGAAAAACATCCGGACAGCAACAGTGGCGTTGTGCTGGGTGTCTGTGTGTGGGCTGTTTGTGCACCTCGTCGTCTTGTCTGTGCATCAAGGCATCTGGCAGCACTTTTCCTTCTTCGCACGTACGCCTTGCTTGAGCACAGGTCGGGCGTCGCGCTGAACCGACGGCAGTCGGCTGTGACCGAGATCTGTGGATGCTGACTATTCTGGTTGTGAGCGGAAGAGCGAGAATCCTTTGAAGGGCACGCACAGAGCCCCTTCAACGCCAGCTTAGCAGTGGCAGTTACACACACACACATATATCCAGTAGAGGTGAGCTTTTTACCATCTTGGTTCTTTTTCCTTTCCTCTCTCTCCCCTTCGTTTGTGTGTACGTCGCATTATTCGACAGTCCCAAAAAGGAAACTCACTCCAGTGAACGCGGCGCGGCGCTCCGTTCTTGCCTCCTTTTTTTTTTCGATCTGTTATGTGTAGGGTGGCACACGTTCTGTGTGCTTGCCGATTCCCAACTGTCTTGTCGTCGACCTCACTTTTTTTGGCGTTTAGCACTCCTTATCCTTGTGTTTCTCTCTCTTCAGCGTGAGCGGAACCGGTGTGGTGTGTGTTTTGAACTGGTGTTTCCTTTTTTTTGATTGGTACGTTGCTGTAGGCGTGTGTCCTTGCCCTGTGTAGTTGTGTGTCTCACACGTCTCACCTGTTAGTTTCTTTCCATTCTCTTCCCCCCTCCCCTGTTTGCGTTTTTGCTTCTAGCCGTACCCTCATCTCACGCCTTCATCATCTGCCCCTCCCCCACCTGTTCACCTCCATCTTCTGCATCCTCTTTTTTTTTATCTCTGACACACATCCGTCGCTATTTCTGTATCTCATTTCTACTCTGCTTCTGGTTGCGTTCTTTTTATTCCTTGTGGTAGCTCTCTCTCCAGACACCCGCGAAGCTTACCCGAGGACGCATACACGCGCTCGGAGGGAGACACCTGTAGAGCTAAACGGGGGCACTGCCTTTCCCCACGCTTCACACCGTCTTCAGCACGCAGCCCAATCGATACTTCAAGCAGGAACGTACACGCAGACGACAGGAGGACACGACACGTTTACAGCATTCTATTCTTCTGCCCGTTCTTTTTCTTCGTTGATGTGCACGACTCCCTCACCCCAGTCTGTCTGACTATACCCATATATAGGCATACAGACATCGATACACATGGATGTATATGTGTGTACATCGTCGACTTCTTCGTTTTTCCCCTGTTGGCATCTTTTCCTCTACCAAGACTAGCTTGCAACCGCCACTGCTTCTTCGTGTGCAAAATCGTCGTCGTCTTCGTTACGACGCACCGTTTTTTTTCCCGCCTGTGGTAGTGTTCTCGCTTTTTTTTCGTTTCTCTTGGCGTTGCATACGGACTTATCTCTTCTGTTTTCTTTGTGTTTGTGCGCGCGGGTGTGTGTCTCCTGCCGGGTATTCTTATCCTTCTCATACGGGGCTCGTCGTCTTCCCTCCTCCTCCCTTGTTTGTTCGTCCTGTCACGTATAGCCGCATAAGCCGTTGATTTCTTCTTCGGTGTACCAAAGGCCTTGTCCATTGCCGACCGGATTGGTTTGTTTTTCTGTGTTTGTTTCTACTCCTTCACGTGTCTGTCCGCCTTTGCTTGCACCCGTTCTTTTTCGTTTTTTTTTTTCTCTTCGTGTATCCGACGTGTTGGCATCGTGGAACAAGATAAATTCAGAAGATATATACACCAAGAGCGAAACAGCGCGCATCGACGAGAGTACACGGGACGTGCGCGGAAGTCTCACGGCGCATCTTTTTTCTCCTGCATTCGTCTCCTCTCTGCTTCCATCTCTCTCCTATTGTTTGCCACCGGCTTTGTTTTTTCGTCTGGTGGATAAGGTGCACCACGCCTGCTCCCACGTTTCTCGATTGTGTACGTTTCTCTGCGGTGTGGTGTGCATCTCCAGCGTTTTTTGTTTGTTTCACCCAATGGATCTGCGCACAAGGGTACTTGTTTGAACGACTACAATAGTTTTTTTGAACCGCAGGGCACTGGCGCGAGGCAAGACAGAAAAGTATCCCCTCTCGTCAATCTGCCGTCGCCTTTGCTTTTCACGCTTTCTCTCTTCTCGAAGCGTCTTCTGTGTTTGCTGACTCTGCCTCTGTCGCGTGTGGCGGAACAAGGGTATAACAACGTCACTGACGTCTCCATCTCTCTCTCTTACTGCCTGTCGTACTCGATTTCCTCACCTCACGTGCAGTTCAGCACCCTTCCCAATTCCCGTGTTACCCGCGACTTCTCTGTGTCTCTGCAGTCGTGTCTGCTTTCCTTTTCTTTTCTTAAAAGGTCTCTTTCTCTTTCCCATCTCTCATCCTTTCACCTTGGCTCTCCGAAGGGATTGAAGCCACGCCTTCAACTTTTTTCGCTACTGGCTGAAAGAGCGCTGCGTTATTCTTTTTTTTCTGTTGTTGCTCGTGCCGTTTTTTGGCGGACGTGCGCGCGCGCGTTTTCTTCTAGCTTGCGTTGAGCTTTCCTCTTCGCGTGCGTGGGAGTGTGTGCACCTCTCTCTCTCTCGGCCACCGAGGGAAGGCAGACGAAGGTAGTCTGTCGCTGCGACTCGACTCTCCCTTTTCCTTCTCGCTCTCTCGCTGATTCATTCTCCCTTTAGCTTCCTCTCGCGCCGTTTTCGTGTACTTTTTTTTATGTTTTGTGGTCGCTGTTGCTTCTCTCTCGTCGTCTGCATCTGTTCTGTCTCCCAGACAAGGTCTTGCCTCTCCACCCACATCAAGCGCGACTCTCTCCCTTTCTGTGGCTGTGATCACGTTGCTTTTTTTTTAAGTTTTCTTCGTTGAGAATTTGTTCGCTCTGCTTCTCAAGTCGTCCCCGCTCCTTCATCATACTTGCATCGACGCCATCCACATCCCGTTGGTCTTGGTCGACCGCTCTCACATACACGCCAATGAGCACGCCGTCCATCTGCGAGAGCGCCACCTCCATCGCCGACAGTCTTGACGGTGAGGAGTTTCTGGCTGCTAGCCCCTTTCACCCGGGCAATGCGGATCTCCGCTCCATGGTGCATGACTCTCCACGGACGAGCTTCCAGCCGCGCTTCGCGCGCATCAATTCGATGGATTACCGGGGTCAAAGCATCGTTGAGGACGTGAACAACACGGCGCCGACCAGCTGCGTACCGTCGCGTGTGTCGCGGAGGTCGCATCCGCGGAAGCCCGTGGCGGCAAACCGGCGTGCCGTGGCGGCGACTAACACACTGCCACCGCATTCCGACCACACGCAGCCGAGGGACAAACCGCGCCCCCGCGTCGGGCTTGACGCTCGCGACCCAAGGGCGGCGTACCCGAGTGCGCCGGCGCGGCCTAAGTGCGCCACTTCATCTGTCCCAGACCTGCCCTCAACGGCGGCGAAGGTGGCGGCTGCCAGAAGCTCTTGTCAAGCGCTGAAGACCTCTAAAAGCAACTCACGGACCGCTTCCGGTTCGGAGCGCACTCGCAGCAGCGGTGCCGTTGCGGATCTGCCCTTGACCTCGGCATTCTCATGCGGCGACAGCGCCAAGGGCGTGCAAGAGGAACATACGGCAAGCCCTGGTGGAACTTCGAAGAGGACTACCAGCGGCAGCGAATCTAGGGAAGTCGCGCTGCGGAGCCATCCACCGCGCTGGAGTGCCGGCGCCACTGCAACGGCGACCGTAGACGCACACGGCAGCGACATCGTTGTTCACATGCGCCCTCAATGCGAAGACGTGGACTTCATCCACAGCGACGATGCCCACCTTACCGGCGCCCCTCGACGGGGGACGGTGCCAGCTCCTACCGCCGGTGCAAAACTGACTCCGACATTGTCCAACGCGTTGTCGCCGCACTTGTTGTCACCGGTAGCAAGAGCCCCCTCAGCACCTTCGCCAATCTCGAGGTTTCGTTCTGTGCCGGTGGAGAGCAGCAGCAGCGTTGGCGTTGCCGCGTCATCTCCGTGGCGGACTTTGCCAGAAAAGGGCGCGGCAACAGAGAGAAGTGGCGCCTCCGCGCAATTACTTGCAGCTGGTGCCGCCAACGTGGCCGCCGTATCGCCTGTGTCGCCGGAGCACGTCTCACCCATGCCGCCGTCGAACTTGCAGACAGCGGAGAGCGACGCCAGTGGTGGCTCAGCACCGTTGCGCCAAAATGTCAGCAAACAGCGTCACTCGATGCGGCTGCTGCCGCAGTGCTCCACGGACGTGCGCACCACCGAAAAAAGCGACGCCGCAGCAGTTTCCATTCCCCTGGTGTCGAAGGCATCGCAGGCGCTGAGCCGTAATAGCACCTCTAGATTGCAGACCCTTGTCGCAACGCCTTCAGTAGCGCCGGATTCGGCAAACGTGACGCGTTCGTCCGACGTCGGTCCGTCCGAAATGGCTAGGGTGCCACGACTACCTGCTAAGGTGAACTCTCTGAAGATGAACGCACCGCGACCCGCACCCGATCGGCAGCGACGCGTAGCACCTTTGCTGCTGGCTGCGCGCAAAACTCTGGAGCGTGTCCCGGCGCGCGCTGCGCTGACCAAGGGTCTCGAACAGCGGAGTGCCCAAACGCCCCGGGACAACCAACATCAAGAGCACCATTCGCGGATCGATCTTGTGAAGTGCAACGAGAAGTTTCCCGCAAAGATCAGCACGTTGCAGAAGTCAGACTCGCTGCGGAACGTCGGCGTGGCCGACATCAGCGACTCAAAGCAGCACATCTACTACTGCACACCGTCGCTCGGCGACGAGACCATGCCGAACTTCGCCAGGGATGCTGCCGATCTGCACCTCAAGGTGAACCGGCCAAGCATTTTCACCTCGGCCATTCGCACAACGGTGAACGGGTCTGGAAGGCTGAGAGACGCCAAAGTTGCCCCTCTTGCTCATCTGCAACCGCTGCCGAACCCTTCTTCGCGGCGACCGTCGAAGGATAGTGCGTCTCCAGTGTCTTTGACGCCGCCGCGCGCGGATTTAGCCACCGCACCCCCGTCACCGCAGCCGTACTCATTGGGTGGATCACCTTTGCGCTCCGATTCTCACTCGGCGCAGGCGCCGCTATCACCAAGCGGCGGGTGCCGGTGCTCATCGCGGTCGCCTCCAAGCAACGTGTCAAAGGGGAGTACTATGCCGGTCGAGCCGCTCGAACCGAAGCACCCCCTCGCCTCCCACAGCTGTCACCCGTGCTAAAGAAACCCGCGCATGATGTTGGAGTGCCTTTGAAGTGCTCCGTGTCTCACCATGATGCTGCTCCTCTTCATGCGGTGAGTTTTTCTAATGCATAGAGTTCACCGGTGTCCTTTTCTGAAAGCTGGGTGCTCGCTGCTTCAAACCGAGGTATCACTGCGATGGCCGAGGCTCCCTCCCGTCAACTCACGCGTATTCCTGATCACTTTGGGATAAAGACGGTGCGTCAGGAGGCGCAGGCGTGCGAAGTCAAAGCACAGGATCAATACACGTGCACACACGCACAAGCACACAAACACACGGATAGGGAGAAGCGGACCTTGTTCCACAAGACGGAGAGGCTTAGGTAGTCGGCGATGCGTTTGCGTTGCGTCGATCCCTACCGCTGCTGCGTTTATTTTTTTCCTTCTGTGTTGAGAGTGGGGAGGAGGGGGGAGGGGATTCCTTGATTCCTTTTTTTGCACTCACTGCGATGTGTGTGTGTGTTTTGTGCACAATCTGTAAATGGCGCTTGCGTCCTCCCGAGCGAGTGCACTCGCCCCGTGACAACTCTAGTCAGCTTCTCCCTTTCCCTCAGTTCTGCGACGATGTTCTTTTCCGTGTGTGTTCTTGCAGGCTATGCGAATGCGCCGTGCGCTCTCTCTGCGTGCGCTTGTGTTTCTCGCTCTTCTTTCCTGTTCTCGTGATGGATTCGCCATGGTTTGAAACTGTGTGGCTCTTGCTTCTCTTTGACATCCTCATCTTGTGTTCTCTCTACCTGTTACTCGCGGTGACTTCTCCTGTCACCATGTACAGGAAAAGCGTTTTTTTTTTTTTCGGATGCCACAACGATACCTGCCGGCCGGCACATATTTTTTATCCGTATCCCTCATTGAGAAGAGACAGGGCAGCCTTTTTCGCTTTGTCCCTGCGCGAGTGTTCTCCGCGACGTATCCTTGGAAGACAGATGGCCATCGCACCTGTGATCGACTCTTCGGCCAGCGTTCCCTGCTATTCCGCTGGTGCTCTGCGTTGATGGGAGGAATCCGCACACTTCTGATGCCTCCTTCGCTCACAACCTCCTACCTCACGTCTCCTTCCTTTGTACCTTGCCTTGTTGTGTGCTCATTGGTGCTGTTGTGCGTAATCAACACGCGCGTGTCGCGGTATTTTTGGAACACGTTCGTCCGCACATATATATAATACATATAATACATATATATATATATATATATATTTGGCGCGTATCCGTTTTGCGCAGCCGCATCCCCACAGTACATGCAAGCAGACATCGTTCCCATTTGCGGCCCCCGTCTTCCTTTTATCCGTGGGTGCAGCTAACCTAACCGGTAGCGCACCTGTTCACTGGCTCAAATCCATGCCGCTTGTAGCTGGGGAATCGCAAATTCCCTCTCTTTTTCGTCTCTCTACACTGTCTGTTTCTCTGCCGCGATCTCGTTTGTTGTGGCGCACCTCAGACGGCCACACGTTTGCCCCCCTCCCTCGCTCCCTCCCCCACCCTCCTCGTCCCTCATCTGAAGCACTTCTCACCACATTAACCGTCTTGGGTGCTTGCGCCTCTTCTACGTAAAGCAGAAAGGCAAAAAAGGAAAGGAGCGGCCACACCCGTATCCACGCCAAAGAATCAAATCACCCACGGAAACACACAGGGCAGGCCTTGAATCCGACACGCATTTCACAGCCTCTGTACACACCTTCTCCCCCTCCCCACTCAGAAGTACCACGGCACAGAGAAAACGAAAGCGACATAGAGACCTCCAGAGGGATCGCACCCAATCCAGCATCGCACAACGGTGAGGCATACATACGCGCCCACGAGCGCTGCCGGCACTCCTCATCTCCCTTGCTATTGTACGTGCGTTTGCGCTCCACCTCTCTCAGACCTCTTTCATCGACTTGGTCTGAATCACCACCTTGTTTTGTCGTTGCCGCTGCTGCTACTGCTGCTTCGCTGTCCTTCTACCTATTTCTGTGGGCTCCGTCTCCGTTCCCGTTGAGCCTTCTTCTTCGTTCCATCTTATTTTTTTTCTTCCCTGCATGTGGTTCTTTTTTCTTTACACGTTTTTCTTTTCTACTTTCGTTTTTCTGTTGTCTCAGTTGGTTATGTGTCTCCTCCTTCCTCCTTTACCCCTTCGCTCTTTCCATCCATTCATCCCCTCGTCGGATCTCGGTGTCTGCCTGTCAGCCTCTCTCATAATTTGTCTTTTTCGGAGGTGAAGCACGCGAACCGATACACACGCCGTAGCAGTGACCTTTCGCTTTGCACATAGACGCTCACCCCCCCTCCCCCCCCCTCCCTCCCCCGCCCTCCCCGCACACCCCCACCGCTTCTTAGTCGATACGTGCGTGTTCGAAACTTGTGTGCGCGTACTCTTTTTCTCCTCTCTGATTCAGTGCATTCCTTCCGGGTGGAAGCCGAGCGAGGTGCGCGTTTCTCAAGTCTCCGACGCCCTCTGTCTGTGTGGACCCCCTCCCTCTCTCCCCTCGCCCGCCCTTTCGTCTTTCTCGCCATTTTCGCCATCGGTGCTTTCCATGTGTGGCGCCTCACTCTCTTCTTGGTTTGGTTCGCTCTTTACGGCTCTTTTTCTGTTCGCCTCCCTCTTGCATTCTCTATCACTTCCTTTTACCCATCCAGTTCCCCCTCTTCTTCCCATCCCCATCCCCGTCCCCCCTTCCCCCCACCTATTCATTCCTATCTCACACGTGCCGGCTCTCCTCCGTCCCCTGCCCCCCCCCCCTTCTACGGTATATCCCTCTTTTTTTGGTAGTGTGACCCTCTTCTTCCTCTCCCCTCCGCTGCTCCCCATCTCCTTCGCTCTCTTTCTCTCTGCGCGCGTGACCGCCTTGTTGTTTGTTGCCTTCCCCCCACACCCTCCCTCCCGCCACTTGCATCGGTGCTTCGATCTCATTTGTACTTCCGTTTTTTCCCTCGCCGCCGTCTTTTCCGTTGCGTTGCTCGTCACAACGTCCCCTCGCCTTCCTTGCGGAGTCTGTGCATTGTCGCTTTCTTTTTTTTTTCGTCTTCTCGCGAGCAGAATTTTTTGGTGGTGCACCGTTTTTTTTTTTGCTGTTGTGCTTTCGCGGTGATCTATCTGCTTTAGCTGCGCGCCACCATGGCGGATTTCCCCGAATGGAACTCTGGCGAGATTGTTGAGGAAGATGTCGGCGAGTACCTCGACACGCGCAGTGCTCTTGCAGCAAAGGTGCCACACAAGATGCGCCGACAAGGACGCCTTCCTCCAAAGAAGGACACGGCGCTCTCTGCGAGCCCTAAGGCACTCGTCGGCTTTGTTCCGATGGCGGAGTGCGACGTTTTAGATGACAAACTCGCTGACAAGGGCCTTGGCGGTTTGCCTCTAGAGCTGTGCCTTGACAGTAGGCAATTGCCCAAGCCGTCGCCGCCCCACCATGCTGTGCCGCAGCCGAAGGGACTGCCCACATCCGCGAATGGGTCAAAGGCGGCGCCGACGCAATCGGCTAGCCCACCATTGGCCACGAGCGTCCCACCATGCGCGGCGTCGACGAGCGGCGTTTCTGCCGCCGATCGAGGCAGCAGAGCCGCCGCTGCTCCTCCGCGGCTCTCTTCCGCACTGAGAACATCCAGCGAAACTGGGCGGCCCAATGTTGCGCCACAGAACACCGATCCCAGCCGCCCTCCTCCGTCGAAGTTGCGGTCGATGTCCGGCGTACAAAGCAGCAAAATTACGATGTCACTGCCCGCTGGTCGCCCGAACGGGAGCAAACCTTCGAAGCCGAGCAAGCGCGTATTTAGGGTCTCTTCGTCAGGGGCGTCTGTGAGCAGCGGCGACGGTAGCACGACCTCTGAGTGTAACAGCAGCATCCGGGAAGCTCCTCCACCTCTCTCAGCTCCTGCAGGCATGAGTCTGCCGGCCCTACAAAGTAAGGCTGCCCGTGCTAGGACTGACACTCTGCGCAAGCCCTTCTCTGCTGAAACGCCGGCGCCACTGCAGGCCAAGATCCCATCGCACGCCTCGCTGTCTTCCAGAGCGTCTGGAGTACGCGGGCCACCGCCAATGCCGACAGATCGCGCCGTGTCGTGCGGTGTCCCTGCACCCGTTTCTTCTTCACGCGTAGCGAACCCACGCTCATCCTTGAAGGGACCTGTGAGTGGCAGCTGCGCCGTTCGTGGTTCGAGGGTTGCACCGAGCGTGGCTGCTCCTGCTTCCACGGGCCCCACGAGAAGCAGCACCACGGCAGCGACGAGTAGAACACGCGCGACGCGCTCGTCGAGCATAACGCGGAGCACCTCTCTGCAACGAACCGTGCTGAATCTCAAGAGCGAGCCCGAACCATCGAGTGGCGACTACGCGTACGGCGGCTTCTTCGTATGTGAAAGAACCGTCGAGCATCAGAGCAAGGACTCTCTCGCCGGAACACAGGTGCTCACCGCCGCCTCCAGCGCTGCTTCGTCGACCGAGTACTCGGTCCTGCGAGGGACATACGACTCGGACGCGCACGGGCCGGGCAAGACGGGGCCTTCGATAGCGGCGCCGCGCATCGGCTCTGCTCTGGGGTCTGCGATGAGTGAGCGGCGCGACACCACCGCTCGCTTACCTGTGCTGCCCGCCTTCAGCGGCCAACGGGCCCATGCCATGCTATCGGCATTACTACAGCACCCTCGACCTCCACGGAACTCAGTGTCTGCCGGCACCACTGCTTCCCGCACGCACTCCTTTTCTTACCAGGGACTCGTTTCCAAGCCTGCGATGGCCGGCACAAAGGCGCCGTTGGCGGCTTCCGCCCTCGCCGAGGGCAGTGACGACGAAGAGGTCAAGGAGGAGGAAGAGAATGAAATGAACATCAGCAGCGACTGCCAGAACGCGGACAAGCACCGCAAGTCTGAGCCGCACAAA
The DNA here is from genome assembly GCA_003992445.1 of Leishmania aethiopica. Classification (NCBI taxonomy): domain Eukaryota; phylum Euglenozoa; class Kinetoplastea; order Trypanosomatida; family Trypanosomatidae; genus Leishmania; species Leishmania aethiopica. The sequence goes on along the minus strand of RZOE01000106.1, from coordinate 391,676 downwards.
AAGCGGGAGGTGCGTCGACGCGGCACGGATTTCGACAAGATTTGAGTAGAGAGGCTGCTTGGCCGTCGCCGCTGTCGCTCCTCCCACACACGCTTCTCACAACCTCCTTTTCGTTATTATTATTGTTTTGATTCTCAGTTGCCGTTCAGACGCGTTGTCGGGCTGTGTATTGCCTCTGTGTGCACGTGGGTCGTATGTCTCTGGGCGTACGTTCGGTGCAGAGGGCGAAAACGATGCGAAGCACCGTTCGCTGCTCGCGTGTTCCCATGCACCGTATGTGCCTACTTGACGCGTGGCACACGGGGGCGGAAAGGGGGAAAAGCGTGTGTGTCAAGCAAAACGAGCGGCCTGTACTGCTGTTCCGTTCTGCGGGCGCGGTGTGTGTGTGTGTGTGTGTGTGTGTGTGGCGGTGCTTTCTCTCTTTCATTTTCTCTTTGTGAGGTGGGGTAGGGTGGGGCTGGTTTCATCTTAGCGACCTTACTTCTTTTTCATCTTTCCCCCCACCCCTTCCCCCAAATCTCTTTGCGGATACAGATATGTGTATGCATATATGTGTGAGCGCGTGCGTGCATCTCTATATATGTATATTTGACTGTGCGTGGGACTTTGTCAGCGCATGTGAACTACATCCTTGTTGAATCGCTCAAAGGATCAACAAGATGCGCCTCTCTGTTTGACCTGTGTACGCTTCTCTTACCCCACCCCCCTTTTTTCTACCCCTCATCTACTCTTCACTTGATCGTCCTCTACCCGGGTATCTATGTGTATCTATTATGCGTTTGCTTTTCCTCCAGTCAACCTATCGTTGCCCACCTATATGCGTCCCTGCTTTCCTTCTTCTTCATGTCACTAGCGTTTTTTCTTGTGTGGATCTGTGGGGGTGCAAGGGCCGTTTTTAACCTTCCGTCGCTTTGGTCGCCTCCTCTCCTTCATTCTCTCCGTTTGGTTGCCGTGTCTCTTACTTGTGTTTGGTGCGTGTGTATCCTCCATCGTCTCTCTCTCTGCGAATTATGCTTAGAGGACGCGCAGGATACGCGAGGCAATCGAGTGGCCGCCAGGGTGCAGCAGGTGCTGTTTCACTTTGCACAGGCGTCCGCTCATCCTCTGTATTTTTGCCTGTCGAGTTGACTTCATAGAGGCTTCTCCACGTCTATTGGTGGGACGCAGTCCGCTGCTTTCTTCTCGTGTACCGCGGATGGTATGATGGTCGCTATTTGCTTAACGAAGAGCCGGGCGCAGTCTTTTTTTTTTTGCTGCTGTTCTTTCGGCAAAGAAGCAGAAGTAGGTTGGTTAAAGGCGTCGCTCTCTCGGTGTCTCCGGTCTGACGTGATGCTTTCGCTCTATTTTTCCCTCTTCTGCGCTATCCAAGATCGAGGCACACTTGGTAGGGACGGAGCTCGGTGGTGTAGAGGCGAATCGAGCGGGTTCACGTCGGGCTGCGCTCTCGCTCTCTCTCTCTCTCCTTCGTTGACGTTTGCCGATGTGACTTTGCGTTCTCCCCCTCCCCCCTTTTGACCTCTGGGTCATGTCACACTGAATCCTTTTTCTTTCCCTACGGCGTGTGCTTGTCGATTGCACGTCGCCGCAACATTACAGTAGAGATGCATCAGTATAACCCCCGTGCCGTTTTCCCCGTCTCCCTCTTCTCTTCGGCACTTTTTTTTTAGCTCTCGCCATCTCTTTCTTCTCCGTGAGCGTGGGTGCGTGCGTGTGTAGTAGTTGGTTGCGGCCGTGATTGTGAGATTTTCCAACGTTTGCGATGTTTGTCGCATTCCTTGCGCATCTTTTTTACCGAGGCGCTCCGTCAAGCAGCCCCACACCCCCTGCTTGCGCGTTCATGTCGACCCTTCGCCCATTTTTTTTTCTCTCCCTCTTCTTCTGCTATGCCCTTCTTTCTTCTTCACGTGTCCATTAGACGCCTTGCTACATTCAGGTGCACACTGGCATATTCTTTTCTTTTTTGTGTGTGTGTGTTGTCTGTGTGCATGTGTGTGGGTACGGCTGTCCCTCTTCTCTCCTTCAACACGAGCTCCTCTTTTTATTACCCGCTTTCCACCGTTTGCTCTTCTGTTCTTCCTCGCCCTCGTTTTTCCGCTTCCATGTTGCCCCCCCCCCCTCTCCCGCCACCCCCACCCCTATTTCAGCTGGTCCACAGGAAACGACAGCATCAAGACAAGGCGGTGCCGCCGCTTTGCTGGTCTTCCTGCCCTCCTGCATTTCCTTTTGTGCGTGCGTGCGCATGTGTTTCTGCTGCGGCATGATGTTCGGTTCCCCACTGGGCGCACAGGAGCACACACACACACACATACGTATCGCAGGCTCCAATGCGCTGTCGCTCTCTCACATCTGTTTCGGTGTCTGTTCAAACCCCAGTCCCCCCTGATGACGGGGGACACTTCAGCGTGGCATCACAAGGTCCGGCGCCGCAGCCTTGCTTGGGATAGCCGAGCAGCCCACCCTATCCCTGTCAGTCCCGAACCGCTTCTGCTGGTGGCAGGGCCACGCGCCCACGATGTGAGGGAGGGGGAAGCCAATGCGATTTTGTCGCTACCGATGTCGACGGCGAGGTCCTGGGCCAGCGTTGTGCTGGGGCAACCTGCGACTGCGCACACGTCTGCGCCATCCGCATGATTGGGCAGCGTGCCAGCGTGGCTGCAGCGCATCTCTCGCCCGGCCCTCACACTGCCTTGCTCGTGCGGGGATGCACCCGGTGGCGACCGGCAGAGTTGGAGCGGCCGTGAGGCGACCTGCGGAGCGGGGGATGAGTGGGTGCACAGCATGAGCGAGAGAGGCCGTGCACCGATCACTGTGTTGGGGCATTGCTGTAATGCGTGTGGGCAGCGCTGCGTCGCACCACGCGATAGGACCCGTGGCAGGGCCACGGGGAGGGTAGGGTGGCGCTTGAACTCATGTTCTATGGCAGAGAATGGACACTGGCACAAGGAATAGTCTTGCTCTTCTCAGTGCCCGATACACTCCCCTTTTTTACTGTGTGAGTTTATCGTTTTCTTCTATATGGTCTTTTTGTGTTTGCCTTCATCTCATCATCGTTAGTGCGTGAGGTGGTGCACCTTTTCGGTGGCGCTCCTCTATTTTTTTTTTCTGTTTCACTTGCTTGTCGTCATTCTTGTATACCATGATCTTCGCGTGGTAAAGTTAATTTTCTGTAGATGGATTTCCACATGAACGCGCGCATCCTGATCGGAAAGGCTCTTCTTTCTGTTACTGCCTACTACTGTTTCCAGCATTATATGGGTACTCTTTTTCTGCTTAGATTTTGCATCCTCCTGTTCTTCCGTTTTTTGTTTTTTTTTTCAAATCTTCTGGCGCTGCTCAGTGCATCTCCGCGTGGACCCCATTCGCTCCCTTTCCCTGTGGTGAACCGTTTCTTGCGTGACTCTTTTCCTTCCCGTTTTTTCCGATTGTTCTTGATAATTTGCTCTTCTCTTTCCTCCAGTGTTGCCTTTGAGCTTCGTGCCTGTCTAGGGTGTCCTCTTTTTTCGGTAGGCGTGCGTGTGTTCCGCATGCATGAGTGAGGAATGGGAATGTTCTCCTGGTGTGTTCTTTTTTTTCATCGCTCTTTTCCTCTTTGTGTTTTCCCCTACGCGCCCGCTATGCCGCAAGAATGAGCATCACTCATTCATGCCGAACTCCACAATCATATTTGACACGCTGTCTTTGGGGACTATGGCAATGATGATTTCACGCATCGGCTTCGGCTACGCTAGTAGGTGTGCACCTCTGCACGCGTGCGTGCATGAACCGGAGCTCCTCGGTGGGATTTCATTTCCGATGGCACCTCTACCTTACCTCATCATTGACACGCTCTCTCTCTCTGTGCGTCTGTAGCAGACGCCGCATGCAGCCATGCCGCGCTTTCCCACACACGCTAGTACACGCGGGTTTTTTCTTTTTGCGGGAAGGGCGAGTAGCTGCCGCTTGCTGCTATGAATCCCACGTCCCCCTTTCCGAGCCTGCTTGGTTATACTCTGCCTTGATGTCCTGTGGATGCTCTGGGTTGTTTTTTTTTGCTCTCAACTCGCGCTTTCTCCCCCTTTCCACTCCCTTCCTGCCTCGACACAAGCTCCCGCCAATACCACAGCAAGCAATATTCGTTGTCACGCACACCTGTTCGAGCGGCGCCTCTCACGTCTTTTCTCTTGGCCGCACTCATCCGTGCGACTGGGGCTTTTCTTTTGTTCTGACCTCTAGCGAACGTCAAGGGCCCGTCGCATCTTTCCTCTGCGGTTTTGTGTGGCTCGGCGCGACCTCTCGTTGGGATCGGTTTCTCTCCGGCTTCAGCATTCGCCCAGCACCCCTCCCTTTCGTCTTAGCCGCTGACCCGCGTGTGCACTATGCGAGGTCATAAATATGCACACTGACGCGCCGTCAGCCGTATTGCTTGCACCTCAGTAACGTGCGTCGTTTTTCTCTGTCTGACCAAGCGCAGGCTTTAGCACAGTGGCATCGTTGTTCTATCGCCCTTCTGCCATTCCGGAACAACCGCAGCAACAAATTGGAAGGGTCCACCCGGCAATGTCGCGCCCGACGTGGCCACACGGCGGCCGCATCCTCTTCAATGCGTCCCGCGTCTACTATGTGCCGGATGAGCCGTGTCTGCCACCGCTTCGATGGATGCCGGAGCGGCAGCGGTTTGAGTATCTGCGCAAGGACATCGAAGAGGACGTCTCGTTGCGTGCGTCGCTGGCGGAGCTTGCCGAGGCGTGCTCGCAGCTGTGCCAGCTACAGCCGCTCCAGCAGCAGCTGCCAGCCGCGTCTCTGAACGGATACTTGCCTTGCGAGGCGCTCTACGGCGTTCTGCCCCTGGGCGAGGCAAGCAACTCCGCCCTGCTTTACGTCACAGAAAAGGAGTACGTGTGCACGCTGTGCGTGGGGGGCGCGGAGCACGACGTGTTCGCCGTGCGAGGACTGCAGTGGCTCTTTTTGCCGTGCGCCACGTCGGCCTTGTCAGGACGGCGACAGAGTGGCCGGCCTCAGCGGCATCACCGCGACTGCCTGCGAAGTGGAAACCGCAGCGACGACGGCGGTGACGAGATGCTGGATGGCGCAGATGACGACGCTGAAAGCGACATGTATGGGCCGAACCTCTGTAACTCCCGCAACGGCGACTCCACGAGCGAGACAGATGAAGAGGAGGAGGACGACGCTGAGACCGGGTCGTCCGTGATGCAGCGCTTGCCCACAAAGACGCTGAACGACTATCTTGCTGTGCTGAACCGCTTTTGCGACTCCATCAACATCGAGGACGGAGGTCAGCGTGCCCGTGCGGCAGCAGCTGCTGCCGCTAATGCACACACCGATGACGAGGTGCAAGAGCGATCTTCGCAGCTGCCTGGGATTGTTGGCCCCGCCAACCGCTTCTCGTACTTGTATTACTCGCCGACACTGGACCTCAGCGGCGATCCCGCGCACCTCTTGGCTCTGATCACTCACAGCGCGCATCCGCACGTCGAAGACGGTGCTGCATCGACTGGCGGTGGTGCTGTGAGTGACACCACAAACGGCTCGCTGTCGTCGAATACTAATCGAGAGAGCAGCGGCACGACGACCGAGTTCTTCGATCAACCACGCCTCTCCAAGCGCGCGTTGCACAGCGCAGCGAGCCATCTGTGGGAGGAGAGGCGTGCGGCCGCCCTCACACGCCAGCTGTACCAGTGGAATGGACCACTTATCGGTGACGCTTTTGCACTGCCGACCCTGGCGGCGCTAAGGGAAGAGCAGGTGAGGGGGCGTGCGGAGGCGAGCAAGGAACCGTCCGCCCTTGAAGAGTCGAGGCGCGAGCCGTGGAGGTGCGTCTGCGCCGATGAAGTGCTTCGTGACGAGCTGGCGCAGTACAAACAACGCGGTGGTCACGGTGGCGGTGCCGTCTCTCTGCCTGCCGGCACGCTGCCCGCCACATCCTTCTCGTCGTTGCCCCTTTACATGCCATCGTACATTCGTGGCCTTGTCGCCCAGGCAGTGGCATCCCCGTCCGTGCGCATGACGCTGGTGACTCGCATGTGCTGCCGCTGGGCCGGGACGCGGTACAACCGGCGCGGCCTCGAGCCCGGACACAGCGGCGTCGTAGCGAACATGGCGATGACGTCGCTTTGGGTGACACCGCAATCAACGACGAGTGCCGCACCTTCAACAGAGAAGAGCGAAGCCACCTCCGGCGCCAGAAGGTTTGCTGTGTACAGCATGCTTCGCGGCTCCGTCCCGCGGCGATGGGAACAGCCCGCAAACCTCTCGCTGAAGCCAACCATCAAGATTGCCCCGGTCGGCAATGCTGCCGAGGAGCTTGGTCGCCATGTGCGACTTCTGAAGCAGTGCCTGCCGCAATTGCATGCTCTCTACTGCCTGGACACCATGTCCACCTCCGAGTTGGAGGAGCCGCTCTCTGAGGCCTTCGCCACCGCTGTCCGTCGTTACAACGAGGACCCGCCGAGTCCCTTCACGGCCGCCAAGGGTGGCACGTATCTTGCCACGTCAAGCGCAGGAGCGACGGCAGAAGAGAAGGATGGCGCAGCTGCTGCCGTGACGGCAGGCAATGGAGAAGATTCGGCCGGCGCATCTAACACGCCGACTCGTGACCCCATGGTGATACTGGTGAAGTACAACGTGAAGAGGGCTCTGAAAACGCTGCCGTACGCCGGCATGATGCGCGAATGCATTGCCAAACTGGACGGTGAATCTGGCGAGGACACGTGGTTGGATTTCACCAAGGGCGAGGCGCACGCTCCCCGCGCTGGGGACGACAGGGACCCCGTGGGAGGAGGGCAGTCGACTTTGCAGAACAGCAGCAGCCTGACAGGCACGGGGGCAGATGCTGGACACAGGGACGCTGCACCGCGACTCTCGCTGGCCCATGTGCAGTCAAGACTGGTGCGGGTGAACTGCCTAGACTGCCTGGACCGTACCAACCTGGTTCAGAGCTTTCTGTGCTGTGCGGCGCTGCCGCAGATGATTGAATACGTAGAAGGGAGATCACAAGAGCGGGACCAGCCGTCGACATCCGCGGAACGCCTGTCTCGGGGTGATGGCGACTTGGCACAGGTGTTCAACCGTCTTCGCCTGCTGCTCGTTGCGCAAGGCACGGCCGTTGCGCAGCTCTACGCCGGCACGAAGCCGCATTTCGTTCCCTACATGCTTAACGGGCATTACCATTGGTCGCATAAGGCGAGGGAGAGTGTGTTGGCGCTACGCCGGTGGTACCAACAGAACTTCTTTGACGGCGTGAAGCAGGATGGAGTGTCGCTGGTGACACGGCAGCACGATCCACAGGTGTTCAATGCCGATATCGAGAGCCCCTTCTCCCGCGATCTCAGCGGGATGAATCACCAGGTACTCTGCGGCGTCCTGCTTGGCGTGATGCCGTTCTTGTACAGTCTCCTCATGTGCGTGAGCGAGAGAGGGGGCTTCTCTTCTTTTGTCTTTCAGCTGCACTTTGGCATATGCATGTGCTGGATTGCCTACCTCTCTGTGCTGTACAACAAGCTCATGCGGTATCGCGTGACATACACGAATCGCCCGCTGCTGCTGTACACGCGCCAGGCAGACTGGTGCTGAAAGACTTATGGCCCACAAGGAGAGGCAAGGGAGTCGCTAATGTGGCGACGAGGAGGCACTGGGCGCTTTCTGTTTTTTTTTTTTTGCGCTGTGGGCGTTGGCTTTTGGCAGCCAAGAGAGCAGACGCACGCTCTTGCGCGAGGTGCCACATATCTGTGTATGTGCTTGTGTATGCGCCGCTGCTGCGACGGCGACCCTGTGAAAAAGAGCGGCTTTTTGTCTGTTTCATCTGTTTTTTGCCCCCTCATATTAGCTTCTCACTTCCATCGTCTTTCGACATTCACGCAGGACCTTGCGCAGGGTTAGGGGAGGGAGGAGGAGGAGGAGAGAGGCAACAGCGGGTCGAGTGGAATAGTGCATCTTTATCGTGTGTGTGTGAGTGTGGCCTGCGGCTGTTGCTGTCCGCTATCAAGTGACGTTGTGCATGCCGTTGCGTGTTCACGTGTGTGTGCCTCTTGGTGTGCTTCGAATATCCGCATCTACACGCAGCGTGTAAGAGGTTCCATGCACTTGTTTCTAGCCGAATTTCACTGCCGTTTATCTGTTTCGCTGAACTGCCTACTCATCACCCGCGCATCCTCTTCTGTCTTTCCGTTAACCGGTGCGGATGGCGGTGGGCGGAGGAAGAGAGGCGAGGTTGCCCGAGTCGGCACTTCTTCTCACCTATCTCTCCCATTTGTTTTCTCGCCTTCTGGTTGCATCGGCTTTGCCGTTTCGCCGAGGAGTGCACAGTCTTTTCCTACCCAGTCGCAAGATCAGAAGAAAATAAATCGATCGAATAGTCGCCCTCGTGGAGGGACGCGCTTGGCGCGCAAACACCACCTACAGCTCCGAAACTCCATGCAACTTCTCCGCGTCATGCACTCTGGCTGTGATGCCAGGCACGGCTGCCGTCTTCGGACACACGAGCAGAATGACCAAAGCGGATGCTGATACTTGTTGGCACGGTCGGCACATGCTCGGAAACGGCATGGCGGCGCAGCAGTCATTGATAAGACCATCCGGTATCACGGAAAGCTGCTCAACCCGCACCCCCCCCCCCCACACACACACTCCGTGCCGCTGGTCACCTCTCTACTCCCCCTCTCTTCGCCACACGATCTGGTGCGTTTCTTTTTGCCTTTTCTGCTGGACTTTTCCCTGGCACACCCCGCCCTATCGCCTCTGCGTATGCCCCGGTACCTTGGCTAACTGAACCTTCAGTTAAGCAAGAGAAGGTTTGAAGGAACTCACTGCCGTGTTTTCGCTCACCCTCACCCCGCTCTCTGCTCCGCAACGTCTGCGTGTGTCTCCGTGTTCCCCCCTCTCTGTTCCTCTTCTAACGCGTCCTAGGGCTTATACCTCCCGCAGAAAGATCTTCCACGAGCAGCGGTTGACTTTCTTCCCCCCCCCCCCCCCCGCTTGCGTCACAAGGAAAGCCACAAAGGGCTCTCGCTCATCCGCACGCCCGTTCAGGCACTAGAGAGGACGGCATCCGCTCCCTCGTTTCCTAGTACGTCCCTACTCCACACACACACACACACACACACACACACACACACAGGAGGGAGGCGAAAGACTGAGGGGTGTAGGCAACGGAGTGTAAGAGTTGGCCTTCACACTTTGCGCATTTTGCTTACCCCCTCCTCCTCCTCTTTTTTTCATTTCTACCGCCCCTCTCACTCCCCCTTCCCAACTCCCTCTCTCGCCCACACATCCATTCTCTTTGTTGGCTTGCTTGATTTTGTTCTTGGTGTTCGTCGTGTCTCTCTCTCTCTCTCTTGGGTGTGCGTGTGCCGGCGCCTGCTGTCTTGTGTTCATTTTGTCCCGTTTTCTTTTTCGCCTCCCTTCTCTCTCTCTCTCTCGTTTTCTCGCCGTTACAGCTGACGCTGCCGCCTCGTCTTTTTTTTTTCGCCAGTGAGGGGGGCCTTCTTGTTTTCTTTTTATTTCCCTGTTTCGGCCTTACTTTCTCCCTCTTCACTCGCCTCTTTTCCTCCCGCCTCTCACGTCGTTACACTCTACTTCATCGTGTGTGTGTGTGTCTGTGTGTGGCTCTCTATACGCCCCTGCGCTGGGTGCTTCTCTTCGAGTGGTTTTCTCTGCCTCTGCAACATCAGCATCGTTACCCACTTTTCTCCCCCCACCGTGCAAGGCGCTCCTCGACGGTTTTCTATTCCTCCATTCCCTGCACCTGTCTCCTCGTCCTTGCTGTTGTCTGTCGCGATGCCGCGCGTGTTCGCCAGGCCCTGCACGACGTTGAGCGCATTCCAGTTGAAGCCATACAGCACGATGGAGTGCGGCGCAGAGCGTCAGACGCATGACATGCTCCGGCACACTGTGGAGCGGCTGTGGCACCCGTTCACGCAGGGTCACCGAGGTGCAGATCTCAATATCTACCGCTTTCGCGAGAACCTCGCAGCCCTTTGCTGCCCTGGTAACATCTTCACCTGCCAGGTCAACGGCCTTCTAGGCGGCACACGGGTGCTGGAAGACTTTTTCGCCACGCTGCTGAGCGGGTTCGACATTGTTCACGCATCTGTCGACGGCTCACGTGGGAAGCCGCTGTCGAACCCGGCTGACATTTGCAACTACACTGGGTACTATGTGCTGGCTCACACTCGCCCTTTTCTGGGGTGGAAGCCGTCGCCGACGTCGCTACGCAGCACAGGGCTCACTTCCGCACTGCCGGAGACAGCTATCCGTAGCAACGTCCAGTACGAATTCAACGGCGCGACACCAGAGACGGCGTCGCGTTCGGCATTCCTGCTCAACGACTTCGATGGCGTCGAGGCCACGGATACGAGGGCGACGGTTGACGTTGAGGACGAAGCATCGTCGAAAATCTCCACGCTGGTCGTGCCATTCACCACGTATGTGGAGGGGTTGGTTGATCACAGTCGCCTCTCGCACCTCGTTTTGCGGACGCCCATCATGGAGCTGCTGCGCACTCGCCCCGAGTGCCCGGAGGCGGTGCAGAAGTGCCTTGAAAGTCGTGAGGCGCTCAAGATCTTCGCGACGCTGCGCCGCGCCGGTGTAAAGCCGGAGCTGATCACTCCCAGGACGCTCCTGAGTGCCTCAAAGCGAGACCCGGCGTGGATGTCGGCCCTTGGAATCCTGTAGGCTTGGGGGTCAGAGCGAGAGGAAGACACAATCAGCAGTGTGAGAGCTTTCCATCTCATTGACACGAAGGGCGCGGCTGAAGGCGCAGGCGCGCTTTCCGGCTCACGAGCTTTCACACCAGCGTGAAATGAAAAGAAGCGCTCGCTGAATTCGAGTGCGACGGTGATCTTGTTCGTGTAGGGGCGACGTGCATCCTCTGAAACTCGAGATCTTGCTTCAACAAGTGCGGCTGTGCTGGCTGCAACTATTTCTTGATGTCTTTCCGACTGCACCCGCTCTCTCACATGAATCGTCGTCGTCGCACGAGTCGCTTTTCTTTTCAGCCTCCATGTACCGTCCCGCTCGCGCTGCACGGTCTTCCTCCCCGTCGGGTGTCGGTGACTGCCCCTCGCACCCTCTGTGCCTCCTCAGGAGGACACGCTACGGTCTCTTTGTGCGCAGGCGCATGCCTATGCACGGGCCCCTCCCGCTCGGCACGCCCAGTCCTGTGAAGGACTTGCGGGCCGAGAGGAAGGTGACATGCCCTCTGCTGCCAGAGACTCATGGCAGCGTCCCGCCTGTCGCGGCGCACACGCGGGCAGGCCGTCCAGGCACCCACCCCTCCGTGGCATCGACGGGAGCGGAAGATGCAGACAGCCAGCCCCTCCCTCCTCCCCACGCCCCCAGGCAACAACGCCGTTCTGAGGCAGACCCCAGGATGCCGAAATGCGAGCACTGTGCGCACCCGCTGCGAACCGCTGCTGACATGGTGTATGGCATGGCAGCAAGGTGTCCAGAGGTGAGAAGAGCAAGAAGAGCAGCCGCAAAGGGCACGAAGGGGATCCCATGCCGATGCGCCCCACAGTGCGTGTGTGCGAACTGTGCTGCATCTCCTACGACCACCGGGTGGGCTGATGAGGCGCAGATCTCGGATGCGTGAGGGGAGCGCCTTGAACTGCACCATGCCGTCCTCCGGACCACAATGCGGAATGCCGCGGCTGAGGGCGGCGCACGGCACACAAGGAGGGTACGGGATCTCAGAGGGCTTCTGAGCTGCCGTTGGCCAACGTACTTCTTGGGCTCATCCTGCATGCACCTGGCCCCACCTCCTCCTGCCCGCCCGACGGACGCCATCGCCTCCGCCTTCGAGCCAGGCCCTGGACGCGGCCTTCCTGCATCAAGGCGTGCGACTCACCCGAGCCCGTGTGGCGCCAGCCGAGCAGCGCGTATGCGAAGCAGGGACACGAGGAGGCCGTGAGACGCATGGCCTCGGCTCGAGGGGGCAGCACGGCTCCCCCGTCCCCCTCCGAGCGGGCAAGGATTCAGCCGTTGTGCTAGAGAGGCTCGGTGAGCTGTGATTGTGTGTGCGCGCGTATTATTGCGGACCTGCTCGTGCCAGAATGGCGTCTTGAGAAGAAATGAGTTTTTTTATGTTTGTGGTGTGTGTGTGTATGTGCGTTTTATTTTGTGTGAAATGACTCAGTATATGTTCTTGTTGTATCCTTCTTGTTTTTTTCACGCCGTCTCTCTCTTTCTCTCTCTGGCCATTGCGTGTGACCGCGTTTACGCATCCTTGCACGGCTGCCGTGATGTGGGTTTGTGTGCGGGTTTGCGTGTCGGGAGGGTCTGAGAGTATATAGACTGAGGAGTGATGGTGGAGCTGAGAAGCTGTGGCGGGCAAAGCCGTCTGCGTGAAAACTCGCATACGTGCAGACGAGGAGACGCATATGCAGGCTTCGACCACCACCCATCATAATATGCCAGAAAAAAACAGTCAAGGGGCCTCTTTTGCTTCAATTCGAGGGATAGAGAGAGAGACAGGAGAACTGCATGTCGACGAGCGAGTGTCGCGTGTTTTCCCGGTGTCGTCTTCGACTCGCACATCCTTTATATGATTATCATCGGTATTATTATATAGTTTGTTTTTTTCTTTCATTCTGTGTGTGTTAGAGAGAGAGAGCTTGAGTATTTGTGGCATATGCGTGTGTTGGTCTGCGTGTGTGTCTGTGTGTGTGTGTGTGATAAAAGACGTTGTGCTTTGTCATTTCATGGGTCATACTCACTGCCCAAGAGAAGAGAAGTGTAACCGCTGCTGCTTTTATTTTTCCTCCTCTTCGTTCTTTTCGCGACTCCTCGTGTCCCCTTCATCGCCAAACCCCCTACCCGTCCTTTGTTGAGCTCACGTGCAACGCGTGTGTGTTTCAGAAGAGTATCGTCTCCGTTTTTATACCTGTCCCTGACGGGACCCAATTTTTTTGTTTTGTTCTCCCTCTGCCCTCCGTCGCCGCACCTCTCTTCTTCCACCTGTGTGGCACCGCATGGCCTCCTCTCTCACTCTGCCTTTTCGTCTCGGAAAGCTCCGTTGACGCCGTTTTTTTTTTTTTTTCACTCTTTTGCCTTCTGCGGTTGTTTTGTTTGTTTCTCTCTCCAATTCGCCGTTTTCGTATTGTGTGTTCTGCGTGTACGACGCTCGCCTTCGCTCGGCTGCGCGGATTTCGCATTCGTTTGCCTCTCTCTCTCCGTACACTTTTTCTTCTGCAGCCTCGTGCCCGTGCCGATGCCTTGAATCTATGGCAAAAGAGGCAAAGACCGATTATAGTACAACGAAGAGGGAAAAAAGAAAGTACGCGTGGGAGGAAAAGAGGGTGGAAGTGGTGATCCTGAACAAAGAGTTCAAGTACAGCAGCACCGCGGCATGCCGTGCAGCAGCGTACCGTGGATGTGCTTTGCGTTTGGAATCACCCCTCTCTGCGTCGGTTATGCGGGTACGTGTCTGGCTCGATTGCTTTTCATTGCTTTTTTTTCTTTACCACTAAAAGCCTTCGTTGTGCCGATACATGGGCTACTGTTAACACGAACATTGTTGTTTGGGCTGGAGATGGCGATAGACGCTCAGGTAGAGACAGGGAGGAAGTGAGCGTACGACACGCTTCGGCTGCCTTGTGATGGCTGTACCTCGATGAAGCACCCCCTTTCTTTGTCCTCTCTCCTCTCTTTCCTCAACATTATGTTCTTTGATTTAGATAAGTACATGTGTGTGTTGGCCTATCGGTGGGTTCTCAAGACTTCGCCTTTTCCCCTCTTGTTACCCCCTCGTGTCTTTTATCGTTTGTTTTGTGCTTGCTGTCTTTCGGTTCCCATGGTTCATGCTGGTGTGTTTTCCTCTTCTCTGTGTGTTTTTTCGATGGCGATGACGGCGTTTCTTGCGTACGTTTCCAGTGCTGCTCTCCCCATTTCTCTCCCAAGCCGACACGAAACCCGCTCGACTATCTCCGCTCGTTTCGCTTTCTCTTATATGTACCCCTGCTTCTCCCCTTTTTTCACGTCTTCAAAAGTCCTGATCAGCGGACCGAATCGAGACAAAACACGTGATGTGATTGTCTTCGTTCCTGGCTTTCTCTTCCTTCGTTTTTTTTTTGGGGGGGGGTCACACCCGTCAACGGCTTCTTTTTTGTTGTTGCCTTTCTGTTTTTGGCTGAGAAGAAGAAGAATGCCATCTTGTGCGTTCCGTTTTTCCGTATCCTCCCTTCTCTCCGTTCGCCTTACTTGTAGTTCCTCTCGCCGATCCTTCTCGCCCACTCTGCATGCTGCGCAACAAAATAGTGAAAAGAAAAGAACGGAGACGATACTTGGAGCAGCTAGTCACCCCCTTTCTTCATTTATGCACGCGAAGAGTCGCCCCCCTCCCCCCCCCCCACCACCCCTCCAGCTCGCTAGCGCACACCCACAAACACACACGCGCAAGCCATTCAACAAAAAGGGAAACCAGCAGTAGCAGAGGGGGCGCAGAGGGTCCGATAGGATTAGGAGCGGAAGGAAAGGCGGCGGAGAGTCAAGCAAGGAGGGCGGAAGACGCTTTGGACACAAGCGAAAAAGAAGCTACGCAACAGTGTCGCAGCTCTTGTTACATGTGTCACGAACCAGGGCGGCAATGAGCATTATCATTGGTATAGAAGGATGGACATCGTGTCGCTTGGCGGAATGATGTGCAGGGAAGGAAATGCGTACATTTTTCCAAGACACACGCCGAAGAAAACAATGGCCCGGATTTCATCAAGCGTCAACACTATTTCCACCCCGATCTCCGTCAAGCCGAAGCGTACGTGCGCCTGCCCGCACATGCATGCAGACACGTACACTCCCGCAAACGCATAGAGACGAGGAGAGGACGGGATGAACTCAAGGGGTGACGCGAATAGGTGTCTCTCTGCATGCGGTGTTGGTGCTGCTGCTCCCCTTCTTTTTGATCTTTGCTCTTCGGTTATGGTGGCCGTTGCCTGTCTCCACCGGATCTTCTTTCGCTTCCCGGGAGGTGTGTGTGTGTGCTTTCCGTCTTTCGTGGAGGGGCAGGGCGGGTAGAATTTCGCGCATCCGTCCGTCTGCTTGTTTGCAGCGCGAAGGCGTTTGTGGAGGGCAACGGACACCTCGAAAACGTCAAACGGCACTACACCGCGAGGAGGACGCACGAAGGGAACCAGGATACGTCAATGAGCCTCGACGAAACAGCGGCTCCGCTAACCTCCCTTTTCCTTCGTATTTCTCTGTGTGTGTGTGTGTGTGTTTTGTCGTGGTGCCCTTTCGCGTGAAGAGAGAGAGAGTCGCGGTCATCCAAGTCATCGTTGACGCACAGGTCTGCTTCTCCTCTCCTCCGCCTTCGCTTTGACTTTCTCTTTTGGTTTTCGTATTCCGACTTTTTTTCGCTCGCGACGTCCGAGACGCAGCGGCGCACTTGGATCTCATCGCTTGCGCGTTCCCTCCTGTTGTCCTTTCCCACCTCCGAGAGAACGAACGCCTGTTTGCCATCCCCCCCCTTTTCGCGAGCGTGGCTTCGATTACCTTCCCTCTGTCTCTTCACACCAGGTCTCGTCCACCTCGCTACTTTTCTTTCCCGGTCTTTTTTCCTTCTCAGTCTCGTTCGCAGCCTACTCCCGTCTTCTTTCACTCTTGCTGCGCACCGCTGAACACACACTGCACACAAACACGCGCATGTCTTTTTTTTTCTTGCACCGAAACACGGAGGTGGTCAAGGGCACAAACGCACCGAGCATGCCTACGGTCTTGGTGGCTCAACCGCTCATCCACCA
The DNA here is from genome assembly GCA_003992445.1 of Leishmania aethiopica. NCBI lineage: Eukaryota > Euglenozoa > Kinetoplastea > Trypanosomatida > Trypanosomatidae > Leishmania > Leishmania aethiopica. The sequence continues at coordinate 375,945 of RZOE01000106.1, read as the reverse complement.
CATCCTACCTGGTCTGTTGATCCCTTCTACGTTCCTTTCGTGTGTATGCGTGTGTGTGTGTGTGTGTGTTTTCAGCGTGTTGAATCTCTTGTGTTCACATGCGGCATAGTTTGCGTCTTCACAGTCTCCAGAGGCTTATCCTTCTCATGTGTTCTTTTTTTTTTATCTGCTGGGGTCTGTTGACATTCTCGATTTCGTTTGTGTCTCTCCCGTCCACACGGGGCTCACCATGATGGTGGCAGATATTCCAACGAAAAAAAAAGACAAGTATCGTTTATCTCTCTCTCTTATTATTACTATTCACTTCGTTGTTTTTGTTCATGTAACTTTTTTCGGTTTCGTTCCGTCCTCCGCCTCGTTGGCAGCTGTGTTACTTTGGTATGAGTGTCTACTGCCCATCAAATGGAACGGCTCACATGTTCTGCCGTTTTTTTTTTGTTGTTGTTTCACATGCACGGGTGCACTGTCTTGCTTGTTTTTTGTTTTCTTCTTTTCTGCTGCGTGTGTGTGATGAGCGCTCTCTTGCTGTATTGCTGCTGGGTCCCGTTGGTCGAATGAGCTGCCCACTTTTTTCCTCGTTGGGGCGCGGGGGTGGGGAAATGCTGAGCCTTCCTTGTTATCCCCCGCACCCTTGCCGTTTTTTTCCAACATCGCCGCTGTCCAGCTTTCTAAGTGTGTTTTCTTTGTTTCTGCCCTCTACCGTCCTCCTTCTCTGTCTCACTCGATATGGAAACAGATCGAACAGAGAGAGAATCGAGAGAGCAAGAAGGAGGTCCGTCGCACACGGGTGGCCGATCTAATCCTTCTGCTCCCAAAGGCCTCCCTGCTGTTCTTGCCTGCCCTGCTGCTTATAGCAACCTCCTTTTGTTGTTGTTGTTCTCCTTGATGTTTTCCTTTGCGTTGTGGCGATTACGGCTGCACTTGATCTTTTTTTCCGTTGCTGTGCTTTGCCTGTGCTTTCCCGCGTTACACTTCTTGTGTTCTCATTTCTCTCTCTTTCTGTTGTTGTTTGCTGCTTCTTTTCTGCTAGACGCTCTCGCCCTTTCGCGCCTCCTCCCACCCTCCACCACCACACCACCTTTTTTGGGGGGAGGGAAGAAGGGGGGAGAGTATCTTACCGGATGCGTCCCACACTGCATACGTTTTTTTGTTTGTTTCGGCTCTCGCGTGCTCATCTTTGTATGTGTCTGTCTTTTGCCCGCAGGATACAAAAAAAAAGGAGAGAAAGCCCCCCTCCCCTTCACCACCCCGCGCTATCCCATACGCAAACACACACACACACACACACACAAGGAAACAAAAAGGGACATAGTCATCTGCTCGCATATTTTCATGCGGTTTTTTTTTTTGCGTTTTTGATTTACTTTCCTCTGCCTTCTGCTCCCTTCTCTCCTACCCCTTTCATAATGTACAGATTCTCCTTCTTCCTCTTCCCACACCTCCTTCCCAAGTTGGACTGTAGCTCTTGAACGGCGGTTCTTGCGTTGAGATGCCTATTTTTACTCTTCCTTTGTCTTCTTAGTTTCAAACCCTCTCTCTTTCTCTCTCTCGTGCTCATCTGCACTCTCTCAGAGCAGGTAAAGACACGGATGAGTTTGGAAGTGGACCACGAGCTTATGAGGTCACATGATGAGACGGCTATGCACGTTCTGCTATCCACTGCGCCCCTCTGCGGCTCTTTGCGATTTGGCAGCTTCCTCCACACCAGCCGAAAGAACGAACGAAAACAATCAACCGTCGCACACACACCTCCTTTCGCGCCCCTCACTCTCTCAGTTTTATTATTATTATAACCCTTTCCACACCCGCCCACCCAAGAAACCCTTGTGCTCGCCCCGTGTGTGATGCCGGGTGCCATTTAACGCTCTCTCTCACTTCTTGATGGGTTTACGGAGTAGAAAAAAAAACATCAACATGCCACACTACACAGTCGTTTTCATTCGGTCGCCTTTCGGTCTCTCCTTCGCGAGAGGGTGGACCTTTTTGCGGGCGACGGAGTCTTTCGTCCGTGGTCCTGCGGTGAAATCATACATGACGCGGCTTCTTATGTGGACGCCTTGGAACAACCGCGTTCCGCCAGTCAGCGAATCCGCAGTCGATGCCGTGATGGCTTTTCCTCTCTTCCTCATCGCACCAGACCGCCACGTTGACCCCCTCTGAAAGCCTCTCGAATCCTCATTGTTTTTGTCTCTCTCCTCTCTCTCACTCTTTGTCGTGACTGTGATGGCGCGTGCGCGCATTCATGTGTATAAGCATGTGCCTTCTCCCTTCTAACCTCGGCGCCAGTCGCAAGACACTGTGAGAGGCTTCTGAAGCGAGAGGGCGGAGCACGCACACTCCTCTCGCCCACGCTGTTGCAGTGTTTGCCGTTTTACCTTTTTTTAGCGTATACAAGCCCCTATTCCGTGCACTACACTTCGCGTTTCCATCGTCGAGGCGAGCACCGTCGTCACCATTGATGTTGTTTGTCTCCCTTTTTCAAGCTTAGTTCAACAGCTCTATAGAGGAATTGCTGATTTCATCTCTGTTAACGCGTCCATTCTCTGCCATAGAACATGAGTTCAAGCGCCACCCTACCCTCCCCGTGGCCCTGCCACGGGTCCTATCGCGTGGTGCGACGCAGCGCTGCCCACACGCATTACAGCAATGCCCCAACACAGTGATCGGCGCACGGCCTCTCTCGCTCATGCTGTGCACCCACTCATCCCCCGCTCCGCAGGTCGCCTCACGGCCGCTCCAACTCTGCCGGTCGCCACCGGGTGCATCCCCGCACGAGCAAGGCAGTGTGAGGGCCGGGCGAGAGATGCGCTGCAGCCACGCTGGCACGCTGCCCAATCATGCGGATGGCGCAGACGTGTGCGCAGTCGCAGGTTGCCCCAGCACAACGCTGGCCCAGGACCTCGCCGTCGACATCGGTAGCGACAAAATCGCACTGGCTTCCCCCTCCCTCACATCGTGGGCGCGTGGCCCTGCCACCAGCAGAAGCGGTTCGGGACTGACAGGGATAGGGTGGGCTGCTCGGCTATCCCAAGCAAGGCTGCGGCGCCGGACCTTGTGATGCCACGCTGAAGTGTCCCCCGTCATCAGGGGGGACTGGGGTTTGAACAGACACCGAAACAGATGTGAGAGAGCGACAGCGCATTGGAGCCTGCGATACGTATGTGTGTGTGTGTGTGCTCCTGTGCGCCCAGTGGGGAACCGAACATCATGCCGCAGCAGAAACACATGCGCACGCACGCACAAAAGGAAATGCAGGAAGGCAGGAAGACCAGCAAAGCGGCGGCACCGCCTTGTCTTGATGCTGTCGTTTCCTGTGGACCAGCTGAAATAGGAGTGGGGGTGGCGGAGAGGGGGGGGGGAGTCTTTGTTTTTATTTGCTCTCGTTTGCCATTTTCACGTCTGCTTGCTGCCATTTTTTCTGTTGGGTCCCTCGTCTCTTGTTGCTCTTTGTCGGATTCTTTTGGTTGCCTTGCACGCCTCGTCGCTCGTTGCTCTCCGCGGCTGCGACGTTGCAGATACAACCGAGTGTGTACGTGAGAAATCACCCACACATCGAACCGGAAAAAAAGGACGAACAGAGCGCTAGAATATTGAAGGGGCTTCTCGGTTACCCGACGATGGACTTGTGCGCGCAAGTGCTCGCCGGTCGTTTTTCTGTTAATCGCGAGACACTGACAAAAGAAACGAGCGCTGGAGGAGGAGGATAGGGCAACCACGTACTAACATCGGCGCTTGCCATTTATACCGTGGCCACCGTGCGCGCCGTTGCCAAAGTTGTCTAACTGCTCCTTGATGTTTATGGAAGCAGGGCAGCTGTGTTGCCCCCCCCCCCCTTTCGCACGGTTTGACAACTCCGCTCCTTCTTCGCACACTCTCTCAATGCTTGCTCTTCGCCTCTCCTCGCATGCCAGGATTCACTTCGGGTAACTTATTTTTTTTTTTTTTGGAACCTGAGCCATTGCGTTGAAGTCCCGTTTTTTGCGCCGAGGGGCTCCGGTACGAGAAGCTTCTTCTCAGCAAGGCGATAGCGCTACGGAAAACACGCGAGGGTCGTTTCCACGTTTCTAACTGTGGCGCACGTTTACTCTCCATCGTCACCTTGTGTAAGGCGTGAATAGCAAGGAGGAGAAGCCTGCGTCTCGTTCCTCTGCGTCCTTCTCTTCCTCTTCCTCTTCTTTCTCTGCTGAATCTTGCGCCTCTGCCATGTCAGCAGGCATGAGGGGTGTCGCTGCGGATGAGGTGGCGAAGTTTGCCGCTCTGCAGAAGCACTGGTGGGATCCGACGGGACCGCTGCGCTCTCTGCACCTCTTGAATCCGATCCGTGTGCGCTACGTGAACAGCATTGTACGCTCTTTCGGCAATGTGGCGGCAGTTCGTGCGATACGTCGATCAGCTTTTCCAGGGACTCTGGACTCACGCCACAACATCAAGTTCTGGACGTCGGCTGCGGCGGCGGTATTCTGGCAGAGAGCCTAGCCCGCATCGGCGGCACCGTCACCGGCATCGACGCCTGCGCCGAGTCCATCGAGGTTGCGGAGAAGCGTCGTCAGCAGCTGGCGGCCAATTTCAATGCACCCTCGCAGATATTCAACTGGCCCCAGCGACTCTCGTACCGCCACGTATCCCTGTTTGACGTTGTGGAGCAGGAGAGGAGGCAGTTCGACGTAGTCGTGGCGAGTGAAGTAATCGAGCACGTGAGCGATGCACGGGCGTTTCTGCAGGCCCTCTGTGAGGCGACGAAGCCTGGTGGGCTTCTCTTCCTGTCCACCATGGACAAATCACTGAAGACGGCCATTGCATACATCGGGGTGGCGGAGATGCTCACGGGGCTCGTGGAGCCAGGCACACACGACTGGCGCAAATTCGTTCCGCCAGATGACGTGACCAAGTTTGCGCAGCGCTTTGGTGTGCGCAAGGTGGACCAGCACTACATAGTCACCTACCCGGATGTCTGCCAGTCCGTCGTCTCGTGCAACTTCCAGGTAAACTTCTTCCTGTCCAAGAACGTGAACACGGGCACTACTTATGGGCGGGTCGTAAGTCCCCCCCGGAAGCGGGAAAGCAGGCACCCGTGCCTCCTGGCGAAGCATGTGTGCCGCACGCGCCAGAGTACAACAAAAAGGAGTTTTCGCTGCAGCCGCATGGAAATGGGCGCCCGGATGCAACGGAATCTTCCTAGCAGCATACAAGCTTCCTTTCTCCTCAACGACTGCGAACTCGTGCATGTGCACGTGTGGTGTCTTGCGTGGCCTTGTATCGGTGGCGCCGGCCCTCTTGCAAAGCGCAGGGTCTCTTGGGGCACCAACCCCCCCCCCCTTCACACGTTCGCGGACGCCGTAGCGAAAGGAGGTTGAACATGCGGCCTGTCCTCACCCGGACAAAAGCAGCCGCGAAAAGGAGAACCGCACATCGCTGCCGTGGCAAACGTCTTTCTCTCCTGCGTACAGGCGCGGCACTGCTTTGGTCTTCACACGCAGACACACTCCAACCTTCATCTGCAACAGCTTCCCCGCTGTATTCTTCGTTGAAACACCCTCTCGACTCGTGTGAGGCACGCCAGCTGGCACACATGGAGACATAAAGCGCACACGTCCACCAAAGGTTACGCGGCCACGCTACTGTAAGGAGGTCGACACGATCGCCTTTCTTGGATCGCGGGTGGTGCCTTATCAGTGGTAAGGCAGGTGTATCCGTGTAACGGCGCTCAGCAGCTGACTTCCTTCTCCGCTGCGGCCGTGTGCAGGTGCATATGTGACGGAACGCGACGGCTTCGTTGCCGCACGGCGCTGTTCCTGCGAGTTCCATGAAGAGTGCCCTTTCGAGATGCCCGTCACGTCCCTTCGTTCGGTTTCTTCAAACTCATACTTTTCTTCGAATCAAAGCCCCTTGCGTCGTTTCACCTCGGCGATTATATGCACCCTGGTGATCAGCTCACTATCCAAGTCTTTTCACTAGCGTTGCGGAACAGCTTAGAATCGCCGGACGGTGTCAACATACTGTCACACACACGCAAGCACACACCGAGGAATATACTGCGCTGCCTTGGTGCTGCTTGTTTGTCGTTTGCTGAATTCACTGTGCACCACTCCTCTGCAGACGCTCTCGCTCAGGTGGGCTATCGATTCCTCCGACGTGACGCCACCACAATCACCACGGTGGCTTTGTCTCTCGTCCTCTCGCGTGAGGCGAGGGCGTGAGCAGAGGAGCACGAAACACCGCGAAACGCCATCTTCATCTGCGTGACCCTGCACCCTTCCCGTGCACCTGCGTAGGGAAACAAACGGTTCCACTCAAGGCCACTTGACCTTGCAATGCCCTCTAGTCTTTCATCTCCGCGACCGCCGCAGGCGGAGCCCGTGCCGGCTCCCCGCGGCACTATCCGCTTTGAGGATCTCGGCGAACCAGTGCAGCGTCTCCTGCGCTCCCTGAAGGGCGATGTGAGCGAGGAGGACATGGCGCTGCTCGAGTACGTGTCCGTCAAGGACATGGCAAAGATCTACAGCGAAATGGCGACGGATCGCCACGCAGAGGAGATTTGGCAGGAGCTCCGGAGTGCACTGCAGGCCCGTAAGGAGAAGATCGCGCGCCGAGAGGCTGAGCTAGCGGAAAAGCAGCGGGCACTCGAGGCGGAGCAGGAGGCGGAGGAGCAGCGGCTGCGACAGCAACTGGAGGAGGAAGAGTGCGAGCGCATCTCCGCCGAGGAAGCGCGGCAGCAACGGCGAGAGGAGCGCCGACGGCGCAAAGCGGAGAAGGCGGCAGCAGCGGCGGCTGCAGAGGAAGAGGCAGCCGAGCAGGCGGCAGCTGCCGCGGAGGAAGCGGCGGAGGAGGCTGCCGCAGCTGCTGAGGAGGCGGAGCGGCAGCGAAAGGCAGAAAAGAAGCGCAAGCGCCGCGAGGCTCGCGCACGCGAGCTGCAGGAGGAGCAAGACGCCCTCACTGCCGAGAGGGCTCGCCACGAGGCGAAAAAGCAGCAGAAGTCTTTGAACCAGCAGAGGGACTGGAGCGAGTTTGTGCAGAGCCATCCTCTCGAGTACGCGCAGCCGGAGACTTTGGACGGCGCCCAGCAGCAGCTACCCGCCGTGATTGAGCAGAAAGAGCTGAAGCACACCCTCAACGCCCCTCCCGTGGTTTCGGAGAAGCTGCTCAGTCGCACCTACACCCCGGCATGCGGGGCCTGCGGTAGTCGCTTTGACCGTCCGCCGCCTGAGTGGAACTGCCCCATGTGCAAGCGGCGCTACAAGAAGATAGTGAAGGTCTGGCAGCCGGACGACGACATGGAGAACTGCATGATGTGCAAGGAGCCGATCGGGCGGTGGTCTCGGCACCACTGCCGGAACTGCGGTCGACTCGTCTGCGCCAACTGCTCCGACAAGAGGGCCATCATCGAAGACTTGGGATACGACACACCAGTGCGCGTCTGCTACGACTGCTTCCGGCTGCGGTCGTAGCCGGGTGGCTTCAAGAGGGTATGAGGAAAAGAAGCGAGTAACACCGCCACAGTGCCCCTCACCATTGCACAAGGGGTTTCCTTGTACACCACCGCTGCTGCTTTGTATTTGACTGGTCGACCGGCATCCCTTTGACCCTCTCCATTCGCGCTTGCGTGTGCGAGTTCACCGTCTGCACACCTGCGCGACTACTCCAGCTGTTCTTGTCGTTTCCCTTCCTCTTCCACCCCCCCCCCTTTTTTGGAGCACGGTGCTTTTCTTGGCGACGGCAAGTGCCTCTTCTTGCTCGCGTGCGTTTCAGAGTTGTGACGCAATCGTCTCTGCGGTCGTGTTGGATGATCAGTGGAACTGCGTGCGTTATCAACTCTTCTTCTTGCGGACTTTTCCGTTGTAGTTGACCGCGTGCGTTAGTGTGTGCACTGGTCTTTCTCTCCTCATGGACGAGCTGCGCGACAAGAAGGGAGCACAGCACACGAACTCGGGTCTGCACTGGGGGCGGGGCGGGGGGGGGCGAGTTCTCCTTCTCTCGGCATGTCTGTCAGTGCTTGTGTTGACTGATGACCGCTTTGCCAGAGGAAAGCAAGACAGCACTAGACGCTCACAAGGGGTCGCGCCGTGCTCGTCGTGTGCCACTCCGAGGTAAAGCGCCCCCGCCCCCTTCCTCGCCTCGTCCCCCCCCCCCTCCTCCACACTCCCTGGTTGCTTGTTTTGCTGCCGATTGGCCGCGCTCGCTTTTATTCATTCTTTGTTGTTTGTTTCCCGCTGGTTGGTGATCATTTGAGTTTGCTTTGGCCTTTTTATATTGTGGATGACGACGTGCTTCCTCCTACCTCCTTTGGCTTGTTGTTTCACTTTCAGGTGATGCGCCCGGCGTGTGTGCACGTGAGTGTTGTGTGGCCTTTTGTTTTCTGCTTCCCATTGCGGTTGCCCCCTTGTTTGTGTTGTGTGTGAACCGCCTGTACATCTGTATCCTTCGGGCTCATGCTCTTCCTCAGCACGGCGCCTCCCGCGCGAAGCCGACACTCAGCTGTTCGAAAGCACACGGAAAGAGAAACAAAAAGAAGTCGAAACCGGTGTTCATCGTTTGCGAGATCTCCCTCGCGAGACGCGTAGACGCGGCACATGAGATGCTGTCTGCGGCCGGTGTGGTCGGCAACACGGAAGACGAGTTGTTTGCCGCGTTGGGGCACACCAAGGCTTGCCAAACAAAAAGAAAGCAAAGAAAGTGCTCTATGCTGAGACGCGCGACGCTTCATGTACTCTCATCATCTATCCTCATCATGTCAACTGTAATTCGCACAGACGGTGTTTGGTACTCTGTTTCCTTTTTCCCCCTATTGTTTTTCGTGGACTCGTCGTGGCCAGGATACCGAAGGCTAATCGTGGATACACACTCATCCAGGTTTTTTTGCTTGACCTGCGCGCCGCGTCTCTGCTTGTCGCACTCTCCCGCTTGCCGTGTGCCGTGCCTCTTTCGCTGTTATCGTCTTCTTCAGAGCGCTGCACTGCGCCACACCGGCCCCCTCCCCTTATCTCTACCTTTGTGGCCATGGATCAAATTGCCGTCTCTGTCAGCGCCCTCGTCCACCGCATGGAGGAGCTGCGCCTCCCGGTCGTGCCGTACAGCACGTACATCAAGGCAGTCTGCATTGGCATTCCCCTTGCTGTACTGGTCCATGACACGGCTGAGTACTGGCTGCCCACCAAGGTTCGCATTCCGGTGCTCTCGTGGTTCGCGCGCAAGTGGCGACAGAACCCCGAGGCGAAACACGTGCATCTCCGTGTGATTCGCAATCTGGTTCTCTTCGCGTTTTTTGTCGTGCTCCGCATGGACAGCGCGGCGAACGAGGAGGCGGAACCGTCTGACTACGTCTCGCAGCGACTGACTAGTGCCTCTGGCCAACGCGCGGTGAACCAGGAGATCTACAAGTCCCGCCGAGCCGCCTTCAACGCCGCCACGGCCGTGCTTGGAGAGGAGGAGATGAACATGGAGGGTGTGCAGCAGCAGCGTGACGCCGTGCTCCGCCGTCGCCGCCTCCACGACCCCAACGTGGCGTAAAGCCCGAGTGCCAGCTTGTCTAGTGGCCCACAATGGATGTGTGTTAGCGCCCTGACCATCGTTTTTATTCCTGCACGTGGGCTGAACTCCTTCTTGCCAGTGGCGCTGTTTCTTTTTCTCTTGCTGTCGCGGATAAGCAGGTGGTAAGGGGTGAAGCAGCGCTGGGGGAGTGGATTGGCGCTCTCTGCCTCCCTCTCCGACTTTCTGTGAAGTCCGTCTTTTCCCTTTGAAGGCAGCCGGTGCTCTGCAAGCCGCATCACAGAAGACCAGCGTCACAGAACCACCACAGATGTCGTACTCCACTCCACAGCCGCCGCAGGGCCTTTCGCGGCCTCGGCATGTGCTGCCGGTGTACGTGTGTGGATTGGTCGCTTGAGACTCTAGCAGTCGTTGCCAGATCCGGGGCTGCTCAAGGGGAGCGGAGGGCAGCACAGCGACTTTTGGTTGGGGCACATGGCGAGTTGGTTAGTTGTCGCTTCCTTTTTTGTTGTTGGTGCTTTCGCCTCGCCTATTAAGCTGAAACGTAAGTTGTAACTGGGAGGAAGGTCTGCTTGTGTCCTCCTGTCTCTCTCTCGCTGTGTGTGTGTGTGTGTGTGTGCCTCTGCCTCTTCGTTGCTGTTGAGGCTTCTTTACAAGTGATAAACCAGACACCTACGAAACGAACAACAACAGAAAGGTGGAGAGACATTGTGCAGCATACTTCAGGAGACACATGGCCACCACCATCTCTCACCTTTTCGACAGATCTCTCCCTGGAGGTTCTGCGCGTGCATGGGTGTGCGGGTGTGTAAGTGCGCAAGCCGGAGGCGCACCGATACACGCACATCCAACAGCGAAGAAGGCGGACAACTACCTGCAGCTGCGCATTGTCTTCTTGAACGACAGCGCGCACGCGCCAACACAAACGGACCTGCGTAGAGATGCCATCTCTGGGCGGCTCGCCGCCACTCAGGCTTGTGACGCGACTTGCAGGAAACCCGACCGCGTGGTCAGGGGTGAGCTGTTTCTTTCTACCTTCTCCTCTCGCTCCTCTTGACACCCCGGATCAAGCCGCAAGGGAACTGAGCTCTCACACCTGCCACACACCTCACCCCCTCCCCGGTGTGCCTGCGTGTGTGTGTGTGCATGCGGAATCGGGTCTTGTCATCTTGGTAGACGTCTTTTCGTGCTCTTCCCACCCACCTGAAGTGCCCTGCCCACAAGAGGCTCACAGCAACGGTGCCTGCTATAGAATCACCCCCTCCCCCCTCCCCGCCGCCCTTCTTTGGACCGGAGGGTCTGCGGCACTTTCTCATCATCTTGGACGGAAGCCAGTGGCAGCATACAGACAGCCAAGACACAAAACACACCACTATACAATCGAAGCACCCATAGAAACATCTTCCTGTTTTCTCGCCTTGTCTTTTGCAGCGCCTTCCACCCCCTTCCCTTCGCCTGCCAATCTGGCGCTCGTTGGACGTCATTCCTGCACCCCTTTTTTCCAGTGTGGAAAGGAGGGGGCTCTCTGTTGTATGTATGTGTGTGTGGTGTGTGGTGAGCCCTCTTCATAGATTTACACTGCATGGTGTGGTAGCGTCTGTGCTGCCGCGATCCTTGATCTCTCTTGCTTCTCACTGACTTTGCCACGTGCGAGCAACACGGAGTTCGGGAGGCGTACGCGTGTGCGTGTGCTCGCCGTGCATCGGTGGCCGAACACACACGCGGGAACCAGGTTGCACTGCTACTCTTGAGGAGCAGTGCGTCTCGCGCGGTTACCCGAGCAGCAGACAAGCGTTTCTCACGTCTGCTGCCGTGTTGTTGTTTCTCTGGCTTTTGCTTGCCGTTGACTCTTTCACAGCGAAAGAGAACAAAGGCGCCCTCAGCACGCGCAGGCGCACACGCGCGCAGAGATGATCAACAGCTACCACCAAAATTCGAGTGTGGTGAGCACGGAGGACGGCAGTGGCTCGACTGTATTTGGTAATCCTCGAATAGAGCAGCGACGCCGCCCCGCGCAGCAGCAAATGTCGCGGTTGCCCGGCAGCTACGAACGCTTCTCAGAGACGCTGCCGCCGTCCTCCAAAACACGGCAGGACCCCGTCACGGAGTATGCGGCGCGACGCGACGGCGAGGACAGCATTTCCATGTTACTCAGAAACGAAGGTAGTCGGTCACAGATGCATCACATGGAGGCGGTGGAAAGCGGTGTGGCACCACCACCCGCCATGCGCACAGCACGCGCCGACCTGCCCGCCTTGCCGTCGCCAAAGCCCTCGGCTGAGGAGCCACAGGCCCTCTTGGAAACCACAGTGACGGTGTCGACGAAGATGCCCCCACACGAGCCGCAGGTGCGCCCGCTGGGCGTGTATGTGCGCACAGGCCGCGGAGGCCCCAACGGGGTGACGCGTGTCGTTCTCGTGCGACTGACCGACCCCACAGATCCCTTCTTTTTGTTTGAGTTGGAGCTCCTCGAGGACGACTACAACGCCTTCAAGCAGCACCTGGAGCTGCTCGTTGACTTCCACGGCTTTCCGCGCTACCTGGTCGGCATGCTGCGCGACATCGCTGACGGCGCCTCCGCCTACGAGTTGTCCTTTGTGTTGAACAGCGCCGCAGTAGGTGACTCGAACCGAGGGACGCTGCGAGTGCTGGAGACGACGGACTTCAAAACTGTAGAGCATATTTCACTGGTGCTACTGCGACAGGGGGACGCCGGCCTCAAGCGGTACCTCGCCGAGCGTTTTCAACATTACGAGCAGTCGTTCCGTGCGTCGGAGGCTTCCCGAGCGGCCATCACGGCGGAGCTCCAGGAGAAAATCGATGACTTGCAGGCCGCGAACGACGCGCTGCGTGCCAGTTTGCGCAAGGCCGAGGAGGAGATGCGGTTTATGATGACGGACGCAGAGAAGGAGCAGCTGGTCGCGCTGAACCGACTACGAGACCACCACACGAAGGAGATGAACGGCGCTCGTGCATCATTCGACAAAAAAGTCGAGCAGCTCTCGCACGCCGTGGAGGAGAAGACGCGTCAGCTGCGCGACACAACCCACGAAAAGGATGCTGCCTTGGCAGAGTCACACGCTCGCACATCACAACTGCAGGCCAAGGTGGCCTCGCTTCAGTCACAGCTCCGCAGTGCACAGGACACGGTAAGCGTTCAGGCCAAGGAACTCGCCACATTGCGGGAGATGAACGACGAGCTGGCAAACTTCAAGGCCGAGGCGACAAAGGCGATGTCGGAGAACGAGCTCAACTACGTGACGGTGACGGAGCGGCTCCGCGGCACCAGTACCGCACTGCAGAGTCGAGAAGAGAAGATGGCCGCGCTGCAAGCACACTACGAGAAGCAGGACGAGTACATCCGCATTTTGGCCGAGCAGAACAGGCAGCAGGCAGACCGCGTCCACGAGGCGGAGAAGAATCTGGACAAGGCCCATCACATCATCGCAAACCAGCTGCAGGCGATCAAAAACGCGAAGGACCGCTACCACATTGCGATGGATCAGCTGCGCAGTCAGGAGGCGCTTCTGCAGGAGCGCGAAGGTGCCGCACGTCGGCAGCAGGAGGAGCTGACGGTGGCGACGGAGCGCGTCCAGGAGCTGCTGCGCAAAAACAGCGACCTTCGTGAGCAGCTGGAGACAACTAACAACGCTCGCGAGAAACTGGTGCAGGAGGTGAAGCTGAGCCAGCAGGCGCTGCTGCGTCTGCAGCAGACGACAAGCATCAACGGACGTCACTGGGGCGTGCTAAGCTCGGCGTATCATAGCAGAGAGGGAGCTGCCGCTGGTGTATCCGCCCTGAATGCTGCGGCGGGGGCGAGCACGGCTGACTTCATGCGCGAGTTCGGCGCACATACACAAGTGCTGAGTCAGCCGGGGTACCGCGGCAGCAACCTTCCCTCCCGTACTAGTCTCTATCGCTCCACAAGCCCGGGAAAGGCCGGATTTGTCTCTGCGTGGAACGGGCTGCCGCCTTCTACCATGGCCACTGCAACTGACAGCGCTACCGTTATCCAGCGTCCATCGCTCTTTGCAGCGAAGGCAGCTTCTCCGTCCTTGGCGCACAGTAGCCAGGAGCGGGCCAGCAGTGCCGAGACGGCGGGCCTGACCGAGCCGCATGGCCGGGCGAGCGTGTCTTCACTGAGGAAGACGGAGCCAGCCAGCGGCGCCGCGGCTGCCTCGGCGGTGCAACATCCCGTGAAGCCCGTCTCGCCGGACAAACAATCGCCGCACACGGGGCACTCTTCATTCAACGGCTTGGCAACCAAGTCCTTCTTTGGCGGAGAAGACGCATCGCAGCGAGCAACGGTGGCTGCAGGCCCGGCACTGGAGAGCGCCTACTTTTAGGACCTGGCTCGTGAGCAACGCAAGGAGGTGAGCAGAGGGCGTTGAGAGGGAAAACGGACGAATGAGCAGTGCAGAAGTGCAACATGGAGGTGCACACACACACACACACACACACACACAGTTGCTCCCCATGGAGGAGCTGCCAACAGCGGAATGCCGTCCTTGTGGTCGCCGCTGCCGCCCTCGGTCTTGTCTGGTGTCGTCCGCTGTGTTTTTGTTTGGGTTTCCCCCTTCCTCTTTTCTGCGCCTCGTATACCGTTGGTAAGTAGAAGGCGCGGGCCACAGCAAGCACGAAGTGCGGAGTCGGGTGCACTGCACAACCGTATTCACATGTGTGATTCCCCGACCGTCGCCTTTGATCTATCCCCTCCATCCCCATCCTCTTCATACAATCTGTTGGCATGTGTGTCATAGAACAACGCAAGAGTGTGAAACGGGGACAAAAGAATCGTGCAAAAAGAATCCAGGCCCTCTTCTGTTGTCCGTGGCTGTCCGTTAGTCCAAGACGTGCGGGGTGCAAGAGGAGCTAGACGTGGTAGGCACACGTTCTCCTCGTCCTCTGTAGGCAGCCGTCATGCTATTGTGTCTCCACCGCGCCGCACGCACGTTGTTCTTCCCACTCCCATTTGGAGGTGCCGGTGCCTCTTCTCCGGTACAGCGTGAGGCGTAGTGTCTGTGTCGCTGGGAAGGATGCGCGCTTGCTCCACCGTGGCTCCGATCACGGAAAGGGTTCACTATCGAGCCAGCTGTGGTCTGCGCTGATCCTCGTCTGTCAGCCTTCTTACTCGGTGCCTGTGCGCTGGATCTCTCTTCGACGGCTACTTAAACCGCACTGACCTCTTTCTCTCCTCCCATTCCCCTTGGCCTTTTCCTTGCACGCATCTTTTTTTTTGCGCTTCACCAACGCAACGCCGCCGCCATCTGACGCATCGCCCTCAGCTGTCAAGCGCCCTCCCCCACCATCCAACACTGGCATTCAGGCAGGGTCACTCAAGGACTGTTCCTCGTTTGTTTTTCGATCTACCTCTTTAAAAAGTCTGTGCCATTCTGTGAGTGAGCTTGTGTGTGTGTGTGTGTGCGTGTGTGTGTATGTGTCAGTTGGCGTTTGTTGGGTTGTTTCTGCCTTTCTTTTTGTTTTTAGCTCCCGCATGCACTTGGCTCGTTCTCTTTTTGTTTTGCTTTTGCTTGCTGTCGTGGCGTGTTTCCGCTGCCTCACCCACCCCTCCCTCCCCCTTCCGACGCGAACTTCTTTTCCTGGCGTGCTCTTGTTGTTCGAGGGGAGTCGCGCTCTTGTAAAGAAAAGAGGCGGCGGCAGAACAGCCGTCTCGGCTTCTCTGCCTCCCTCCCTCGCTCTTCGTCGCTTGGTTGTAGTCTCTGCCTTCCGCACCCCCCTACCCCGTGCCAAAGATCACACGTAAACGCGTACGCCTCCCCCTCCGCTCCCCACGCGGGCACCCATTTCCGGTTCGTGAAACGTACACGTGCTCAGCGCCTCGTCCGCGTCTCTGTGTCTGCGCTTACGTGTATCTGTGTGTCGAGGGCGATCGATACGAAACAAAAACTAGAAGAGGGTAGGGAATCGAGTCTCTCCTGCCTCGTCGAGGCGATTGTCTGTTTAGTTTTATTGATTTCGTATCTTCCCTTCTGATCACGTGATCGGCAACTTCAGCCTCGTATCCCCCTCTCTTTTACTGTTCCCTCTCTTTCGTTGTTCTCTTTTTTTTTTCCTCTTGCTTTCTTTTTGCACACTCCAACGATCGCAGCACAGCAGTCGCCCTTCTTGTGCGTTCTCTCTCTCTCTCTCTCTCTCCGTTCATGAGTGCTTGCAGAAAGCACGCCACTGAAACCACGGGGGTAGCAAGAGCGAGCGTTTTCTGCATCAGTGGCGCGTTTCACCACATATCAAGAAGACGAGGTGTGGCGAAACGGCGTGGTTCATTCTGATACATACGCAGAGAAGACGTTGCGGCGTCACGTGATATTCGAAAGTAAAGAGCGAAAAAAAAAAAACGCACATTCCAAAAAGCGCCCCCGTACGCGAACACTGCCAGCTAGTGCGTGGCCTCGATCGTTAACACACAGGCCCGAACATTCCTTTTTTTTTTTTCTGTTGTTGATCCTTTGGTCTGTTTATGATCTCTCGCCGGTGCTGATTCGCTTCTCGTTAGGTTCTCTCCTTCTTTTTCTTCTTTTCGGTTTTTGCTTTGCTAACGCTTCCCCCGTGAGTCTCGTACCACCGAACACGTGCGCGAACGTGCGAAAGAATATCGGCACTCACAGTGCGGCAAAAATAAACACATAACAAAGAAAAAAACGGCACACAAGAATACATTCCTCTCCTTTCCACCTCTCCGCCTCTCCTCCTGCAGCTATATTCAAACAAAGAGCTAAGTAAACTCACTTGCCGGGCACATCAGAGACACCGCTTTCCGTTCTCCTCCCTTTTTTTAACTCGCCAGTGCTTGTGCATTGGTGTGCCATACCTTTGCGTTTTTCTGTCACTTCCGTTTGTTTTCCTTTCGTTTTTTTTTTGTCGTTTGTGTCGCTCCTGTATTTGATTTTTTTTTTCCGTGCTCATTTCGCTCTTCTTCCTCTCCCTTCCCCTCCCCCACCACACGCGTTTTCGTCGCTCAAAACCTTCGACTACTAGGTCGTCGCTCAAGCCCCTCTCGGCAGTCGAGCGAACAAAGCCGGCGACCTTCCTCCACACCGTCACCCACGCCCGTCTACCTCTCTACACCTCTCCCCTTTCAACCACGATACGAGGCGCTTCTCTTACTGGTTTCTCCCTCGCGGTTCTCTGTTGTTTCATTCTCTTCACATGTAAGTGTGTTCATCTTTTCTTCTCTCCTACAGCTCTTTTTTTTTTTTGATCTGTTCAATTTTTGTTTTTTTTTATTGGCGCGCGCGTTTTGTGTTCTCTCTACATGGATTACGAACACGGTGACGAGTCGTTGTGCGTGCGTTGCGTTTATTTCTTTTCGTGGTTCTTTCTCTGACGCTCTTCTTTGTGTCTCGGCCGTAACGACTTTAGTCGCTCGATCCAGTTGAGCTGGTGCACGGTGCGGAGGTGCTTTGAGGTAACGTGTACAGCGGGACGATCGTTCCTTGTTTCACATCATTATTTTTTTCACTCTTTTCGGCTCTGCCGACCCCCCCCCCCAATTTCCCTGTCATCGGCGCTCACCTGCGTGCCGTGGACGTCCTTTGCAAGCAGCTGCGTCTGCCATCTCGCATCTCCCACCCCCTCCCTCCCTCCCTCACACTCGTCTTTTCCGATTCCTCACAACGGCGACGCACGCAGCGGTGTCGTCTGTGCGAAACCGGCGTGAAAGGAAGTCGGCAGGAAACAAAAGCGGCAGCGCGTGACAAGATACGTAAAAGGGCGTTATACTGGCACAGCCCTTCCCCCATACGCACACCTACGCATACGCACACACGCACACGCCAGTGCCTCCGAAGAAACACACCAACCGCAGTAACGCGTGCGAAACAAAAAAAAAGAAAAACGGAACATCACGTCTCTTTTTTTTTTTCTTTTCTGCTCTGTATTTCTTTCCTTTCGTTGTTTCGTAAGTTTTTTTCCTCTTTCGTTTGCTCTCTGTACTTTCTCGCTTGTGCTTGGTGGTCGTCCACCCCCCTCCCCCTCCCCCTCTCCCCTCTCCTTTCCACAAGCCCACCAACCCACACAAACACACACACACATATATATGCATATCGCTACCTTGCGAAGTATTTTCTGCGCTCCGGTGTGTTAAGTTTCTGTGCATCTGCCTCGGAAGTCGAGTCGTAGGGGCATCGTTTACCGCACGCCTTTGCATCCTCGGAGCTCTTCGAATTTAGCCCTTTGTTGTTGTTTAGGTTTTTTTTTTGCGTTGTTTATTGCTTAATTTATTCCTTCTCTCCTCTTTTGGTACCACTCACCACAACGGCGCAGGGGCCCTCTCCGGCCTCCTTACACACATTCACAGGCGCAACGATTCGAGTGCCACTTGTTCACAGATGGAGGGCAATCAGTCGGCCTTGGCACCGACTCGATCCCTCTTTCAACTGCTGAACTATCACAATGGCCTCGAAGAACTGCTCTTGATGTACTGGTGGGTGATTGTACTCGGCAACCTCGTGCTCTTTGCCTTCGCGAAGCACTCGCTCATGTGCTGGGAGCTGCATCGGGACAGGCGACGCTTGGAATGCTGCTACATGCGTCACTGTCAACGTCGTCGCGCGGCGCGCCAGTTGAAGAGTGCGACAGCAGGCCTTTCACATAGGACGCACGCTGAGGAAGCTGCAAACACCACAAGCAACGCGCCAACAGCGACCTCGTCGTCAAGTAAAGATCCGACCGAGGCAGGAGCAGCGGCAAAACACGCAGCTGACTATGTCGGCAAGGGCGAGAAGAAAATCTGGCTTCCTTTGTTGGTGCCGATCGTGCCAAAGCCGAACAAATATGCCTCGCCACCGAGGACCGCGGAGCTGATGGCAAAGGCCGCGCTATGCCGAAATCACAGCGAGCAACAGGAAACGACAGCGACGGTGCATGGAAACAACACCCGGCCGCCGTCGCTGCTGCTCCCGCTCCCCTCCGCCACCTCTTCTGACCTCTCCTCGTTGTCACCGCTCTCGACAGCGCAGGCGAGCACTTCAGCAACGACGCGGCTGCTAAACCGGCTTGGCTTCATGTCGCCTGATCTTAAACAAACCAACGACGAAAAATTCGATATTAGCCGATACAGCAACAGCAGTAATGCGTCCTCGCGGTTGAGCAACTGCTGCCCCCGCTACAGCGAGGACGAACAGCGCTTAATTGATAAGAAGCGGCAGGAAAACGTACGTGCGTGGATGGAGGCTAAGCGCGCCTTGGAGCTAACCGAGTCGCTCGCAGCAGGCTCCCGTGGTGTCATACCGTTGTCGTCGGTCAGTGCGCGCAAGTTTCAGCCATGTGGAAAAGGTGCGATAGAGACGGAGCTTGTCTCTTGAGATGCGAAAACCCCGCACAGTGCGCACGGATGCCCTCATACTTGATTCGTTTCGGCTCAGCCCCCCTTCCCCCAGACGATGCCGGTCATCTCACCGTGGTATCTCAGTATCCACTACACCCAATTTGTGTAGGGAGGCCTAGAGCCTGCACACCCTGCCCTCGGGTACGACTGGCGGACTCTTGGCGTCGGCGGGCAAGCCTGTACTGGCGCTGTCCCGAAGAAACACGCGGCCACGATGACGCTTGGACCAGCCCACACGGCTCGCCGTGTGGGCGCTTCAGCAAGCATACGCATGCCCCTACAGCTTTGCTTTTGCTGCGTTGTGGTGATGTGGAGCGCGATTCCGGACCTCGCCGGCGCTGTATGCAGTAGCATTGCAATGGGCTGGGCATCGCCAGACGGTGTTGGTGGGCCCGCTTCCTTTGCGAATCCTCGGTACAAGTTTGTATTCCGCAAGAGAGGCATGTCACACCTGCACACCTGCACACCTGTTAGAAGTTTTGTTCGCATGGCTTTTCAGCACTCGGGTGCGGCAGGAGCGAAGAGGCATGGCGCTGGCGTCTCCGTGCTCAGAGAAGAGTACATGCGTGTAGGTGGGGGCCCTAATCCTCTTTTCAACGACAAAGGCGAAGCAGTGGCGTTGCAACTCTGCTGCCACGTCCCTGCTAGACGCATACACACCACCTCGGGCTGCACACCTAAGAGTCACCTCGCGGCACGGGAGGCTCTCCATCAGACACCAGGCAATATCGCACGTAGCCCGCACGCCACCGGAGCGGGGGCCGGCTCGCGCCGCCCGGTGTGCGACACGAGATGACGATCCAGCCGGCCAGGGGTGGGGACCATCCCACACCATTGACCCAATGACGAACACCTGACGTGTGCAAGCCATAGCCACACCACGGCACGGCACACTGACGCCGCCGCCACGCAGACGTCACCACAGCGTCGCGCGGCCACTGACGCGACCATCTGGGAGACTGCCCCCAGCCGCGCCAGCGCGGATTTCCGCCGTTACTGCGCGACTATAGACCTCAAGCACTTGCTCGCCCCCTAAAGTAGGCGAGCTTACACCCGTACCACGCTCGCTGCATCATGGCTTTCCCGGACCATCGCCCCGCCCTCTGTGCTCGCGCCCACAAGAACAAGTCCAAGATGGCCAGGCGCGAATGCCGAGCCGCAGAACTGTTCATCCTGGGCCCTCTTCACTTCATCATGGTGGGGTACTTTCCCCTAGTGTGGAGTGCAACCGGACGCCAGCACGGCATCACGCCATCTGTGACCATCACGCCACACTCCTCACATCCTCCGCGGGCAAGGATGTGATGCAGGCCACACTACGATTCGCCCTCTGCAAATTGGTGCGCTGGACACTGGAGCGCGTCATGCAGCGGGGTGAGCATCCTCCCGAAACAAGGCGCGCGCTCGTCGGTGCGCGGCACCGCAACCAGCCGCAGCTCTCTGATGCACGCAGTCACCTTGTCACGCACGTCCGGCTCGAGCTGCACGGTCTTCCTCCCCGTCGGGTGTCGGTGACTGCCCCTCGCACCCTCTGTGCCTCCTCAGGAGGACACGCTACGGTCTCTCTGTGCGCAGGCGCATGCCTATGCACGGGCCCCTCCCGCTCGGCACGCCCAGTCCTGTGAAGGACTTGCGGGTCGAGAGGAAGGTGACATGCCCCCTGCTGCCAGAGACTCATGGCAGCGTCCCGCCTGTCGCGGCGCACACGCGGGCAGGCCGTCCAGGCACCCACCCCTCCGTGGCATCGACGGGAGCGGAAGATGCAGACAGCCAGCCCCTCCCTCCTCCCCACGCCCCCAGGCAACAACGCCGTTCTGAGGCAGACCCCAGGATGCCGAAATGCGAGCACTGTGCGCACCCGCTGCGAACCGCTGCTGACATGGTGTATGGCATGGCAGCAAGGTGTCCAGAGGTGAGAAGAGCAAGAAGAGCAGCCGCAAAGGGCACGAAGGGGATCCCATGCCGATGCGCCCCACAGTGCGTGTGTGCGAACTGTGCTGCATCTCCTACGACCGACCGGGTGGGCTGATGAGGCGCAGATCTCGGATGCGTGAGGGGAGCGCCTTGAACTGCACCATGCCGTCCTCCGGACCATAATGCGGAATGCCGCGGCTGAGGGCGGCGCACGGCACACAAGGAGGGTACGGGATCTCAGAGGGCTTCTGAGCTGCCGTTGGCCAACGTACTTCTTGGGCTCATCCTGCATGCACCTGGCCCCACCTCCTCCTGCCCGCCCGACGGACGCCATCGCCTCCGCCTTCGAGCCAGGCCCTGGACGCGGCCTTCCTGCATCAAGGCGTGCGACTCACCCGAGCCCGTGTGGCGCCAGCCGAGCAGCGCGTATGCGAAGCAGGGACACGAGGAGGCCGTGAGACGCATGGCCTCGGCTCGAGGGGGCAGCACGGCTCCCCCGTCCCCCTCCGAGCGGGCAAGGATTCAGCCGTTGTGCTAGAGAGGCTCGGTGAGCTGTGATTGTGTGTGCGCGCGTATTATTGCGGACCTGCTCGTGCCAGAATGGCGTCTTGAGAAGAAATGAGTTTTTTTTATGTTTGTGGTGTGTGTGTGTGTATGTGCGTTTTCGCCACTGTGCATGCGCGTGTACCTGTAGTTGCCTGTGTCGGTTCCGGGTATGCGGTGGAGTAGCAGTGTGACATAGTCACAGAGAAATGAGCATAGTGCTCTACGATAACGTTATCATCATCATCACGCATTCCGAAGCGGCAGATCTGTGGATGCGTTGGGGTGCGGGTATGCTGCCTTGCTCGATTTGCTGTTGGAGGATGTCGTAGAGGGCAAGGGAAGAAAAACGAAGGACGGTCCGTATGCAAAGGAACGAGTTTGTCTCCTTTTTCTCTGCGTGTGTGTGCTTTTCCCGTTTGTCGGGGGGCTGCTGTTCGGAGAAGAGTGGGCGTGCGACTGGGCACATCTGCGCCTTAGTAAAGCGCCTTGAATGCGACGCAGCCCACAGCTGGTTCAAACCTTTCGCTTGACTTGTAGTGTGTGGGTTCCTGTTTTTCGGTATCGCCAAGCGGCGTGTCCTCCGGTGCTCCTCGCTTTCGACTGTGTCGTCAAGAGGTAGCTGCACCGAAAACAAAGCTGAAGCAGTAGCGTGGTGACGGACGGATGCGGTTGGGTGGGGATGTGTGGCTATCTTGATCCACTTCGCCATCGTTTTCTTTGCTGGCATCTGTGTTGCTCTTGTGATGGATTTTATCCAAGTGTCTGCCGGGCATCGGCATGCATATACGTTGCTGCAGGTGGTGGTTGGCTGCCTCGACTTCTTCTTTCCCTCGTCTTCCCGTGTGCTTTCTCATGCCGCTCAGATCTTTTGTGCTTGTTTTTCCAGTTTTGTTTCTGCGTTTGTGTGTGCCCTACACACAAACGCTAGCCCCCACCCCCCACCCCTCCCGCTCCCTCCCTCCCTGTTTCTTCCTATCATAGCCCTATAGGAATATCATAATGTAGGTACGGCGCTACAGAGTAGACGGCATGGGCCGTCTTTGTCTCTGTTTTCTTTTTGTCTTTTCACTTTTTCTTCGCGTTTCGGGTCAGCTTCACGAGTCGTGACGGCATCAGGGAAGCAACACAACGATGTCTGTGCGTGTGTGTGCTTGCACATGTCTCGATGCCGACAATGTGCGTGACTTGTTCACCGCCAACATACTATTCTCGTTTGTCTTCATCCAGCGGTCTCTTTCATGTTGTTTTTCCGTTCGCTCTTTCGTAGCGGCACCCATCCCCTCCCCTACGACGAAGATCAAGTCTAAACACACGCGCAAGAAAGCAAACCTGTGGCACTCTCTCAGCGTTCCTACACCACAGCCACCCACCTACCTGTTGTCATTCCACGGCTGTGTGGGTGCAGCCAACGGGCTATTGTATCTGTGCTTCTTTTCTGTTGTTGGCTTGCGTTGGTTTCTGTACTTCTCTTTTTTTTTTTCGTTGTTTTTTTTTTTTCGTATGTATGATTGTGAGCACGACGTCGCTTGCACTTGTCGTGTCTTTTCGTTGATGTCATGTCGTCTTGGCTTGCCTTTGTTTTTTCTTTTTGTGGTTTGTGTGGGCTCGAGTTTCTATGTATTCCCCTCCTCCCTGTTTTTTCTTTTCTTCGGCGTGCTCGCATCCTCAAGTACGCAGGTGCGTATGCTCGAGTTTTTCTTTTCGTGGCCTCCTATTCCTCGTCTGTGCCCGCATTCCCTCCCTCGTTATCTCCCCTTCTCCCTCGGTGTGTCTTTCGTGCTGCAGTTACGACATACATTCTCTCCTGTATCTCCGCATCGCCTCTTTCGAGGTCTCCTTCTCTACATTCGCGCGTTGACTTCCTTTCTTCCCAAGTAGTCGTCGGGTACAAGTGTGGGTGTGCGCGCGCGTGTGTCGATTTCTCGTTTTCATAGGACTTCCGTTTTTTTTTTCTCACGTTTGCTGGCGTAGTGTCTTCGATCCTGCTAATTCGAGGCGCTTGCTTCTTTTCCGTTTCCCTTCTCCTGTTTTGCTGTTAGACTAGTGGATGCTCTGCACTGTGCGCGCGGCTGTTGCAGTGCGTTTTTTTTTGTGGCCGTTTGCCCTTTTTTTCTTTTCAATTGAGCGTTCGTGGCGTGGTTGCTGTTGCTGTGCTCCTGCTCCGCGACGTGCGTCGAGTGGGAGAGAGTAACGAGTTTAAGTGGAAAGTTGGTGCATCGGCCTGCGTACTCTCGCCATCTTTTTTTTTTTCGACTTATCTCCTTTTTTTTTTCTTGCTGCCTTTCTTACAATCCGCATGATCACAAGGGCCTCCGCTCTGCTCCTTGACACCTTGACCTCTTTCTCAGGGCTCATTTCTCTCATTTCTATGCGCCCGTGCGTCTGTGCATGTCTCGCGAACGACCCGAGTAGTGGCCTTGTGTGTCTCTTTCTTTGCTTATTTTTCCTTGATACGTATCCGATGCCCCTGAGCCGTTCCTCTAATGTACGGCACGGCGTGCGCCATGAGTAGCACTCCTAAAGCAGCAAGCCCTAACTTCTGCGCGTGCCTCCGCCTCCCTTGTTGGCTTCGCTCACCGTGTCCGCGTGTGTGTGTGTGTGTGCTTGTGCGTGTGTTGGTGATTGTGCGGTGAGTGCAGCTGGTGGAGACACTGGCGCGTGAGTCTTTGTGGTACCTCTCTGGTGCTTTGAGACGCCGTGCAGTCGCTCTCCGACGACGCCGCAAGTTGCGCCCCTAATCTTTCGTCGATTGCCCATTTCAATGAAGTTTTTGGCTGCTCTTCTCTTCGTATGTTGCCCTTCTCCCTCACCGCCTCTCACCCATCTGACAACGCGCCTACAGTGCAGAAGTTACTTCAACTACAGTTCCGTTCAAAAGGAGGCAGGGTACGCGTGCCACTCGCCGTCACCAATCGAGGCTTCGGCTGCCCTTCTGGGAAACTACGCCGTTCTCCTCCTCTATCGCGAGGCCACCAAAGGTGCCTGCACAACGTTTCGCCACCACTGTGCTTGCTTCCCCCGTCCCAAAGATCTGCCAGACGCGCTTCGCAGTATCGTTGCGCGGAGAGTAAAGAAAACACAACCTGCCTCGAAGGCGTGCTCCCCCATCCTCGCTGCGGCTGGTCTACGTGGACGGTTTTTCTATGTTTGTCTGTTGTTCTTTGCTAGCTCTGTCTGCCGAGTGCTGGCGAAAGGTGCGCAGCCAGCATGGCGCCTTCAGACGAACTACCTTGATCAAAGAAGTGACGCCGCCGCTTCCGCAGCGTCGAAGCCCACGAGCACAACACCCACGCTGCTGAGTGGAGTGAACTTGATATCAGCCGCGTGCACGTTGGGTACGGTGTTAGCGATCCCTGCTAGCAGGCAAAGCTTGGCGCCGCCGACGACGAGGCTGTTCATTTCTCTCAACGTGATAATGCCCGTGCCCATCACCGCCGCCGTTTACACAGCTCTGCAATGAGTCGGAAAGCACACTGACGCCGTGGCGGTGTGTGCGTGTGCGCGCGCGCGCCATGCTGAGTCGTGGCAATGTGTGTGCTGTGGCTGAGCCTATTGATCCCCCGTGCCCTGGATACTCCTGTTGACGAGGGAGGGGTGGGGCGGTACTGAGCGAGTAGACTTCGAAACGTGAGCAGCAGCGCCAGCTGAGCAAAGTAAATGAGCTTGTCTTTAGCCATCGAGCCAGCAGTGGCGGTGGCGAAGATGCCGCTATTCTGCGTGTACGAGGAAACCCAGAAGAAGACTGTATCACCGGGCACTAGCAGCGGGGCTGCAGGCACGGTGTGACGTCTTCCTCGGCGTGCACACCGCGACCTGGTGCGCAGCGTCGCTCTCGGGTAACATGGACGTTGCCTCTCTGAACCTAGCTGCAGCGGTGACGGAAGTGCCGACAGCGGCGGCAGGCGTCATCGCGACACCGTCGCGCACCCCCCCACCCCGCGCGCAGTCACCAGCCAGAATAGCCGCCTTGCAGTCGAATTGAGCAGTGACATCGTCCAAAGGCGTGTCACAGGCGGCTGGAAAGGGTAGGTGTAGCACACCACGGCCGACCTGGGCTGTTCCCTCTGGTTCTCCAACGCAGCGGGCAGCGAGAGGCTGCTCTGCGGGGGAGGGGAGAGCTTTCGGGTGTGGAGGGAGTCGTTGAGAGCACGTCGTACGTCGAGCTAGAGTCGAGGTGTTGCTGTCTTTGGCCGCCGCGGTACCAAAGGTTGTGTTCAGTTTCTCAATCGCCCTCCTCGGTGACGGGTATAGTCGCGCCATGGCCGCCTGACATCGTGGCGCTCAGCCTGTTTGAATCTTCTCGATATGCATGTGTGCGTGCAACGGCAGCCATGCAACTGTCCTTCCCGCTATCTGGCCCTCGCTTGGTCGTCACTGTTTGGCATCGCTGTCTCTTGCCTAGTGGGGGGAGGGGCGTTTCCAGTTCGATTCTTGCCGCTTTCCACTCAGGGACCCTCTGCCGCTGCGCCAAGTACTCCTTTTCCGTTTTTTTTTCCTCTTCCGCATTACCGCTTGCTGCTTTGTGGTGGCATACATGTCTCATCGTTGCTGTGGAGAAGTGCTGCTCCCCTGTTCGCTCTCCTTTCCAGCGTTTTCTCTCGTGGCTGGTTGTGTTTAATTGCCGATCCACTTGTGGATATTCCTGGGTCTTTTCATCTATGGCCAACCTGACGTGTGTCTCTTAAGCGCATTCTTTGTACGATACCGCTAAGCACCGCGCAGCTAAGCGGAGGGACTGCAACGTAATACCAACGAATAGATCATCGCCTGTTTATGTTATCTATACTTGCGTAGCTCTCCCCTCTTTGCCGCGTGCGCGATACCATCCGCACGTGGGCCTTTTCCTCCTTGTGCCGCTTTCCTTCTCTCTCTCTCGCACACCGGTCGCACGATTTCGCTCTTCTCCCTCCCCCCCCGTGCTGTGCTGCCTCCATCTTCACTAGCACGCGCGAAGACCAAGAAAAACAAAGACCAGCGGGCAGGGTGCACCAGCGCAGAGGCCTTCGTATTCCTTCGAGGAGCACAAGGATGCGTTCTCACGCACACACACGCACACAAAAGGAAGGCGTGCTTCGCGGCTGACTGACGCGTTCGTCGTCCTCCCTTCTCGCGCCTACATGCCGGTGTGCCTCGCTGCTGCGCGTGCGGGCGCCGCATTTGTTGCTCACTTGTCCCTCAGCGCCCAGTCGAGCTGCTCCTCTATCGTTGTGCCGTATCTCTTCTTCGTTACGATGCTTCTCCTGCAGCCACTCTTCATCATCTACCTCATCCTCTCTTACGATGTGTGTCGTCACACACTTGATCGCCCCACCTTCCTGCGAAGACTAGACTACACTCAGACACATGAAGCGCTTCCCCTCCGTGCTGCCTGCGGCCGTCCTATGCTACGGTAGCGCTACGGCAGTGCAGGCTCACCGAAGATATGCCGCAGCTGTCGCAGACGCAGATGAGCGGGTGAACGCTCAGCAGCATCAGGATGAAAAGCCCGAAACGCATCAACAGCGGCAGCAGCAGCGTACGGCTGCCCAAGAAAACGCTCTTGGCTCCACTGCTGACGAAGCGCCGCCACGGCGGCGCAACATTGTGGTTCTCAGCAACACTACCAAGGCCGTTTACGTGCATCCGACGAACCATATCGCCTCCTGGTATTGGTTCATCACTGACTTTCACAAGTGGTTCGTCGGCATAGTTTTTCTTTTCGTCGGCACGCAGGTTATTGCGCGCTATCGCGTGTCGAAGCTTCAGACCGCGACGCAGGCGCAACTCGGGGAGAACTTGCTAGACCAGCGCACGCGTGACCTGTTGAGCGACATCGAGGTGTTGCGCAAAAAAGACCCGATCCGACTCGAGCATGAGGCGAACATATACCATGAGCAATTCTGGAAGCGGCGCGCTCTGGCGGTGGCCTCGTCGCGAAACGAGGTGCGGTCGCTGGAGATCCAGCGCGGCAAGATGCAAGGAGAAGCCCGAGGCACCGACATGACGGAGTGGTTAGGGGCAAAGGCCAAGGACGACGAGGAGCGCGAGGTAGCACGCCGCACGCAGGACTACATCCAAGGATTTCATCAGCACCTAAAGTCGAAGCGCCTGATCTAATGCACTTTCAAGTTGTTGTTTTTTTCCATGGTGGTGGCGTTTCGAGGGTGTTTACGCGGACCCCAGGAACACACTTTGACTTGCCGACGAGCATGCACGTGGGCGTGGGCGTGTCGGTGTTTGCATGCACAAGTCAGCATCTCCGACCTCTCTTGGTACCTGCGCGGTCGATGCTGGCGAGGAGTACAGCTTGCGGTTGGACGGTCTGCACATGGATGTCGTGGTGCACTCGAGCTCTTGTCTTTTCGCTCTTTTTTGTTTTGCTGCAGGAGACATCACAGGCTTTCTGCAACGCCACACACACGCTCATGTTCGGCAACGGGCACCGAAGAGGAATGCCGCAACGCCGACGGTTTGCCCTCAAGAGAGGCGCACAGCGGCACCACTGCGGCGCTAACGAGGCGGGAAAAAAGTGAAGCGGCAAAGGAGGCGAAAAAACAAAGTGCGCCAAGTCCCGACTGTGGACAGTGGCGGAGCCCTCGCCTTCGCACCGGAAGGTGCTGACACTGCCGCTTCACTGCACCGGACCTCCCCGCTGCTGCAAGAGGTGTGTGCTGGAGAGCTCGGCGACTGCGCGAAGAGCGGATCGGTGGAGAGGAAAAAAAAAGAACTCCATCTTCGTCCCCTTCATGTCGCGTACGCATCGAGGGGCGCGAGGCGGTGATGACAGGTGGCAGCGATTCCTGTTGTGCCCGCCCAGCATTCTTCCATTTCATCCGCTCTGCGCGCAATGCTGTTTTTCGTTCCTCGGCTTCGTACCTATTCCGCCGCTCTCGCTTCCCTCCCGCCTCGATTCGTCTATGGCTCACTCCATTCGCTGCCACTCTCATGTGCTGGCGCACGTTGCTTGCCGCGTGGCGTGTGGTGATTGTCACCGCCGCCGCCCAATGAACCTATCGTCTCACTGTTTGCTAGTAGGCGATCAACATGTGGGATAGTCTCGTCTTCTCCTGCTCTCTCATTGTCACCGCGCTGGTGGTGGTGAGTTGCGGGCTGCTCTACCTGTTCTTGGGCCTCGCCCAGCTCACGTCGATGCTAGGTGAGTTGTTCAAACCTAGCCCCGATCAACCGCCGAACGGGCTACAGCAGCTCATCGACGCCGTGAACCACATGCTTCTCAGCGGAGAGGTGCTGATGCACTTGAACCAGTCCGCGTTCGCCGCTGCCGCCGTCCTATTTTCGTTGGTAGTCCTGCTGATCTTTGTAGAGGAGGCGCTGCTGCGGGTGAAGGAGAAGGTGCGTCAGTGGGGTCGGCTGCCAAGTCCGCAGGTGCTGCATTACTACAACCAGAATAGCTACGACACGGCACTAGCGCAGGCTGGACGCGGACTCTCTCTCAAGAAAGCCACGTAGGTGAGGAGGCTAACAACCGAAAGGGGGGATGGGTCGACACCCTGGCGCGGCTGCTGCAGTGCGCATGGCGGCATGTCTGCCGGAGTACATTTGACGTTGTCTGCGAAAGCGCTGCCGACTCTTCAGCGTCCTTTGTGTACCCCACAACGGCATGGCATTCTTGGTATCACAAACAAAAAAAAAGGCGCGTGTTGGAAGCTCTATGGCACGTACGCATGCGCCTCACCTCCCCAGAGAGCGAACGAGATAGCGCGTCGTCGTGGCCGCCGTTAGGCAAGGCGGACACGTCAAACGGAAAAGCAACGCCTTCGCGTGTCTCTGCCGTCGAGTCGACGACTTCCTTAACTGCTCTCTCTGGGGAGGAAAGGTAGGTGTAAGTAGCCGCATTCATGCTCTCGACCGTCCTCACGCTCCCTCACGCGAGCGGCTCAGTGCAGGGCGGTCCATCTCGCCGTCTCTGGGAATGTGCGGAGAAGCTCGTCCTTTGTCTTCTCAAGTATGTGTGTGTGCGTGCAGGTGTGCAGCACTCTTCCTCGTTGTTCCTCTTCTCTTGCCCTCTCTCTCTCACTCTCCTCGCTCTCCATGGCGGCCCACGTGAAATCGTGCCCGCCCCGAGTTGCCCTTCTTCTTGATTTTCTGGAAGGGGTGGCACGCAACGAGCATCTGCGCTGATGCACAACACCGCCTACCCAGGTGCACACCCACTTGCATGCGTACGCTAACGTGTATCTTTGCTCCACCTTAACTGGTTTGTCGTTGCTCCCTTCTGTGAAAACGGCCTCTGCAGCTCCCACCAATGCGCGCGTCGTCTTGGCTCTACCGTGGGCTGCTGCGCCGCACGCCATTCTACTGCCGCCGTTTTGTGCCACCGTGGGAGAAGGACGGGAAGACGGCTGAAGAGCTCTTCGGCGGCATTCTGCGTAGCACCAACCCAATCCAAAAGCAGCGCAGGGAAGCGGAGCGTCAGCGACAGTTCGAAGAGGCCGCCGCCGTTGAGGACGCCTTATCGCCGGAGGAGCAGCGGAGATTGGAGGCGATGGAGGCGCACAACGCTGCCCTCGCCGAGGAGCGTCGCAATTTTCTCCCGTATGGGGCGACACCGCACAAATACTTTGAGACCTCCAACATGGCCGCTTGGGGTGAGTACAAGACCGCCCTTCGAGCCGTGGCGAACGTCAGTGCCTCGTCGCAGTCGCCGTTGAACAGTGAGGACTCATATTCGCCAAGCGTCCAGCATCAGTTGGTGGAGGACATGGAGAACAAAATTCCGTACAAGTATGACGCGTATGTGGAACCAGCAGCGTCGCTGTCGCCTTCATCGGCTCACAAAGGTCCGCAATGGCCGTTGCACGGGTCGGTTGGCTTGGTGATGGACATCGACGGCGTTGTGTACCGTAGCCATCGTCTCATACCAGGTGCCGACACCGCCGTCCGGAAACTCTCCACGCTGCGCATTCCATTTGTGTTCATGACGAACAGCGGCCACAAAAGCGAAGCCGACAAGGCTGAGGAGCTTTCTGCGTTGCTGGGCTGTGACATCAGCGCAAACCAGGTGCTGCTCGCGCATAGCCCGATGCGCCTGCTCGCGCCGGAGTACGGAGAGGAGCGCGTGCTTGTCGTTGGTGCGCCGCACTGCGCGAATATCGCACGCGAGTACGGGTTTCGGCGGGCCATCTCTGTCCAGCAGTACCAGTGTGAGCACCCGGAGATGGTGCCATTCAAGAAGTGGGGTGCCCTGAAGCGGGCGGCACCGGGCACTGTGCCGTTTCCTGCCATCAGTGCCATTCTGCAGATGAGTGACCCGGAAGACGCCTTCAACGACATCCAGACCGTGCTGGATGTCCTCCTCGCACCAGGTGGCCAGGTCGGCCCGTACGTCTCCGGCGCTCAGACGACGCCGTACTTTGCCGCGGCGGACGACTTACTGTGGGCCACAGAAGCACCGCTGCCGCGACTCGGTCAGGGTGCGTTTCGCGAAATGCTGGCCTCTGTTTACGAGAGCGTCACCGGACAGGGCATGCAGCTGCAGCAGTATGGGAAGCCCCGCGCTATCGCCTACGCGTTTGCCGAGAAGCGCTTGAAGGAAGTGTCCGCATCGCTGGGGTGGGATCCGAACCAGTTTCGCTCCATTTTCATGATTGGCGACAACATCGAGAGCGACATCGTCGGCGCGAACGCCGCTGGTGGACTGTGGACGAGCGTGCATGTGCTCTCCGGCATCGGGCGTGCGCCAGCAGCACGCCGCACGCTGAGTATTGACGATTTCGAGCTGGAGTGGATCGAGTCGTGTGTGTCCAAGACACCGCACTACGTCGCACCTACGCTGGATCACTTTGTGCGCGAGCTGCTCGCCTTCCCCGAGGCGGCGCTCTTGCAGAGCAAGGCACGGTACCACGGAAAGCCGAATCCGGTTGACCTGCACGGTGCCTACAACTTTCGCGAGTGAGGTGTGCGTCGTACGCGCATAAAGGCGCGGGTGCCGCAATCGCAAATGAATGCGCTTGCGGTGTTGGAGCGGGGCATCGCAGCGCCGGCTTCGACTTTCCACTGCGCGTAGTGAAGCAGAGAGAAAAGCACAGTGCGCACATGAGCAGCTCACAGAAGACCCCTGGTCACGATGAACATAGTCGCACGCGCGCATGCCCTCTCGGCATGTCCGACCTTCTCTTATTTCCCTGTGCAGGATGCTTTCGAATGTCTCCTATGCGTGGGTCACCCTCGAAGGCTTCTCGTAGTGCTCGTCCCCGCGTCCCTCGGGCTTTTGCCACATCCGCTCGCTCTTTATCTGCTTCGCGTTCTTTCTGCTCCCCCCCCCCCCCACGGGGAGATTCACAGAGTCGCTACCGGGCACTGCGCATCAGGGCACATTCTCTCTCCTTTTTCTCTTTCTTTTCTTTTTTTCGGTTCCGCCGCGACTCCCACCCCCTGAGCACACATACCTACAAAGGCGCAGCCGCGACTGAAGTGGAGGGTGCAAGCGGCACCGATCATGAACCCCAACGATGCAGCGCAGCAGCTGCTGCAAAACGAAAAGTTCCTGGAACTCTTTCAGCGAGCACTCGGCAGCGGCGGCGGCAACGGCAACGGTGGAGACATTAGTGACATGCTCCAGTCTATGCCCGAGGAGGGCGATCCAAAGCGGGAGGAGTGGCTGCGCACTCTGCAGTCACGCCTGCAGGAGGAAGCGACCAAGGAGGCAAAGAGGACCTGGAGCAGGTTCACAGCGACGAGCAGGGTCAGTGGATGTTTGTCGTGCCGGACCCCGGGTTCTGTATTAAGACCAACGTTGCCGGTGGCGCGAAGGTGTTCATTAACGTGTGCCAGCACGCACGCATCGGGGAGCCAGTGCCCATGGAACCAGAGAATGGAAGCGCTGGTCAGGGTTACACCGCGGAGATGCGCTACCGCATCCCGATCAGCTGCGGCCAAGCGCGGCCCGACCAGGACAAGGGTGGAAAACCCTGCAAGGTGTACGACGTCATCGTCAACCCGTCCACAATGCAGCGCTGCGGCAAGGATCACGAGTTCCGCCGCTTCGTGGCCGCACTGTGCATGCAATGGATTAAGCAGAAATCTGAGCCTACCCTGAACGCCGACGAGTTCCGAAACCTCAACTTTAAGTGTAAAGGCAAGCTTGAGCAGCAGCGCATTCGTCTCTCGACGCAGCCGAAGGAGCGCAACGCGATGGGGGACGAAATCCGCCTGCCAACCGCCGCGGGTAGCGCCACAGCGCCGTCACAGGTGACCGGGTCGCAGGGAAACGGCAAGCTAATCCAGGAGGTGCTTCCACCCACTAACACCAACGCGGGCCCTTCTGCAAGTTCGACGGAGGCGGCGACGCCCGGTACCGCTGCATTGAAGCCGGAGCCAGCCGTCAAGGGTGTGACCGCTGAGGGCGTGTACAGTTGGGCACTGCACAAGAGGCCTGCGTCGAACCCGTACTTCAAGGAGAACGTGCCTTCTCACTTCGCCGTCACGCTCTACCTCCCAGGAGTCCATACAATCCGCGAGGTTGACGTCCGCATCAGCCACCGGCGAGTGGATTGCTACTACATTGACGAGGTGGCCAACGGCGAGGAGCACGACGAGGAGGCGGCGGCATCAGCTGAGGGTGGTGAGCGTGGGGCGGCTGTGGCGAACAAAGGGTCTGGTGCCTCGCCGTTCCTCTCTTTGACCCTCGACTACCCCGTTTCCGATGACGTGTGGAGGCCAAGTACGTGCGGAAAACGTCACTGCTGAAGCTGAAGCTGGCGGTGCAGCTGCCCGACGAGACGCAGGCCCCTGCCACTCGACCGGACCGCGACGTGACAGAGGTCGAGATGGAGGAGCAGCAGCGCGACCATGCGGCGCGCGAAGAGGAATGGGCCGCCGCCAAGGCAAGAAATGAGCGTCGGCAGCAGGAGGAGGCCGCGGTAATGGCAGAGCGGCGTAGCTACATTGAAAATTTGTCCGCTGTAAAATCGGGCGACATCCCGCCCATCATTCGGGATGAGGTGGATCAGATGCCGCGCGAACAGCTGCCGGGCATGCTTTACCGATTGGAGAGGCGCATCCGTAAAGGTGACTCCATCGATATGTTGCTGGAAAAGCTGCCGGAGCCGATGCTGAACGCGCTGATCGACTACATTTGCGAGAAACTGTCGCTGGAGCCGCGTCAGCGTACGGCGTCCGCAGCGAAAGGAGAGCGCCACACAGCATCCTCATCGCCTTCACATGAAGGGAATCCCACCGCTGCCGTCTCGCCGTTGGCGGCCAAAGCTGCTGAAGCCGAAGACTCGAACAAGCGACCGCCAACTGAGAGCCAGCCGGCGATGCAGTGTTTCACGCGACGACGCAGTCCGAGGCGCTCTTCGGCGTACAACTTCACAACCGGTACCTCTTCGCACTTGATTGAT
Source organism: Leishmania aethiopica (assembly GCA_003992445.1). Taxonomy (NCBI): domain Eukaryota; phylum Euglenozoa; class Kinetoplastea; order Trypanosomatida; family Trypanosomatidae; genus Leishmania; species Leishmania aethiopica. Next base: position 342,312 of record RZOE01000106.1, on the reverse strand, counting down.
CGACAAGGCGTTGGCGAGAGAGAGGGAGGGAGAGAGCACCGTAGCTCTTTCCTCACTGATTGTTTTCCTGCCGCGTGCATTTAGCGGAGGCTTCCCTTGTCCTTCAAAGTTTGCCATCTTGTGCTGTCTAGATGTACAGACGATGTTGGCGTGCAACATCTCTCACCACCGCTGAGAAAGTCGAAAGGCATGCATGCGTGCCTCGCCGCCAGGCATGCGGAGACGTCAAGCTCTGCACGCATGGGGGCGATCGCCTCGCCTTGCAGGTGCGTTGCGGAGAGATACCGAACGTGCGTGCCGGATCCGCGACGGAGATTGCCAGAGCACTGCGCTGCGCCCTGCGCTCCGACAAGCAACAAGACGGTTTCCGTCTGCCACAACTTTTGCATGGGCAAGCGAAGAAAAAGAAAAATGGCAGCGCAACCGTCGACACGCATGCGAACTTCTTCTCCCTCCACTTTCTCTTGTCGTCTTCCTCTTTGCGTCAGTGCCGTATAGGTGCGGTTTCTCACCACGCGAGGACGTTTTTGTGTCGCTAATCGCGGGCACAGCCAAGTGACTAGCACCCGCTCTTCTCCCTACTGTGTATTTCCAGCCGCACTCACGAACGTGTACGCCATTCTCGCACCCCCATCGTGCGATTGGGCTCTGCAGTCTGGAGAACAGATACCACCTATTCGCTCCACCAATACCACCACCACCACCGCAAAACCCCCACACACACACCGACTTTCTTCTCCTAAACGGCACATTCAGCCAAGCCCACGAGCGCATAAACACGCCTCCATGCACACTCGCACACGTAGCAGATCTGCAGTTTGATCGTAGCAGAGAGCGGCCTTTACAATAGAGACCGACGCGTTTTTATTTTCTCCCCTACACGTCATTACACGACACACACACAACAGCAGCAAACAAAACACTAACACGCGAAAAGAAAAACATATATATATATGTTGTACATGCAGCGAGTGAGCACCTCAACACTCCCGAACACATCGCACAAGCCTGCTCGCATTCGCCTCATCTCCTCACCCTTTTCCTCCTTCTTCATCTTTTTGTTTTCAGGCCTCCGCATCGTTGAGTACACAGTCACTCACACGAGCAATACAATTCTTCTTGCTTTCGTGTTTTTCTACTGCTGTTCCTTGTTGCCTTTGTCGCTTCATGGGTGTTGTCGGCTTTACTCTCGTCGCTCTCACGCGCGTTTGCGGTCTTGTTGTGAAACGGCGGTTTCGCTGAGTTGTCTGTTCAAACTCAGGGCCCCGTCCCAGCCATCTTTTTTTTTTTGGTTGTTTTCAAGCGTAGAAGTCGCAGACGGTCTTGCGTCTCTGTCCGCACACAGAGATCTACTCGTCTCTGTTTTTTTTAGCCGCGTTTTCTGTTGTTTTCTGCGAGCAATGCTGCGCCACACGTGTCTCGCACGCGTGCACCTCTTCAGCGCGCTGGTGCCGCAGGTAAAGGTGCAAGCGCCGCACTTCTTGTCGGCAGAGGGCGTGGCCACGGCCAAGGTCGCGCTCGAGGAGCGCAAGTCGTACATGGACTACCCCGAACTCGTTGAATGCATCGATGCACTTGGCAACATTGACAGCGCGCTCAAACTGAGTGACGTAGCGAAGAAACTGAGTAAGTGTGTCGACGCTCTGCGCGCTCAGCTGTACCGCAAGGACTCGACCGATCCACGACGGCGGCTGGAGCTGCACGAGGCCGTGATGGCGGCGGGCTTCTATGAACGTGTCATCAGCGTGACTCAGCTGGAGGGAGAGGGGATTCGCTACGTTATGAACCACTTCAACTTCGACGTGCGTCGCGACACGCTGATCACGCGAAAGGTGCATGAGACGCTCGCGGAAGAGAAGAAAACGACGCCAGAGTCAGAGCAGCTTCTACGCGACTTGCTACTGCTTGAGCGTCGCCTCACTGGCAAGTATCGCTTCTCGCAGCTAGGGGGTCGCCGCTGGTTCGCGCTCGGCATGCCGCTCTCCGAGATCAAGACGGAGAAAGAGGCGCAGCGTCTCCTTGACATCAGCGTCATCAAGAGGGACGGCAACTTTACTCTTTGTGAGGTGGATTCGGAGAAGTTGTGGAAGACGATTACAATCAAACCAAACGAGGAGCAGCACATCACGTTCGCGGAAGCAGGGAACATCTTCAAGGATATTCGCGAAACCGACACGATCTTTGAGCTGCGCGTGCAAAAGCCGCAGACGCCGCCAGATTTCTGGGAGCGGCTCCGCGAAACGCTGCTGCGCTACTGGGTGCTGTGGTTTGCGGCGTGGGTGACTTTTTTCATGGTGGATGAGGAGATTATCACGCTGGTTGCGCTGATCTTCATGAAGCACTGGCAGACAAAGATGCTCGAGGAGGAGGCGCAAAAGACGGGGGGCAAGGTGTACATCGCATCGGCTGTGGGTCGCTCTCGGGAGTGATGGCGGCGACTGGGGCTCGTCGATGAATTTGGTGTCTGTGTGTTGTGCGCGGTGTTGATATGGGAGTGCGGGGTGAGGGCGCGTTCTCGTTTACTCTGTATGTTTGTATTATTAGTATATCATATCATATATATATAGAGAGAGATATGTATGGATGCACATATTTTCGTTTAAAAGGAGATTGTTGCCGCGGACTTCTTGTGAATTGCATCTCTCTGCATTCGCGCCGCTGCCATTTCCCTACCGCCGTCCTGTATCTTCTGCTATGGTTTAGGGTGGCCCCCGCGTTAACGACGACGCCAGAGAGCAGAAGGGCGGTGGAAGCGGACCCGCTGCACGGCTCGTTTTCAGACACACACTAAAACGCTCCTCCATCATCAAACGACTCGTGCAAATCTCGTCTAAAGCGCGCACAGAGAAGAAGGCGACGCTGCTGAGGTCACGGAAGTGCCGCGCACGCTCACTCCCCGCCAAGTCCTTGCCTTCTCTCCCGAAAGCACGGCGTCAAAGTCGCTGCGAAGCCTTCTGCTTCGTCTCTTGTGTTGTATTGCTCCGTCAAGGTTGGGCCTCCCATCTTACGCAGCAGATAGCACGATGCGTCGTGTACGTTTCTAGTCCTTGTAGCGCCTTCGTATACCTCCCTTTGCCTCCCTAACCGCGTTACCCGCTGGCTGGGACCCTCTCTGTCTCCATGTCTCGTTGTGCCCTGCATGTGTCTGACCATGCTTGTCTCCCACATTTCCGACCAATCGACTCTACTCCTCTCACTCTCACTTACGCATTCCCTCTCACCGTGCCCTTCAGTGGGCTTTCTTTTCTTTCACCTATCCTCGATCCCTCTTGGCACGCGTGTCTGCGCGCGGGCGCTTCGCAGACGGCTGTCAGAGCAGGCTCTGTCTCGTCATGACTCAGAGCCCTTATATCTCTTATTTCCTGTGGACAACGATCGGCTTGATCTGCGTGGGGGCGCCAGCGCCCCGAATCGGCCCTTCCCCTGCTCGCCTTATTCTCTACCTCTCTTAACCGTTGTGCATCATAGCGGGCGTATACACAACGCATTCCCGCATCGAAAGACTCGAGCGAAGGCGCCCCAAACGACAGAACGCAACCAAGCTGGGATGATGGACGCACCGCGGCGTCGTGCTGGCGGCCGCCTCCTCAAGGCGGTCTATGTCTTCTTCTTGCTGCTGTTCGGCCTCTTTGCGACCGGTGCGTACAACTGGGCGTTCAAGGTATACCGAACGCAGCCGCAGAATATCAACCCCGTCATGTACCCGCTCTTCACCGAAATCAACGTCTCGGCGTTTGCACCGACGATGCGGGAGAAGTACTACCGGCTCTGGCGCACCTACGACTGGATGGCGGACGGCTACGCCGCCCCGCGCGTGGACGGGGTCTACGCTCGAGTTCCTATCGTTTACGTGCATGGCAACGGCGGCTCCTACTACTGCGCGCGTTCCCTGGCTCGCTTCGTGTATGAGTCCAACGCGCGGCTGCGGCAGCACGCGATGCGTGAGTACCGCCGCCACGTGAAGCGGCAGCTGTTCCAGGAATACCGCGCCAACCAGTCGCTTGAGGAGCTGGAGGAAGGCGTGCGCATTCCAGAGTGGCTGCAGCACCGTGTGGAGGAGACGATAGTGCGAGAGGAGGTGCCGTTGCTTGGCGCGGAGCTCTTTTCTGTGGACTTCTTGGAAGAGTCGTCCACACAGTCGGCATCCATCACCTTAAAGGAGGCGCGTTTCGTGAATCATTCTGTCCACCTCGTCATGAGCGGATTCCTGCGCACCTACGCTGACGTCCTCGCCGCGCCACCAGCGCCGGCCTTCGACAGTGACGCGCTTGACAAGAAGGACACCCGTCGCACGAGCGGCACCGCCAAGCTCTCCGCGGCCACTGGGAGGCTGCTGAAGGAAGTCAAGAGGGAGTACTCGCAAAGCGTGTGCAGCCATTCTTCCATCGCTGCGGACGAGATGATGTGCCAGCAGGCGAAGCACCTGACGAAGCGGTTCTCGACTCTGGAGCGGGTGCGGGCGGAGGTGCAGCGGGTGCAGCAGCAGGGCATCTGGATCTGGGCTGAATCGCTCGGTGGCGTGACAACTCTCTTGGCCGCCATCCTGGCCCCGCATCTCTACGCAGGTGTGGTCATGGTGGGGACACCGATTCACTACCCGCCGCTGTTCTTCGACCACGCTAGCGTCTGGATCTACGAGATCCTCAATGCAGCGGTGCTACGGCGCTATCCAGCCCCGGAAGACGTGCAACGAGTGCGTGACAGTACCATCAACTGGGCGGACATGGTGGCCGACACGAAGCGTCCAAACGATCTCCTGCATGACCTCCGCGCCGTGCCGCCTGCCGAGCTTAATCATCGTCTGCGCAACCTCACGCTTCTCGGCATCAACGGCGGCACTTTGGACGATGTGGTTCCCTCCATTTCCGGTTACTTGCAGCGCTCCCAACCGCGCGCGCCCGGCACGCTGGTCAACCGAAGCTCCCTCCTGCAGGACGGCGGGTATCGGCGCGACATCTCCACTGAGACGCTCCGCGGCTGCGGCACCGCCATGGACCACCGCGGTCTCGTGTACGGTCTTCAGTTCCTGCAACACTCTGCCGACTCGCTGGTGCAGGCAGCTCTGCTGCCGAACGCCAATGCATATTTCGGCCGTGAGGAGAGGCTTCCGTCACTGCACCGCGACCGGCTGTTCCCCACCGTTGTGGAGACACTGGACGCGCACCGCTTTGAAGAGCAGCGGCTCGAGCGCATCTTCATGTCGTCCGTGCGCGACTCGCTCACCGGCAAGTACGTGAAGGAGACGAAGTTCCGCGCGCTGTCGGAGCAGCTGAAGCAGTTGTGCGTGGACAGCGACGCACCGATCGACTACAACGATCTGCCCATGTACGACGAGGCGGACTCGAGGAGCGGTTACTACGATGGCACGAAGGTGCTGAACGTGCTTGTAGGTGTGACCACACTCTCGCCCGAGCAGGTGTTTGCGCCGAACATTCAACTGTTCTATGACCAGGCACGCGAAACACCGACTCTCGACTCGGAGGTGCATGAACGGGCAGCGACGTTGTTACACCTGCCGATGATGTACAAGGGCACCAAGCCGATACCCGGGCGAACACTGCAGACGGCCGTCAGCTTTGCCATCTACCGACGGATGAAGAAGCGCCGCCATCAGACGTGGCTCTGGCCACGCTTCTGCATGCTAGTGGGCATCGACCAGGGCCTGGGAGCAACGCGCGCGTATCTCCAGTATGACAAGATCGACCTCTCCGCCTTCCCCGATCCTCCAGCAATCACTTGCTGTCGCGGTTGCTTCGTAGCTTCGGTGGCGGAGTGCAGGTGCACACGCAGCCTGGCTACGCGCTGGTGCGCGGGGTGGATAGCGCCTTGCTGGAGCCGCAGCTGCAGGTGCGCACCGATGACGCGGCCGAGGTGTTTCCGCTTGTCATGTGCGGCTCACTGCACTCCTTTTACCTTGCCCTGCGCGGTCACGGCTCGCTGTCAGCTGATGAGCCGGAGCACCAACTGCAGTATTTCTACGGCCCGTTTCACAAGAACTTGCACCACTTCACCTACCGCTGGAAGCCGTTCAGCACCTACCCGCCTACGCTCAATGAGACCTATCTTATTTACACTCTCACGGACAACCGCGGCGCTCGCCCAGACGTGCATCTTCCTACGTACACCATGCTGCAGAACGCCTCAGTTGTCTTGCCAGAGTACTGGGTGTGGCTACTGGTGCTCTGGCCGCAGCGGTGGCTGGCGGCCTTCTCCATGTATACTGGCATCGTTCGCCTCGCTGGCGCATCCGTGGTGCTCTTCTTCACCCTCTTCTTCGCGCTAGGCATGCTGGATGAGAAGATGTGCGCTTCCGAGGCGCTGAAGGCGGCTCTGTGGCGGCGCTCACCCTTTCGGCGCATTCGCGTGCTACCTCCATTGGCGGGCGTGGTGGTGATGGCGTTTGTGCTGGAGTCGGTGACAGGTCTGTGGGCATCAACGGCGCTGGTAGTGTGCCTCTCCACCGATCCACCGCCGTACGTGACGGACGCTGAGATGACGGCACGCATGAGCATCTGGGAAAAGTTCACCCTGGTGGCGTTGTACGGTATCTCGCCGAGCTACCGCGCCTGCCGCTTCTCCTGGATCTCGATGCAAGGCGTGCCAGTGTGGTCTGTGTTCGTGGAGCAAATGGCCACCGTCTACCTCGGCTTTGGCATGGCGAGCGTCTTCCTCATGTTGATCTTTGGCTACCTGGCCGTGATTGGCGCTGCTACGTGGCCGCTTCGCCGGCTCGTGCTGCTCCCGCTCCTCCGCTGTGCACCGCTGTTGCTGGCGCTGCTCCTGGGGCTGGGGTGGGCAGCGCCAACGGTTCTGCTGCTGACGTGCCCGTCCTTTCCACTGTGCTTCGTAGACGTGGTCGGCCCCAGTCTGTTGGCGGTACCGGTGTGGATGCTGCCTCACTGGACCCGTCCCGGTTACGACTATCGCCTCGTGCTCCTCTTCGTTTGCTTGGCCTGCATCTTCCCGTCGCACTTCAACGGGCTCGTTCTGACGATACGCAACACCATCGTGATGCTCAAGAACCCTGCCGCTGTGGGGGACGCGGAGCGCTACACCCCTAGCGGGCCGCAGCTCATCATATTCGGCGTTGTGCAGGCAAGCTTGGCCTGCGCCTACGCATCGCTGTTTTGCATCCTGCGCAATGAGGAGACTCTCCGGGTGGCGCACAAGAAAAAGCAAAAGAGCGATGACACGTCTGCACCCACGTCGCAGTCAGAGGTGGGCAACGACTACGTGCTGGGCGACGTGGGCCGTCGCGCGCCGCGCTTGCGCTCATTCGTCGAGGTGCTGAACACCGCTTTTATTCTCGCCAGTGTCTGGGCCTCGGTCGTCGCAATGCGGCGCCCGATCGAGGGCGGTGTCTCCCTTCTCGGGAACATGACACTGCTGGGGTACCTGAGCACGCTCCTCCTCAGGGAGCTGTAGCCCCTACTCCTCCGTCCCTTCGGTGACAAGCGGGAGGGAGAGGCAAAAGAGTGCAGCGGCGAGACTACGGGTCCCATCGGTACTCAACCGAGGCCGTTGCTGTTTTCTGGGATGTTGGTGGTGGTGAAAGGGGTTGGGGCCACTCGGTGCTCATCCACACCATCTCTTTTTGCGGTGCTTCTCATGCTTTCCTGGCCCCTTCCCTCCTTCCACTGTCCACAGAACGCTTTCCCCTTTTTCACATGTAATGCCATAAGGCGGCGCCTGCGGCTGCATGTCTTCGGGTCGAGTGCTTCACTTATGGGTCTCCTCTTCCCTTACCTTCCGTAACACATTCACTTCTTCCCTTCCCCCTTCCCCCTCCGTCGCCCTTTCGTCGTCTTCGTTGGCTGTAAGAGCGCTGCAAGTCAACCCTTCGACGCAATCCTGTTAGAATGCACGAAGGTGCGTATGTCTCCGTGTACGTATGTGCGTATATATATAGATAATGTGTTTACATGTGTGCATATATATATATATATATATATATATATATATACATCCGTGTGTGTGTGTGTGTGTGTGTGTGTGTGCAGCCGCCCGAAATTTTCTATTCGGAGATGCTGTCCCTGACGCTGAGTGTCCGCACGCTCTCGGAAAGCGCGCACGAGTGGCTTTGCCATGTGGATGCAAAAAAGGCAGCCCCACACGTTTTCTTGGAATGAACCAACGGAACAACAGCAGGAAGTGTATAGATGTACCTCACATAGGGCGAAGGAATGCACCAGCGAGGTGCCGAAGGAACCTACGAGGTGACGACATTGTGTGAGCCTCTTGGGTGTGTTGACAAGTTTTCCGCGCCTGGGCCCGATGTCGGAGGCGAACACGGCTGCAGTCTGTCGTGATCCAGCTTCTCATCGGGACCCCGCCTCACTGACGCCTCCCTTTAACGCGCCCAACTCTTTCTATTCGTGTTGCCCCTTCCCCCTTCCCGTACTCTTGTTCACCTCCCGCTCTACCCGCACAAGACACCCGAATCCCCGGAAAGGCAGGATTATTATTTTTATAGAATACGAGAGAGAGGGACTGGTCAAAGGACCAGCTCTCCCGTGAAGAGGACACCGTCAGCCCTTTCGTCTCGACACCGCGCACCCGTCTGCGTGTCTTGTCCATCGGCATTGTCTCGCGGCCACGCAATCGCACACATTTCCCGTGTACGCGAAAGGAAGACAATTCTTTGGTGGCCGACTTCACAGCATGTACACTGGTCTGCCTCACCTCGCGGCTTTTTTTTTTGCCTACACCCTCGCCTCCATCCACGCAGACGCACATCGGCGTCAGCGTGTCTCGACGTGCACGACTTGCTTCACGTCTTTTCTCGCTCTTTACCCTCTTGCGGCTTCTCTCTAAGACGCCGACGCGAACATGTCGACGCGGCTGGAGAGCGGGACGAGGGTGGGGTGGCTGTTTAACTACCACCCTACCACCGAGGTGCTGCAGGAGGAGGAGGACGCTGTTGCCGGCGAGGGGGCACAGCGGGCGGCGCTCGTGCTGCTCTTCCAGGACCTCGCCGGCGACACCTTCCACGTGCACCTCCACTACGACCCGTACATCCTTGTGCAGGCCGTCGAGGGTCACGAGCGCGAGGTGGAGCTCGGCCTCATGTCCGCCTTTGGCCCGCAGATCATCAGCGAAATTATCGCCGTGGAGAAGGAAGATCTCGATCTCGTGAACCACCTGAGTGGTAAGAAGCGCGTCTACCTCAAGGTGGTCTTCCGCAATGTGCAGGACCTCACGACGGTGCGCGGGCGACTGGAAAAGACCGTCAAGCTTAACGCCTCCCTCGGTTCCGAGAACCCCCTGCGGAGCCAGTTCAGCGGCTCGCTCGGTGACGCCATGGCGAGAACGTTCGCTGAGGATCCCCTTTACAGCGCAGCCGGTAGCAGTCGGTGGATGGACTGGGTGCAGGACATACGCGAGTACGACGTGAAGTACCACATGCGCGTCGCCATTGACATGAAGGTGTACTGCGGCCTCTGGTACGACGTGACGGTCACGGAGGGAGGTGCGCGTGTGCAGCGGTGCGATGACAGCCGCTACGCGCCGGCCATGCCACGCGTCATCGCCTTCGACATTGAAACGACAAAGGCTCCTCTGCGCTTTCCGCAGCCGGAGGTGGATGAGGTGTACATGATATCCTACATGCTGGACGGTCGCGGCTACCTGATCATCAACCGCGAGATCGTGGCGGAGGACATTCCGCCGTTCGAGTACACCCCAAAGCCCGAGTACGAGGGCTTCTTCGATACCTTCAACGAGGAGAACGAGGCAGCGACGCTGCGACGCTTCTTCGATGAGATGCGCAAGTACAAGCCGAACGTCTATGTCACGTACAACGGCGACTACTTCGACTTCCCCTTCATCCACGCCCGTGCCCTGTACCACGGCATGAACATGCGCAATGAGATCGGCTTCACGCAGATGGCCGATGGCGCCTTCCTGAACAAGCAGATACCTCACCTCGATTGCTTCTACTGGGTGAAGCGGGACTCGTACTTGCCGCAGGGCAGTCAAGGCTTGAAGGCGGTCACTAAGTACAAACTCGGCTACGAGCCTATCGAGGTGGACCCTGAAGACATGCTCCCTCTCGCGCAGTCGCAGCCGCAGCGCATGGCCTCGTACTCGGTATCGGACGCTGTGTCGACGTGGTACCTCTATCAGAAGTACGTGCACCCCTTCATCTTTTCCCTCGCCACGATTATTCCAATGCCACCAGACGACGTGCTGCGCAAGGGCTCAGGCGGCTTATGTGAGTCGCTGCTGATGGTGCAGGCAGAGGCGAACAACGTGGTGTTTCCGAACAAGAAGGAAATAGAGCGGGAGCGTTTCTACGAGGGCCACCTAATTGACACGGAGACCTACATCGGCGGCCGTGTTGAAGCGCTGCGCAGCGGCGTGTACCGCTCCGATATCCCGATGATGTTCGACATGAATCCGGATACCTACCAGAGTCTCATGGACGACGTCGACGAAGCACTCCGCTTCACCCTCGAGGTGGAAAACGGTGTCAAGGTAGAGGAGGTAACAAATCTGGAAGAGGTAAGGGCAGCCGTCCTCGCCAAGCTAGCGAGCCTGCGCGACCGGCCGCACCAGCAAGAGAAGCCGTTCATCTACCACCTCGACGTCGGCGCCATGTACCCGAACATCATCCTCACGAACCGCCTGCAACCGTACGCCATTGCGCGGCCAGACGTGTGCGCTGGGTGCTGCTTCAACTCCCCGAACAACGAGGCGCAGTGCAAGCGTGTCATGTCTTGGAAGTGGAGAGCCGAGCTCTTCACCGCCGGCCGCTACGAGTTTCAGCGGGTCAAGGCCCAGCTCGAGAACGAGTCCTTCGCTGCCGGCGTGATTGAGCAGGCAAACCTCGCGGCCGTGCAGAAAAAGGCGTACGGCAACCGCAAGGGCAATGTGCTGGAAGGCACTCCGTACGAGCGGAAAGACGACTGGAAAAAGAACCAGAGCCGTCACAAGGGCGTCGGCGGTGCCGGATACCGACAGGAGTCGCGGCAGCAGCAGCGCGAGGCTGCCGACGCGCTTCTCCAGCGCGAGTTCGGTGCCGATCGCAGCGGCGGCGGCGGCACCTCCGACTCGGACGACGACGCCGACGGCCCAAAGGCGTACCACAAGCTCAACGAGAACACGCAGTTCAACATGCTTAAGCGGCGGCTCAGCGAATATAGCCGAAAGGCCTACGGCAAGATTCACGAGACGCGCGAAGTGATGCGATCCAACGTGGTGTGTCAGCGCGAGAACTCCTTCTACGTCGACACGGTCCGCCTCTTTCGCGACCGCCGCTACGAATACAAGGCAGCACTGAAGACATGGAAGAAGAGGCTGGACGCTGCGAAGGATTCGGATGAGCGCAAGGTGTGCCAGAGTCGCTGCGTGCAGATGGAGTCGCTGCAGCTGGCGCACAAGTGCATCCTCAACTCGTTTTACGGCTACGTGATGCGGAAAGGCTCGCGGTGGTCGAGCATGGAAATGGCGGGCATCGTCACCTATCTCGGCGCGACGCTGATTCAGATGGCCCGCTCGCTTGTGCAGCAGATCGGTGTGACGCTCGAGCTTGACACGGATGGCATCTGGTGCTGTCTTCCCAAGACGTTTCCCGAGAACTTCACGTTGACCACGACAAACCCGTCCAAGCCGAAGATATCCATATCGTACCCGTGCGTCGTACTGAACAAAATGGTGCACGATCGGTACTCAAATCACCAGTACCAGGACCTTGTCAGCACGGGCGTGTACAAGACGCACAGCGAGTGCTCGATCTACTTTGAAGTGGACGGCCCGTACCTCGCCATGTTGCTGCCTGCTAGTCGCGAGGAAGGCAAAAGCATCAAGAAGCGCTACGCCGTCTTCAACCCGGACGGCAGCTTGGCCGAGCTCAAGGGGTTTGAGCTGAAGCGTCGCGGAGAGCTGATGCTCGTCAAGGACTTCCAGTCACAGGTGTTCCGCCGCTTCCTCGACGGCAGCACGCTCGCTGACGCGTACGCCTCGGCGGCTGTCGTGGCCGATGCCGCGCTTGACATGCTTGAGTCCCAAGGCGAAGGCTACGATACAGAGGAGATCCTGGAGAAGATTACGGAGAGCAGCAACATGACTCGGCGGCTCTCCGAGTACCCCGAATCGCAGAAGTCACTGGCGATCACGACGGCACGGCGCATTGCCGAGTTCCTGGGACCGCAAATGGTGAAAGATAAGGGCCTGGCGTGCCACTTCATCATCTCACGCATGCCGGCCGGCCGCCCCGTCACAGAGCGGGCGATTCCCGTCACGATCTTCCGCGCGGACCCGGCAGTTCGCACGCATTTTCTGCGCAAGTGGACCGCCGACACGACGGTTCCGTCCGAGCTGAATTTGAAGACGCTGCTGGACTGGGACTACTACACCGCACGCTTCAGCGCCTGTGTGCAGAAGATCGTGTCTATTCCGGCGGCGCTGCAGTCGCTGCCGAACCCGGTGCCGCGCGTGGTGCACCCGGACTGGCTGGAGAAGCGCATTCGTCACCGCAACTCCCGCTACCGTCAAGTCTCACTCCTCGGCATGCTATCAAAGGTGCAAGGCAAGAACGAGGCGCTGGTTGGCGTGTCGGCGGCAGCCGCCGCCGCTGCCGTCAGAGTGGACGAGGACGAAGACGTGGTCGTGCTGAAGCACGGGGGCGGTGCAGGCGCTGTAGAGGGAGAGCTGCAGGACTTGGAGGACATCGTGGGCGGTGCAGGCGGCAGCACCGCACGCCACGCGCCAAAGACGCAGAAGGCCGGTGCGGCCCGTGCTGGTGAACGACGATGTGCCGCAGGGGCGGGCGCTGAAGCGGACTGGGACGAAGACGACGCGGATTGTGAGGGGGAGTCGGAGGACGACATGGAGCGGCTGCAGCGCGAGGCGGATGCCGAGCTGGATGCGCTGGCGCACAATGTGAAGCAGCGCTACTTTGCGCCAAAGAGCGCGAACGAGCTCGACGCAGATTTTTTCGCCGACCGTGGTGCGAAGCGGTGGCTGGCGCAGCGCAAGGAGACGTGGCTGCAACGAGCTCGCCTGCGCAGGGAGCTGGCGCTCGAGAGCGGCCTGAGCGAGGTCTCTCTGGGCGGGGAGAACAGTGACGCAGCGGCTCTCGGGCTAGCGACGGCGCCCGATGCCGCTGGCATGAACAGCCACTTCATCGATCTAAAGTCACGCGCGCTGGCGACCGTCTGGAACGTGCTCGAGGTGCGCGATAATGAGGAGAGCCCCGGAACTGTGCAGGTGCTTGCGGCGCTGGAGCACAGCCTGTACTCCTTTCGCGTTCAGGTGCGTCGCACCGTCCTTGTCAACGCGGACCCCGCGCTGCGCCTGGAGGCGTTCAACGCCACTGAGGTCAGCGGGCGGGTGCTGCCGCGGCGTGCAGCAGCAGGTCGCCTCTACCAGGTCGATGTTCCGCCTGGCGAGGAGGGGGAGCGGTGCCTCAATGCGCTGCACGTGATGGAGGGCGTGCGCCAGATCTACGAGGAGCATCGCACGCGCGTGGACGCGTTCGTTGAGCAACTCGGTTGCTGCGTCTCCGTCGACTCGGCGCGACACCTGCGCAACGCGCGTCGTCGCCCACCGTCGCAGCGTGAGCTCTTTGGCATAGATGAGATGAACATGCACACGTACACGAATTATCTCAGCTGTGGCGCCGCGGACCGTGCCGTGTTCGTCTTCCACGCGGTGACGGAGCAGCGCGGTTTGATCGCTGCCGTTTATCCGCAGACCAACACTGCCTTCGTTGTCTTTATTCAACCAGCTGAAGCGGCGAAGCCCGTGATCAACTGGGGCGGCATTTGCGCGGAGAGCGCGAAGCGGCTGCACACGAGCACGCCGGAGCCGATTCGGGTCACATCCGCGGTGGCGGTGGATCAGCGGGCGGCGTGGCGGCAGGTTCATCAGCACCTGAGCGCCGCTTTGGAAAGCACCAAGGCACCTCTTCTCGCTGTGCTTCAGAGCTGCCAGCCCACGTCGACACTCCTGCATCAGCGCGCGTTGCCTGTGGGACTGCCGTACCTGCGTGTGCTCGGCGCTGCGGAGGATGAGCGGCTGCTGAGCGACCCGTTCCGCTGGACACGCCTGCTGGCGCGGCGGCTGTTTGAGCGCTTCTTCGCGTCGCTATTGTGGGTAGAGGAGCGTCTGGCGCTGAGCCGTGTCTCCGGCATCCCGCTGTGCAACATTGCCCAGGACAGCTGCGTGCATGTGCTGGATGTGCTGTACAGTCGTGCCCTGCACCGGCGCCATCACGTGCTGTGGTGCAGCAGCGACCCTCTCATCACTTTTGACACCGTGGAGGAGCGTCCGCGCGAGGTGTGCATGGCCGGCGGCTATACTTCGTGGTGCGTCGAATTCAGCCTTTCGCGCCTGGACGTCGTCGCGCTGCTCTTCTCACAGGCGATTGAGGAGGGCGACGACCCGAACGCACGGGTGCTGTCTGACCGTGGCGTATCCACGCACTTCAACATCCTGCGTGATCTGGTGGCCGACTTGCTGGGGCAGGCCATGGAGAACATCCTCGCCGACACACTCCTGAACAACGTGGCGCGGTGGCTGCGCGACCCGGCGTCGTCCTGCTACGAGCCGCGCTTGGTGGAGCTTCTCAGTAGCCTCGCACACCGCGCCCTCACGGGCATCCTGCTCCGCCTCGCTAAGCTCGGCGGCCGCGCCGTAAAGGTGGACGGCAGTTCCGTCACCGTCCTCACCTCCAAGTACTCGCTGCAGGAGGCGGTGAGCTTCGCACGCTTTATGACAGTATCGCTGCAAGACCAGCCGATGCTACTGCTGCTCTCACTGCAGCCACTGCGCTACTGGTGTCCATATGTTGTGCTTGACCCTTGCGACTACGCTGGCCTGTTCATCACCGAGGACGCCGTCAAGCTCAAGGATGGCGAGGAGCCGACACGATCGGATCTGCACGGAGCACATCAGCTCACGATGGCTAGCCGACTTCCCAGCCGTGTCCGCAACACCTTTGTGAAGCGCGTTGTCGAGACTCTCTACCAGTTGAACGCGTCAACACACCATGTCTACTGCGACACGGTGGCCGATCACACGGTCACGCTCGCCACGCGACACGACCACCTGACGCGGCGCTTGCTGCAGGACTCGCAGAAGCTCTTTGAGGGTGTCCTGCAGACGGACATCATGGACGAGGTGCAGCGCGTGACGGACACACGCGACCTGTACACCGAGGAGGAGCACGCGGCACACGAGCGCGGCGAGCTGACGCTGTGGTCCAGCGGCGCCGTTGCACTCGAGTACGCGAAGTGCGTGTGTCGCGTGCTGGAGCTGATCCCGTGCAACGGCGCCGTCGGCAAGGTGCGCAACAACTGCATGCGTCTCTGCGGCATCAGCCCCTTCTCCGCCCAGTCTCAGTTTCAGGCCGATCCGTTTCTGGCGCACCGCCTTCAGTCCGTCACGTGCAGTTTCTGCAACTCACACATCTCGATCGACTTGCTTGTGAGGCGGAAGTCGGTGACGTCGCCATTTACGTGCACAGCGTGTGCGGCGCCCATTGCGGCAGCTTCCATGGAAGGAACGCTGGTCCGTCATGTGAGCCAGCTGCTGCGAGTTTACAACCAGCAGGACTTCGTGTGCACAAAGTGTCGTGAGATGACAACAACCTACGTGGCCGAAAGGTGCTGTGGCGCGCTCGTCGGCAAGGCCGCGCCGGTAGAGGGCGAGCTTCGGGCACTTCATCACCTTGCGAAGATACAAGGCTTTGTGTGGCTTGCCGAGAGCGTGGAGGCGGCGCTCCTCTGCACGTGAGGGCTCGTTGTCAAGGTGTGCTGTGGCGGCACGCACACAGTAGTCTTTGGAAGTAGGCTCACCGCACGGCGCAGGCGCAGCAAAGCACGCACGGCGCCCACGTTTGCTCTCCACCGTGGCGCGGTGAGGCTCTACCGGCTCTCGTCTCCGCGCACGCCCACCAAGTACGCGCGCGCATGCACAGCTGGCCAGTCATGGGTTGCCAAAGACAAACGCAGCGAAAGCGAAAAGCGGCGGCTACCTTGGAGACCAAGAGCTTTTTCGCTCTTCCTCGTCCGCCCGAGAAGCGGCAACAACGCACATCCATGTGCATTTTCACATAGACATGAACGGACCGTTATAGAACAGGCTTGGGTGTGGCCGCTGATGGTGCATTCCCGAATTCACGCCTTGCCTTGCATGGCTGTGACTTACCTAAAGCCCATCGTGCCCGCCTCTCTGTCGAGGCTGTGCATCATGGGTTGTTTTCTCTTTTACTTCTTTGCGAGTCTGCTGTGGGTTTGATGCGCGTCTTCATAAGCCATGATAAGTCCTCAGATGGAAACGAGTTAAGACTGCGCGTCTGATGGTCGAGCGAGATAGAGAAAGAGGGTCAGAAATCGTGCCGGCTTCTTTGCACTCGTCCACGCATGCGGAGAAACTGAAGCGTCCTGCAGGGTTGCGCTTCTAGTTCACCTGTCAGCCCCGTTACTGCATGCACGAGGAGAGGGTCACGAGCTTCTGGTTACATGCGTCCTACTGTCGTGGTAGCCTACACGCTATGTCTTTTTCTTGCCTCCTCTCTCACCCTCTCCAGGTGCATCGGTCCGCCTCCACCCTCCTCTCCTTTGCTGCTGCCGCTTATTGTTTATTATTATTATTTTGCGGCGTCGCTCTTCTTCTCCTTCGTCGACTGCACCAACATGCACGCACACGTACACACTCGCAAGCGCAGGCGCGCTCGCGCGATACACGTCGCTGGAGAAGGACTCGCTTACCTTCTTTCCCTTGAACATGGTTAGCACACGACCATGCTGCGTCTTTCCTTTCTTCTCCGGCTGCGGCCGCGGCACATCATGTTCACGCCCCCGCCTCTTGCGAAGCGCACGGGCAAGTTCAGGTGCAAAGCGTGCCAACACAGCTGGTTCTCGGACGAGGTGTGGGTGACCAAGACGACGCAGCGCGTGTACCAAGGCGAGTCCTGCGAGGCGTGCGGGACAACAAATAAGCCGTACTACGTCGGCAGACCAGAGGAGACCATCTTTAACCGCGCTCGCACGCCCCACCCCGCAAAGCGCGGCGTCTCCTCGTCGCGCAGCGAGCGCAAGCTGAAACACTCACGGTTTGACTGGCGAGTCCAGAAGGGGCGGCACTGAGTACTGACCTTTGCTCGTCTCCCCATCTGTGCTTTGTCGTCTCATGTCAGTGGTAGGCTGTGTGCACGCACCACAGCAGCTCCTCGTTGTGCCGCGTCGCTTCGGCATGCATTCACGGAGGAGAAGTTGAGGTGAAGGCCGCTCAACGCCTCACGCGGTTCTGCTCCCGCTTCCTTGACGAATTGGTTGCCGTGTGCAAGCCAACGGCGCTGAAAACGTGGCATCCTTTCATACTCTAACGCTTCCTTCTTTTCTGGCACGCATGCACAGATGAACGTGATAGAGCGTTCTCGCCTCACTGGAACAACAAGGAAAGGGCGTGTCATCGATGTGAATGGAATCAGTGCATCTGGACCGCTGCGTTGGCGCCGTACTGCGCGACTCCTCGCCCTCACCCCTTTAGGACGCTTATATTCGCAACCGTCAAAGCCATCGCATCTTTTTCTGACGGCTTTGTGGCAGTGACATGCATTTTGTCTCCTTCCCTCCCAGCGCTCACCTCATCTTCTCCCGCACGCCCGCCTAAACATGTGACCGAAACATGTTCTTCTGTCCTCTCCCTGTTGCTCGGCTTGCTGGCCACATCTACGCATAATCCTTCGTGGCCGCAACAATGACAGCTCTGCCGATACGCATAATACGAACGCCGTAAGTAAATTAAAAAGAACAAAGCTGCCGCCTCACCCGTGGCCGAGCATCACTCTCTCACCTAACACACTGGATAGCGTCACATCGATTCCCTCTTCGTCTTGTCTCTCTTCTACCTTTCTATCCACGGCCGTCATCATGTCCCTCCGTCTCCCAAAGGATGAGCTCGAGGCGCACATCTACCTCTACTTGAAGGACTCCAGGTACATCAGCGCTGCGCAGGCGCTGGAGGAGGCCAACCCGAAGGCTGTCACGCACTCCCGCAAGATCGGCACCTCCGCTCTCACCGCCGCCTCCAAGGAGCTGGTGGCTGCCGCGGACTCTGACAGCTCGGACGATGAGCCTGTTCGCAAGCCGGTGGCCAAGAAGGCGTCGCCAAAGATGGCCCCCAAGAAGGCACCCGTCGCCGACAGCGACAGCGATGATGACGTTCCCGTGCGCAAGCCGGTGGCCAAGAAGCCGGTGGCGGACTCGAGCTCTGACGAGGAGGAGGCTCCGAAGAAGCCGGTGACGAAGCGCCCTTCTCCGAAGCCTTCGCCCAAGCAGGCCCCCAAGAAGGCCCCCGTCGCCGACAGCGACAGCGACGACGATGAGCCTGTTCGCAAGCCGGTGGCCAAGAAGGCGTCGCCAAAGATGGCCCCCAAGAAGGCACCCGTCGCCGACAGCGACAGCGATGATGACGTTCCCGTGCGCAAGCCGGTGGCCAAGAAGCCGGTGGCGGACTCGAGCTCTGACGAGGAGGAGGCTCCGAAGAAGCCGGTGACGAAGCGCCCTTCTCCGAAGCCTTCGCCCAAGCAGGCCCCCAAGAAGGCCCCCGTCGCCGACAGCGACAGCGATGACGATGAGCCTGTTCGCAAGCCGGTGGCCAAGAAGGCGTCGCCAAAGATGGCCCCCAAGAAGGCACCCGTCGCCGACAGCGACAGCGATGATGAAGAGGAACCGGTAAAAAAGACGACCGCAGCTAAAAACCGCGCGAGTGACTCTTCCGATGAGGAGCGGCAACCCGTCCAGAAGCGTCGCATGGCGGAGGAAGACGAGGAGGAGGACCAGCCCATGCGTCAGGTCAGCCGCACCGAAGCCCAGTCGAGCAATGGAAGCTATGGCGGCCGCGGTGGTCGCGGTGGCGACCGTGGCGGCTTCCGCGGTGGTGACCGTGGCGGCTTCCGCGGTGGTGACCGTGGCGGCTTCCGCGGTGGTGACCGTGGCGGCTTCCGCGGTGGTGACCGTGGCGGCTTCCGCGGTGGTGACCGTGGCGGCTTCCGCGGTGGTGACCGTGGCGGCTTCCGCGGTGGTGACCGTGGCGGCTTCCGCGGTGGTGACCGTGGCGGCTTCCGCGGTGGTGACCGTGGCGGCTTCCGTGGTGGTGACCGTGGCGGCTTCCGCGGTGGTGATCGCGGAGGTTTCCGTGGCGGTCGAGGCGGTGACCGCGGCGGCTTCCGTGGTGGTCGTGGTGGGGCCCCGCAGATTGGCTTCAGTACTCCTTCGCTCAACACGAGAAACCAGAGCGTCAAGCTCGGCAGCGACAGCGACTAGGCCATTTAGGCGCTTGAGGGATGCGTAGCTGCGAAAGTATTGAGGCGGTGAGCAGCTTTGGAGTCTGTGTGTGTGCGTGTGTGTGTCGTGTGTGTCGTGCATGTTTCGGCTTGTTGTGTCATAAAATCTAACCCCTCACTTTTTCGGTTTCGTTTTGTTTTCCGTCACCCGTCGAAAGGAGCACGAAGAAGAGCACCACGGGCAGGAGGGGGCAGAGCTTCTTAAACAAGAATATGTCCTTTTTCTATTAGCTCTGTAATTACTAATGGCTAATGCTGCGCTCTATCGTCCTACAGCGACTCCCCCCCCCCCCCAAATCTCTTGAGCGCGCACCCTCCATGAACAGGTGTCCGTTACGTGCGTGTGCCGGTCTCACTATCCACTTCCTGTGTCTTTTCTTTCGCACGCTTTTTTATTGTAGGCTGGGGCGTTGCCCAGCTCTTCTTTTTGTTGCTGCGCCTTGCATCCCTTCGCAGGTGCGCGGCCGCTCCTGTGTGGGAGGCAAGAGTAGTGGAGGTCATCGATTGCAGCGAACAGGGGGGAAGCAGAGCGCGTGCTTGTGCGTGCGTCAGTTTTGTGCCCATCCTCAGCCCCCTTCTCTTTCATACCTGCTCTCCCGCACACTCGATTTTTCATCTCCGCCCCTCCCACCTGGATTGTGAAGGTAGTGAAGGGCAGTATTTTTTTTTAACAAGAAATGAGCATAGGGGATGAAAAAGGATCAATCTGACGGGTAACGAGAGGCGAGCACGCGTGTCGATTTTACAAAGCAAAAAAAAAAGAGAAAGTGCGGGCGATGGATAGGGTGCTTGCAACTGAAAGGTGGTCATCCGTGTTTACACACGTGCAGCGGTCTAGGATGAGGTAACGTGGTCATCTCCTTCTTACGGACCAAAAGTGGGACACTCAGTTCCCCTTGATTCTCGAACGTCTCTGATAAGGTGCGCACAGCAACTGAGGTGTGTCGAACGACGAGGCTCCGTCAGTCACGAGTTGTTTATGCTTACCCGTAAGGATAGGCAAGGCGAGCGACATGGAAAGAGGCTCTGGAACGCAGGGGCGCCGCTGGAATCAGCAGCCCCAACACACATACACACGTAGCACGCTACAAGTGGTGAGTGCTATTGGCAGCGAAGAGCATGAAACGTTTCCCGCGCCCCTCTCCTCCGGTCATCACAAAAGATCTTTCGGCGCAGGAGCACATCGCGTCGTTTTTGATGATGTAAAAACGCGCATTCTGTGAGACGCTGCACGGGCTCCCCCTTGCTGAATATCGACTGCTAATTTTTATCGCCCTCCACCACTTTCCTTCACGCACTCTCTCTCCTGCGCCGCTGCCTTTCTGCTCGCGTTTCGTTTGGAGCGCTTGTTATGGGGAGCAAGAATATCACAGAAGGCAGGAGAAGCCTTTACTTTGTCCCCCTCGCTCTCTCTTTGCCTTTTTTCACTTAGCTCAGCAGCCAATGTCGTACTCCTCCACAGCAACGCCCGCCGACACGGCGGCAACGGCAACAGGGGGGAGCACCAAATGCGGCAAAAGCAAGGCTGGCGGCTCCTTGGCCGCCGCTGCGTACGAAAAGAGTCAGTACGACATCACCAACGTCACCTGGGGGACTTTGGAGTCCCGCTTTGACGAGCTCGTCGCGCTCATGAACACCCCCATCACTGGCGTCAATGCGCTCACGGTGCGCGCCACGAATCGACAGCGTATCGGCAGCGCGATCGCGGCCCTCCTCGATAAGGCTCAAGAGGAGTGTCGACAGCTTCTGCTGGACGGGGACGCTGAGGCGGCCGAGAAGGCGGGTGTGCTCGTGCTGCGACTGCGAGAGAAGTTCTACAAGCCGAATCACGTAGAGCTGATACCGGCCTATCTTCACCTTTCCCGCACAAAGCAGTTTCTGAAGCAATATGGAGATGCAGAGGACATGCTTTCGCTTGCGCAGTATATTATGCTGAAGCATCCCGACGAGGTCACGCTCACCTTGAAGGCCGACCTGCACCAAGCATTCGGGCTCCTTTATGCGGCGGACAGCAAGCTGGAGGCAGCGGTGCAGCAGCTTAGCCGAGCAACTTACTACCTCTCTCTCCTGCACGGGGCGCGGCACGTTCTCACTACATTCAGCTACTTTGACCTCGGCAACGTGATGGCCGCGAAGGCCAGCATGGAGAGTGCAATGGCGCTCTACGACGCTGTGAAGGAGATTTGGTATGTGCACTTGGTGAAAGCGCTGGCGGACGTCGTTGCCCGCCGCGAGGACATGCAGGTGCAGCTGAGGTACAGCGAGAACACGCCGGCGCAGGAGCTGCGGCAAGCTTGCTACGCCACGGCGAACGCTTTCGGTCGCGAGAACTTGGCGGATGCATCCAAGATGCTGCATGGCATTGCCCGCATTCAGCAAAAGCGCTTCCAGAGCGCTCACCCCAGCACAGTGCGGGCAGAGTTCATTCTGGGGCTTTTTCTTCTCTGGACAGACAATGAGCCGGAGGCACAGAGGCACCTGCTGAATGCCCGCGTCGCCTCGCAGCACTTCTACGGCCCACGTCATCCAGTTGTGGAAGAGATCGAAGACTGGTGTGCAAAATTTGACCTGAGCTACGAGAATACGGAAGACGAGCTTGCTAAAGGTCAAGAGGCGTCCGCTCTGGAGACAGCGGCGACAACGCACGACGACAACGCTGAAGCACCACATATATCGTGAAACACTGCAGCGAAAAACAGGCTCGGGAACCATACTCGCTTTCTTTCTACTGTTATACGTCGTAGGTGCTGCTGGTCCTCCGCCCTCCCCCCCCCGTGCTGGTGTGCGGCTCTCCGACACCCGTACGTCGTCACTCAGCTTACCGCCGCCCAGCGCTTTACAGCAACTTCCACCGTATACTTCTGCTGCCGATCCTTGTATCCTCCGCCCAAGAGATCGCTTGCTCTCTTGTGACGTGTATGTGCGTGCGTGTGTGTGCTGGCGTTAGCACGGCTCTGTGTTCCCTGTTTTTCTCCCTTCGATGTGACATACTCGCATAAGAGCGACTCTTTTATCACGGAATCGCCACCGTTGCTGCCGCCTTCGCGGCCTTTCTTCAGAGCGTTTTCTCGGCGAGGCTCCGTCCTATGCACACGGGCAGAGCAATAAAAAAAACGCAAGCGCAGAAGCCTGCTGCTTAGCAGGGGGTGATCAAACGGTTACAACGCCTTGGGATGCTTGTGGAAGCCAGAAATCACGTGAAACGGTGAGATGGCGGCATTGAGGTGGGCCAGAGAAAGAGAGAGAGAGAAGATGCGGCGAAGGTAGGACAAACACCACGACGGCCGAATGCGTTGCTCTATTGGGCTTTACCACGGCCACCTTTCCTTCGTTGCCTTTGGTGCACAGCGCAGACTCGCTTTCCCTTTCTAGCCTCTTCACAGACGCCCTCATGTGTTGAAGTATATATGCGTCGTGAGCGAGTCGCCGGCACACCTTTTCTTCATCTCCGCTTGCTCGCTCCTTTGCCCATCTCTGCGGCTCTCATCCACGAACACTTGTCCACGGCACCCCATGCAGTAGTAGATTTCACTGTAGTCCTTGCTCTGCTTTGTCGTGTGTTTCTCCGACCTCTGCTCTCTCCACCGCCTTTACACATTTTCACACGCGCACTCACGACCCACCCGCTGCTTGTCGTACGCGCTCCTTCCTCGCTCTTTTACCAGCCCTTCAGTAGCATCTGCTTCAGAGTACGTCACCATGTCCGTCGAAAAACTCTACGACATTCAGTTCCAGCTGAAGTTCACGGCGAAGCAGTTCCTCAAGAATGCTAGCCGTTGCGAAAAGGAGCAGAAGCAGGAGATGAACAAGTGCAAGCAAGCAATGGAGAAGAACAACATGGAGGGTGCCCGCATCTATGCCCAGAACAGCATTCGCAAGAAGAACGAGGCGCTCAACCACTTGCGCCTGTCGGCCCGCATGGACGCCGTCGTTGCCCGGCTCGACACGGCTATCAAGATGAAGATGGTGACCAAGAATATGGGCCAGATGGTGAAGGGCATGGACAAGGTGCTGCAGTCGATGGACCCCGCCAAGATCAGCAGGCTGATGGACACCTTCGAGCAACAGTTCGAGACGATGGATGTCACGTCTGCCTACATGGAAGGTGCTATTGGCCAGAGCACGGCGGTCACCACGCCGGAGGATGAGGTGAACAACCTCATGTCTCAGGTCGCGGATGAGCATGGCCTGGACATTCGTGAGCAACTCAACGACGACCTCCAGATCAAGAACACCAACCTCACCGCGCAGAGGGCGGAGGAGAAGCAGGTCGAGGAGGACGACTTGGAGGCAAAGTTCGCACAGCTGCGTGGACGATGAGGCGGCGCGGTCCAAGAGGAATAGCGGAGAGAAAAAGGTGTCCCGGAGCTGTATCATGCACCGGAGGACGCCGGCATACACGCAGATGAGCGCTGGAAGCGAGAGTTAAGCTCACCTACACGCCGACGCACACCCGCACGCCCCTTTCCCTTTATAGCCACGGGCAAACGAAGAGCAGGCCTTGTGTGTACAAGCAATCTTTATGCTCTCCGCAAGCGAAGGGAAAGCCACGTGAAAGCGTTGGCGGTGGTGCGAAGCGATCCCTGTGTGGATGGTGGCGTAGTGTTGCTACCTCCTTTCGTCTCATGCACGCGATGTCCGTACCTCTTGTAAAATTGTCTCTCCTGCCAACGTGCACTATATTAGTGGATAGCGCGGGTCAAGGGGAGCGCGGGGAGGCGACTGAGCGGCGAAGAGTCCGAAAACGAAAACAGAGATTTGTATGTCATTACGTGACCCTCAAAACACAAGAAAAAAGTCGTTGTGGTTCGGCGTGTCTACACAGTGTACTGTTGTTGGTTTCCTCTCGCCTGAACTTTTTGTCTTTCACGCTCTCTCCCCCCTCGCTGCACAGGAGGGGAGCACGGGAGGGGGGGGAGGCTTGTTTTCGCTGCTGCTGTTGCTTTCGCTCCTTGTGCATTTCTGTGCGTAGGTGGTGCTATCGAACGGTTTCTTGGTCACCTCGCTTCTCTGGTTGTTGTTGTCGCTTTTTGTTTTTCGCGCTCTGAGCTTTTCGCCCGTGTGGCGCGCGTGACAGTATGGAGTGTTTCGTCATCCTTGCCTCTTCCCTGTCTGTGTTCCGCGTTCGCTCGGTGTGCTTCGTTGACTTTCCCGCTCAGCAAACTCGTGGTGCCTGCCTCTTCCCTGTCTTTCTCGTATGCCTCTCAATGCGTACACAATGCGCGGCATTAGGTTAACGCTTCACAGAGTTGTCCAGTGTTAGGGTCATACTATCCAGTCCCAAGCACGCACGGACGGAGTCACACACACAAGTACCGATTCCCGAAAAAAAAAAAAAGGGCAGCGCCTGTGAGCGTTCTCAGGCGAAAGACGTGCAGAACGCGCAGGCACACTCTTTTTTTTGTTGTTGTTGGGTAGGAAGGGGAAGAGTTGTTTTAGTTGCTTGCTGAGGCTGTGTTCTCCTGTCTCTCGTTGTTCTCTTTGATTTTCGACCACCCCGACACGAGCCGCATGCGCAGAAATGCTTTACCATGTCTCTGTGTTTCTCTGGCTCCACCATCTCTCTCTCGCGTGTCAGCACAGTCGTGGCTGTTTTCCTTTGGAGGCTCTCCTGGAAACGAAAATAAAATACGCAGGGCTAACGCGCCGCAGTGCGCAGGCGGGCGTGTTTGCCGCTTGCTTCGTTCCCGCGTTAAGCTCGGCTTTCCTCTCCTCCCGAGTGCAGACACCCTGGTGCGTGGGTTTCTCAAGCTCCCCGCTGGCTCTCTCCACCCCGCCCCCCCCAACCCTCGCCACAACGGGGCTGTGCAGAGGGTTCCTTTCTAGGTCCTTGCGGAGACCGGCGTTCTGGACTTGCAAGACAAATGCCGGGAAGCGGAAAAGAAATCGCATCGATGAAGTCTTTGATGCCCCACCAATCGTGCCACCGCTCCCACGTCCCGCTGCTGTTGCACTCTTCTCACTTCTCTCCTCAGCACAGGCATGGGCACGTGAGTATTTCCTTTGGCCCCCAACCCACTCCACCCTCAGTACAGAGCGGCAAGCGCACAGGCACACGCAAAAACACACACACACAGAAGAAAAAAAAGAGTCGTCTTCCTCTAACGTAGCGCGTGTGTAGACGACACAAAAGACAGAGGAAAAAGACTCGACCCGACGACCTGATACACCGTGATTGAATCAGGTGACACATCTTGCATGGCCAGCCATCGGTGCGTGGTGATGACAAAGGAAGAACCAGCTCGATGACTTGGTGTACAGCTGTCTCCTCTGCCCTGTTGTTGTTTTTTTTGTGTGTACGTGCGTGTGTGTGTCTCTAGCTCACTTTTGTTCCTCCTTGTGCTTTATCCGAGCGAGGCGAAAAGGCAGCATTTCCCGGACGCCCGTCTCATCGTCTGACGTCTCCCCGTCGTCTCCATAGTGAGTCTGGGTCGCTTTCACTCGTGTATTCATCTCTTTTTTTTTGGTTGTCACACAACTCCAGTGCCACAAAGAGCGAGCGCAAGAAAGGCGAAAGGTAGTGTGGCTCGCTCGACTTGTGTCCAAGTGCGCTTTTGTGAGCGCACGCGATGTGGGCGTGTGACGATTGCGCGCCGCCCCTTCTCCTCTCCTTGGCAGACACGCAGATACCCGCTAGCCTTCTATCCACCTTTTTCTTCGGCAAGCGGGTCCGTGAAACGCTACATTCGGCTGCTCTCGCTTGTGGATTTCGCGTATCGCTCTCCGTTTTCCTCCGAGGCTCTCGCTAATAAATTTTCTGTGTCCCCGGAGCTTTCACTTCGGGGAGGGTCGCGGGCTCATGCAGCGGACGCCGCTGGTTTCGTCGCATGGTCGCAGCGCGTCTCCGATCGTGCGGTTCAGCAGTCCACGCGTGGAGAATGTGGTGCGGCCCAAGGCAGTGCTTACGACGCTCACTCTGCTCGGGGTCATCTACACCGCCAGCATCAGCGGTGGCTACGGTCTTGAGGAATCCGTCAGGGCTGGCGGCCCGCTGCTGTCCATCCTCTTACTCTGCTTCATCCCGTTCGTCTGGGGCATTCCTGTGTCGCTGTGCGTGGCGGAGCTGTCCTGCGCTATTCCGTCGAATGCCGGACCTATCATGTGGGTCAACTGCGCCTTTCCGTCGTGGATGACGCTCATGACAGTGCTGTGGACAGCCTTTTTGAACTCCGTCGACAACAGCCTGTACCCCGCCGTCTTCGCCGACTACTGCGCTACGCTGTTTCATCTCGGCTGGTTGGAAAGCGCGCTCGTGAAGGTCATCTTTCTATGTATATGCGCCGTCATCAACGTCGTCGGCGTCACGCTTGTCGGCGTCCTCAGCGTCGGCATCATGTTTATCACCATCCTGCCCTTCTTCGTAATCTTCTTGCTGCAGTTGCCGCACGGCCTCAACTGGAAGCGCATTACGTACATCCCGGA
Organism: Leishmania aethiopica; assembly: GCA_003992445.1. NCBI lineage: Eukaryota > Euglenozoa > Kinetoplastea > Trypanosomatida > Trypanosomatidae > Leishmania > Leishmania aethiopica. The sequence goes on along the minus strand of RZOE01000106.1, from coordinate 315,596 downwards.
CAGCATCGACTGGGCGGCGTTTCTCCCCGTCGTTGCGTGGAACTTCTCCGGCTTCGACTCGGCCGGCAACGTGATTGAGGAGGTGCAGAACCCGAACCCAACCTTCATCCGCGCGCTCATCCTCATGATCGCCGCGGCGCTGGCCACGTACATCCCGCCCATTCTGGCTGGTGCCTCGGCCGAGAAGCTGAGCAACGTCAGCTTCGACCAGTGGGGCGACGGCTTCTGGGTGAAGGTCGGCGAGGCGGTTGGCGGGACCCCGATGGCAGCAACTATCATGGTCGGCGGCACCATCTCAACACTTGGGCTCATGACCACCCTTCTGGCGACAACCTCGCGATCGCTGGCGGGCATGGGAACGTTGAACGCGTTTCCATCGTTTTTTTCAAAGTGGGTGGAGAAGTACTCGGACACCTACAGGACCCCGGTGAACGCCATCCTCGTTAACACCACGGTCACGTGCGCTCTGTCTCTCTGTCTGAACTTTCAAACGCTGGTGCAACTGGACCAGGTGCTCTACGCGTTGCGCCTCATCGTCATTCTTTCTTCCTTCTTAAAACTGCGTCTCACACAGCCACTGCTAGAGCGCCCGTACCGGGCCCCTGGCGGCAAAGCTGCCGCCGTCGTATTGGCTGGTGTCCCCATCACCTTCAGTGCGTTTCTCATCGTGATGGCCATGACGGGCGGACCATTCATCTTCTACAGCAGCGTCGTCCTCATCGCTGGCACTGTTGTCGTCTCCTACATCACCGTTCGCTTTTTCCGCTCCGACGGATTTGAGGGGTCACTGGTCGAGGAGTACGAGGACGCTGACATGTCCACATACGGTACGATTCTGGAAATGGAGTCCTCTGAGTGGCGCCTACTTCACCAGAGGCACACGTTTATCGACTCTCCGCCTCGCATCAACGCTGCCGGCCTTCAGGCTTGAATCATCCATGCATGTATGCAATAAAGCACCCGGTGGCGCGTAGGAGCACAATAAGTGAGGAAGAGAATGTACAGGGCTACGAGTTCATCAGACACTACATCCCCTCGCACGGCCTTTGGGGCTTTGCGGACGGGTCGCGCGCTCACACATCTCCGCTTTCGCGTTGCTCTCTTTCCCACATCTCCGCGTGCCGATGCGCAGTGCGGACGAAAGCGCCTTCTCCCCGTCCACCCGCTCTAATGACTCTTTTTTGCTCAGCATCCTCGACGCTCCGTATCAGCCCTCCCCGCGTCTTCGCTCACACCCTCTCTCTTTCTGTCATCCGCCACATCTCAGATTCTTGTGCATTCCCCCACCCCCACACACGGCTCTGCATCCCGGCATCACTCGCGCCAGGCTTGTGCACCCCTGAAACTCACCCATCCCGCTCCCCCCACCCGACCTTGCGTTTCCTTTTGGAGCAGCTCTCCTCTACCAATTCGTGTCTGCTCATCACCACGCATTCTCCGTTTCCTGGCACCGCAGCTTGCCAAATCCACTACACTGCCGGCATTGCAATGCGCTCGGCCATCACAACGCAGCCGAAAGGGTGGGACGCGCGCTACGTGAACCCCGATCACCCGCATGACACCTCTTACTATATGAAGTGCATCGGTGGCGGCATACTCGCCTGCGGTACTACCCACACGCCGCTCTGCCCTCTCGATGTCGTAAAGTGCAACATGCAGGTGAGCCCCGAGAGGTTCAAGTCTCTCGGCCAAGGGCTGCAGATGGTCATTCACCAGGAGGGCTACGGTTCGAAGGGCCTGATGAAGGGATGGGTATCCATTCTATTCGGATACTCGATCCAGGGTGCCTTCAAGTTCGGTCTCTACGAGTACTTCAAGGACCTCTACGCGAACATGGCCGGCCAGGAGAACGCGAAGAAGTACGAGGGCATCATCTGGCTTGCTGGCTCCGCATCTGCGGAGTTCTTTGCTGATATGGGCCTGTGCCCGTTCGAGATGACTAAGGTGAAGGTGCAGACGTCGCCGAAGGGCACCTTCCCAACGGGCATGCTCGCTGCCATGGCCTCCATGCGCGCCGACCCCTCCTCCGGCTTCCCTTACAAGTCACTGGTGCCGCTGTGGGGCCGCCAGATCCCGTACACGATGGCGAAGTTCTTCTTCTTTGAGAAGGTTGTGCGCATGCTCTACCAGTGCGTCTTCACGAAGCCGAAGGAGCAGTACAACAAGGCCACGCAGCTCTCCATCACCTTCGCCTCTGGGTACATCGCTGGCGTTATCTGCGCCATTGTTTCGCACCCCGCGGACACCCTCGTCTCTGCCGCGGTAAGGCGAGTAACGCTGGCAAGTCGTATGGCCAGATCGCGAAGGAGATGGGCTACATGAATGTGTGCAGCAAGGGTCTCGGAACTCGTATCCTGATGATCGGCGCGCTGACGGGTCTGCAGTGGTGGATCTACGACACCTACAAGACCGCCCTCGGCATGGGCACGAGTGGCCACTAAGTGTTTGCAGCGCTGGTGAAGATGTTGAGCATCTGGAGGAAACGCACATGATGAGGCAGCGCGTCGACTAGTGCAGGTCGAAATGCCAATGCAAGACCTTTGGCACCTCTATCTGCCCACAGACACGCCGTCTTCAAAGCTGTCTGACCGAGGAACAATGATGACAGCAGCCTCCGTCACGGGTGCGGTGATGCTGTAGACTGCCCTCCGAAGGAGGACACAAATAATAAGGTGCCTTTGTTTTTTTTTGTGTGTGTAGCAGGCTTTTGCAGCTAATGCGCGTCAGCCTCTGTTCCTTGCGTGCACTTTTATGCGAACAGCACGGACGCCCCCTTCCCCCTTTTTCTTTTTAATATCACCTTGAGTGTTTCATACTAAACATACGTCCAGCTAAACAAGCGCTCTCCGACATGCGCCGGCGCATGCTGGTGGTTGTAGATATTTTTTGCTCTGTTCACTTCGAATCCCCTCCCCCGCCTCTCTCTTCCTGCCCCTCCCCCCCCCCCCCCTCCCGCTCTTTGCCCATCTCTGCCCACCGAATCCCGATCTGCCAGTTCGTGTTATGGCTCATCTGTCCCTGGACGCCCTCTCCTCAGGGCGCATTGCGTGCAAGAGATTCACTGCATGGGGCGACACAGACGTGTGTCATGAAACGCTTGAAGCGAAGCAAAGTACATGCGGGTGACTTCACTGGTCCCTTCTCCATTTTTCGTTCTCTGCACTGCTCTGTGGTATTGGACTTTGCGTCATGGAAAGACGCCTCGAGCAAGTAGAAGGAGCCTAAACGAACTTTAGCGAAGCAGGTCTAGCATCAGAGAACCTCCCAGTAGCGCCCTCATTGCTCGCCTTTTTTTCTCTCAACTGATGTCGTGACTTGTTAAAACTGTTCATGATGTGCCCGCGTTTATCTTCTCTTGAGTCTGGCATCCATTGCATGCGGCGACGCAGCGCCGAACCTTGCGTTCTCCATCTTTGTTTCTTCACACCGCAAGCACATGATCACTTTTCGGAACACGAAAAAAAGTAAAATGTTGCGACGCACCTTACACGCACGGCTGCTATCGCACCCCGTCCCGACCACGGCATCCACCTGCTCCTGCTACGGCCCCGCTCAGATGGGTATCGTTAGCGCATCATATTTTTGCTGTGAGAGAAGCTATACAAACACATAGACTCCTCTTACCTCTGTCTCTCCTTTCCATTGGCCCTCTCCCATCGATTTCACTTGTGTGTTTTTTTTTCTTTATGCGTGAGCGTGTGCAACCTTTCAGCTGAGTGGCGTGGCGCTTTTCTGCCGCAGCGTCCTCTGTGCTGTGAAGCCCTTCCACCCCCTCCTCCCACGTGGCACCAGTGTGTGTCTCTTTCTTTCTGATTGTCCTCACCACGCGTGGCGGCACCTTCCTGCCCCTTTCCTCCCCCTCCCTCTCTCTCTCTCGGTGTGCTTGGGAGCGTCGGGCGCGCCCCTTTTCTTTTTTGTTCTTCTTACATCGGAGTTGTCTTCTGCTTTGCGTGTTCTCGCTCGGTGCTTTACTGTGCGCTGCTCACGTTTGTTTTTGTGCGTGTGGTATGTCTTCTGCTGTCCTTGTTCTTCCGGGAACAGCGGTTCCTTCCTTCCACTTCCCTCTTCCCACCCCACCCCACCCCACCCCCACCCCGTCGTCGTCTTCGAACACAAGCACACACAAACACACGAGAGCGTGCCGCCACAAAGCGGAAAACGCGCCATCCCCTGTGCAGTAGGCAACCGAGTCCTCAGCAAGTGATGGGGGAAAAAAATGTCACTCCTCCCTACGAAAAACAGGAACTCAGGCACTGAGGCTCAGGCTCACTAGGGGGTCGACTCCCGGAATCATTTGTGGCATGAGAGCATGTCCACGCGCCGTGTAATCACACGACTGCAGTTCTCTCTCGCTCTCGGCATACAGTTTTCTGTTTCGCCCTGCAGGTGGCCGCTGCCCATGCTTGTAGGCAGAGCCCATCAGGCGCGTTGTGATGTCGATCTCAGCATGCGCACCCGCGCACAAGCAGCGCTCCGAGTGCGCAGACGACGCCCTGTGCGCACTGTTACATGGGCACCCTCCTCTCCTTCTCCTTATCATCTTTCTCCCTCTCACTTCCTCTCTTCCTTCTTGCTCCACCACTACACCAACACCCACCTTCACGCGCTTACATGACAACACTCACGCACCAAACTGCCAGCTCGCACACCTCATGCTTTCTGTCTCTAACGTAGCCGCTCCTCTACTTGCCACGCTGTTTCCTCTTTGGCTCCTACGACCGGCCTTTATTCCTCACCGAGTCTCTATTTCACGTAACAATGCCCGCTTTAAACAAGGCTTGGGACGCGCGCTACGTGAACCCCGATCACCCGCATGACACCTCTTACTATTTGAAGTGCATTGGTGGCGGCATCCTCGCCTGCGGTACTACCCACACCGCCGTCTGCCCTCTCGATGTCGTAAAGTGCAACATGCAGGTGAGCCCCGAGAGGTTCAAGTCTCTCGGTCAGGGCATTAGCCTGATCATGAAGGAGGAGGGCATCGGTGCCAACGGCCTGATGAAGGGATGGCTGCCGACCCTCTGCGGCTACTCTGCCCAGGGTGCCTTCAAGTTCGGTCTCTACGAGTACTTCAAGGACCTCTACGCGAACATGGCCGGCCAGGAGAACGCGAAGAAGTACGAGGGCATCATCTGGCTTGCTGGCTCCGCATCTGCGGAGTTCTTTGCTGATATGGGCCTGTGCCCGTTCGAGATGACTAAGGTGAAGGTGCAGACGTCGCCGAAGGGCACCTTCCCAACGGGCATGCTCGCTGCCATGGCCTCCATGCGCGCCGACCCCTCCTCCGGCTTCCCTTACAAGTCACTGGTGCCGCTGTGGGGCCGCCAGATCCCGTACACGATGGCGAAGTTCTTCTTCTTTGAGAAGGTTGTGCGCATGTTCTACCAGTGCGTCTTCACGAAGCCGAAGGAGCAGTACAACAAGGCCACGCAGCTCTCCATCACCTTCGCCTCTGGGTACATCGCTGGCGTTATCTGCGCCATTGTTTCGCACCCCGCGGACACCCTCGTCTCTGCTCGCGGTAAGGCGAGTAACGCTGGCAAGTCGTATGGCCAGATCGCGAAGGAGATGGGCTACATGAATGTCTGCAGCAAGGGTCTCGGAACTCGTATCCTGATGATCGGCACGCTGACGGGTCTGCAGTGGTGGATCTACGACACCTACAAGACCGCCCTCGGCATGGGCACGAGCGGTGGCAACGCCAAGAAATGAAACGGTGGCCTTGTGGAATGTGAGCACAGGGAGAGAATGTAATGGGGGTGGAAAATGCACAGATGTAGTTAGGTGTAAGCTGCTCGCATGGCGGTCTGCGACGTCTGTGAGTAAACAATGAGGTTTGGTGGGTGTTGTGGAGGGAAAGCTGATATGCAGGCCAGCGTGTGTGAGATGCGCTGTGAAAGAATGGTTCTTTTTCTTTTTTGCACATGGGCCTTTTTTCTCCTCCATTAGTGACCGCCTCTTGTTGGTTCCACTCATGTTTCTCCTTGTACATATGTGTGTGTGTGTGTGGGTGTGTGTGAAATATGTCACGTGAGATGGCGACGCGTCCTCTATTCTGCACGAGAGCAATGGATCCGTTGATGTGATTGCCTTCTCTTGTTCGCCTGCACTTGCTTCTTTTTGTTTTTGTTTTTTCCGCTTCTCTCTCGTGTGACGCTTCCACGTGTGAGTATGCTCAGGTGAGCGCACGCGCAAGTGTGTCTCTGCGCGTGTGTGCGAAGAGGTACGCGACAGAGAAGGATAAGGGAGAAGAAGCATGCGTGTATGGTCACCAATGGATGTCTCACCTGGCCCGCACCCCTTTCCTTTCTTCTTGGCTTCCTTTGTTCTCCTAACTGGTTGTTACGCATTGGCTGGCCCATGGAGGAGGTGAGATTCTTTTGTGTGGGTGTTGTTTTTCCTTTGCGAGTGCCTTGTGCTTGATTTCTTCGTTCGTTGGCTCTGTAAGAGGGATTGCTAGGTCGGGAGGCGCAGGCGAGCGAAAGCGAGAAAGGCATAAAGCAACACAGAGGGCGGGGAAAATACACGGTGAGATGCCGTGATTCGGCGAACGGTCCCATACATAAACACGCGCATAAAGGGGACGCGGTGGAAGTAGAGGTTTGCGTCGGAAAAAGTGGGGGGACACGACGGTGTCTTTTGTTCGCCGTTGGCCGAGACCTTTTCCAGGTCTTCCACCGTCGGCCTCATGTCGTCTCATATGGCATGGCAGATGCGTAGTGAAGAAGGCGTCTTTGCTTGTCTCCTTCTCACGTATCACGCCTCTTTCTGTCCACCTCTGCGCGTCCGCGTCGTGTTACCCGTTCACCCTTTCACGTCGCTCACAGTCTGAATCTCTCTCTCTTCGTTGACGTCTCCGCTGTTGAATTTTTTTTTTCGTCACGTTTCCTCTCTTGACTTCCCTCACGGCTAACCAGGAGAGAAACGAACACGCAACAGAAATAAGGAAAGCACCGCAGCCGACGGCAGCAGAGGAAGAAGTCGAGAGAGAGAGACGGGAAACTCACGAAGGAACGGCAAAACAAAAGTGGAGGAATGTCCCAGAACGAGACGCGGGAAAAAGGAGAGAGACAGAGAGCGAAAGAGCGATTTTTTTTTTCGCTTAAACTGTGTCTCAGTGCCGCGAAAGAAAGGATACTAGCAAGGAAAAGCTGGCAGAAAAGTAGAAAAGTGCGATGCCCCCCCCCCTACTCCCTCCACCTTCCCTCTCTTTCTCACGTCCATTTCTCTGCCCGCTCAGCTGAAGCCTCATACCTTTTTTTGCTGTTGCTCCAGCACGGCTTGCTTCTTTTTGGTAGCAACAGCTGACAGCTTTACAGTGAGCGTGGTATTGAGTGAAACTAAAAGAGGCGGCAGACAAAACAACCAGTTTTGTGCGATGAAAGACGTGAGGGGTGAGGAGGGCGGGGCCATTGGTCGTACGGGGTCGCTTTTGTGTATAGGCTTCTCATTTTCCTTTTCGCGCCGTTTTTCTTTTTTTTATGGGGGGGAGGAGGCTCGCCTGTGGCACAGGCGATAAGTCCATCGTCCTCCCTTTGATTTCGTTCGCATTGTGTTTTTGCCTTATTTTCTGCTTGGCTTCCCGTCCCTCTTCGTGCTTGTCACCGCCGACCACCACTCTTTCTCTCCATCTCGCTCCTCCGGCTTCCTTGCTTTTTGTGTTTACATCCTTTTCTCCCCCTCCCCTCTAGTGACCTCTCTTCATTGTGTGCGTGTATACGCGAATGCGTGTGTCTGCGCGTGTTAGTGTGTGCTCTCTGTCATTGTTAGGCATCTCACACCTTTTTTTTTCTCCCCACCTCTTCGACTGTGATGCCTACAAACCAACCAGCAGAAAAGAAACGGTACCGAGTCTTGTCTCGTGTAGCAGAACATCTTGCTCCTCTCATCAGGTGTGGGATCTAAGTTGTTTTTTTAATGAAAAGACCAGAAAAACAAGAGGGAAGCGAACAGGAAAAGTAAACGATACCAACAGCAAACAAGGAGGCAATGCGCGCCAGGGTGCCCACCCTGGCGCTCTCTTTTTCCCCTGCGGCACATTATTCCTCTTCTGCACATGGCTGGCGTGAGGGATGGCGGTGAGCGATGCGCTAACAAGGAAGGCGTACGCAGGGCGCACGGCAGATTCAGACCTTGTTCATGTGCTCATCGTGGAGCGAGAGGGGATGATCTTCAGACCCAAGTGGAGCCTCCCGCTACCTTGACTGATGCGCGGCGTTGATTATTCGAAGGGTTGTTGTGGCTGTCCATGGCTGGCGGTCAATACCTCTTTTGTTTGTGTGTTTCTCTGCATGCGAAGGATCGATGGATCGCATGTCTCCTGTACTCGATGGCTACCTCATCCATCATTGCATCCGGCCGGCTCTTCCTCTATCCTATGTGCTTTGTTTCTGAAGCCTTGTTCTGCTTTCGGGCGATTAGGTCGCGTTGTAACGACAGACATCGCCGTCTAGTACACACGTACATGTGATGCACTGAAAACTCGAACAGACCGTGTGTCGCTCTCGCCGCTATTTTGCTGTGTGCTTCGACTCGTGTAGGCGCGCTCCCTGCGCACCATCATTCCCAAGCACACATATAGACGCATAGAGAACACCGAGTTCATTCTTCACGTTGGTGACCGACATAGAACTGGGGCGGCACCCGGGAGAACAGCCGCTCCTCCCCTCTAACCCCGTCCCACCAAGCCCCCACCACATTTTTCCTTCAGGTCTCAATCATCTAGAGACCTGCGCATCATGAACACCTCAACATCTGATAATTCGACGTCTGCAGCGGAGGCGTACGCGCTCTGGGGAGAGCGCATTCGACTGCTGTTCAGCAGCCCGCCGTCTTTTATCGAAGCTAGCCTTGAGCGAAACCCATTTGAGCGTCACTCATGCTGTGTGCCCACCGACCCCTTCGATATCGCATCCGCTGCCGCGCCTCCAACTCAGCGTGAAGCGGCCCTCCGCGCATCGTCTGTGAGCGCAGCGGACACGGACGTGGCGGCGCACGCTGGAGCCTGCAACTCCTATCCTGATGAAGCGCTCTTTCCCTTCTGCTTCTATGCGCGACTCCTGCAATCACAGGGTGCAGCTTCAAGCTTGCCGTCTGCTGCCCTGCCCGCCAGCACATGCATTTCCACCCTGATGCAGACTCAGCAGCTACGAGTGGACGAAGAGGAGATGGCGGCGCGCCTCACTGAGCGACTGCGTGAGCGGACTTCGATTGCGCGCGCACGCCAGCAGCGGCTACGCGATGTCCCGCCAGGCAACCTTGTCTCCCCCTTTTGCGACCCCAAGGTGGAGAAGCAACAGGCACAGCTGCACTCGGAGTTGACTGCGTTTTTGCTGGAGTTGCGCCGGGAAAACCTCGCTTCTGTGCAGCTACGCCATCAGCTGCAGCACAGTCGCGCCTTGCACGCGCACCTCCACAGCGTGGGCTCTTTTTCTGATTCGTTCTGCGCGGAGTGATCGTGCCGAGTTACAGGTGGAAAAAAAAAACGAGATTCACCGCTGAACATATTTCTTGTCTCTTCTCCGACAGGAGTACCTAGCATTGAAGCTCCTCTCTCGCACCTTTGGGCTCCGCACACACGCACTCACATGCGCACATACCAGCAATGAACAAGCTACAAGGAGCGAACACCGAGGAAAGATAGTGGCCAGAATGCCAGCATCGAATGCTTCTCAAGGGAGCAGGAACGCGATGTGACCCTCGTACACTGCATGCCCGGTACACGCACAGAGTGACGCACTTGCTCTCACACATTTCTGGCTCGCGCCACCACCTCATCCCACCCAGACCCTCGCAGCCGCATCCCTGCTCAGAACATGTGCCCTCTTCTGACGCTCCTTGCTCGCTTGCTCGCTCCTCTACCTCTGCTACCTTTCCGCAAGGCACAAACATGAGGCATAGCACGGTACTGCCCTTGCACTTTCTTCTCTGCCCCTTCCCCCTCTCCTGCCTCTCTCCCTTTTCGCATCGCTTCCGCTGGCGGATAACGACCCGAATCCGTCGCCCCAATCCATGCTGATCGTCTTGGTGTCTGCATCGGTGTGTCGACGTCGGCCCACGCCTCCGTCGAACCGCTGGTGGCTTTCGCCTCCCTTTGCCCACGACATTGCTTTCTGACACAACACAGAAGCTGCACACGCACGCACACAGGCACACAGGCACACCCTCCCCTCCCCTACACTTTAGGCCAGTAACCGCCACAAGCGGCAAACGTTTCCTCCACACTTTTGTTGTTTTTCGTTTTGTTGTTGTTTTCTTTTCCTTTAGCGCGCGCGTGTGTTTGTTCTTTGTTTTTCTCTCTCTCTATTCTTGCGTCCTTCCGCCTGACTCGCTGACCCTCCTCCGATACCTTCCTTTGCCTTCGCCCTTTTGTTTTGCTTTCGACACCCTTCATCAGCTACTCTCCAGCGCCCCCCCCCCCCCACACACCCACGTCACTCATCACTCCACCTCCTGCAGGTTCGCGGTCTTTGTGTTGCTTCTCTCCCTCTCTCAACGGTTCTGATCGTAGACTCACGGTTTCCGAAAGAAAAAAGGACGCAAAAAAAAGGGGAAAAACGTACACGGCAAGGTGCCACATTCGCTCAGGGAGTAGCAAGAAAGGTCACACAGAACAACTGTACAAGTCACCTATTCACCCCACTCAGCTCAGTCATCATCGCGCCGCCCTCTCATCTACCTCCGCGTTCAGCGTCTCTCGACACAGACACACGAGAAAAGAAGAACCAAAGAAAGTTATTTTGACTTTTCACACTTCTTTTCGCTCTCACTGCTATCGGCTTCTGTTCTTTTTCGTGCCTTACTGTACGCCCCCGTGCACCCACCCACCCCCTCTCTCACGCAAGCTGAGTGCACGTGACACTTCTCAGAAGCGCTGAACGGCAACCCCTTTGAGAAACCAGTACATACACCAGCTCGCTCTCGTAACCATTTTTTTTTTGGTTGCTGCTTTGTCCGACCTCTCCGTTTTTCGCTAATCGTCCACATCTCTCACCCACCGCTAAGTCCTTGGTGTCTCTCTCGTCTCGACTACAACACCCAAGCGCCTTCTCACACACGTTGTGGGAGGGGTTTCTCTGGAAGCTGATCTCTCCCTCTGCCCGTGCTTCTCTCCGTTTCCACCGCCCTCCCCTCCCTCTCTCCTCATCATTTTCCACACGATTAGGAGTGGCTGTACTTCACCTATTGGCTGTTCTGGGCGTATCTCTCTCTCTCTCTCTCTTCGCGCTCTTGTAACGCGAGCTCGTGGTCGTAGGGCTTTTTTTGGTTCGCTCCACTCCTCGTTTTGCTGTTTCCCATTCGGGAGATCGCACTGTTCTCTTAGTTCTGTTTTCGTTGTTTTCTTCATCTCTTTTTCACCCGCTGCGCCCTTCCCTCCCCTCGGCTCCGTTCTCGATCTACACAATCTCATCTTTTCCCCCTTTTTGTTCTTCCCCTTGATTTGTCTTGTCCAACTGTGACAAGGTCCTCCCTCTCCTCCTTTCTTTGTGTGAACACCTCTCCTGTCTCCCTCTCCTTCTTGGTTGGCCGTTCCTTTCACTCGCCCTCTCTCTCTTTTTTTATTTAATGTGTGTGCGCATGTGTGTGTTGTTTTCCGTCCCGCTTATTTGATCCCTTGTTTCGTTTATTTTTTCTCGTTTTTTTTTTTGGATTAGTCCGTACATCTTTCGCTCAGCCTTGTCACCCCTTCCTCGTCTCAAGTCACCACGTCGAGCTTCGCCTCACATCTCTCACACACACAGCGCCTATCTCCCACTTCCTTTCACTTCATCAGCGACGCGCACGGACAGATATCTTTTTCGTTGTTTCTACTCTTGCCCCACTTTCACCGCTTCTGCCTCGTCTTGTGTGTGTGCTTGAGCGCGCTGTGAGTTTGCGTGCGTATTTCGTCTAACAGCAGAGACTTTCAAGAAGGCAATCAAGCTGTATAGCGAGTGCGTGCGCAGAGAAGGAAGCAATTTTTTTCTGTTAAGGCAGTGACTACCTGTATTGCGTGAAACTGGGAATAGGGTGTGCTTCTACACGCGCTGATACCCTTTCGAACCCTTTCCATCACCCACACACGTGTTGCTCTTGACGCTCGGCTCTCTTCCCTGCACCGCACATACACACACGCCTATCTGGACTTGGTCACCTTTCATCCTCTTCTCATTACCTGCTTTCCTTTGCCGTTCAGCCCTCTGCGTCTCCTTGTCCCCCACCCCTCTTTCCGTCGATCTCGATTTTTCTGTAGTTGGTGCTCTCGCCTGCATCTTCGTGATCCTTTCGCGGAAAGCTCCCTACCCGCTGTTCTCTGCCGTTGGTACACCGCTGCCGCTCTGTCGCACGGCCGTCGTTTTTTTTTTTCTTTGTTCGCTCCCCACCATTATCACCACCACCCTCCCTTTGTCGCTTTTTATTTCCTCTCATCGGCTCCTCTCCTGAGAGGCTCAGTGCCGCGCGAGTATTCAACCCACCTGTGTAGAAGGGGGAAAGGAGAGGCTTCACATGCAACAGCATAGGCAGCGAAAGCGATCCCTTTAGGCCTCCTCTGTTGTGTGCGGGCATCACCGCTTCTCTCTTTGTTTCTCCTGTTGTGACCTACGCGGTGGCCACAGTGCAGCCAAACACACAAAAACACACAGCCATTTGTGCCGGCTGGGTACATCGTCTATACGCTTTCATCTACCCTTCGCCGCCCACGCTCCATTCAAACAAGCTTCTCCTTCTTTTCCCCTTTCCTTCGGCGTTTCTGTGCTGTGGTGGGCCCAGCTGGACTGACGGCACGCCGGGTTCTTCCCACCCCCGCCCCTCCCCGCGCTGACCTTCACTGTAAAAGATACAGTTGCGAAGCCGCAACGAAAAAAAAAAGGAGGCAAATCAACGAAAAAGAAAGTTCAACGGAAAAAGGGAAAACCAACGGCCTACAGTCATTAAGTCACTGTCGGGCATCACGTCCAGCGAGTTCAACAATCCGGTCCCCACCTCATACGCACCCCCGATCTTTCACCGCGGCACATCCATAACACAAACGTGTTTCTTCCTCTGTCACTTGGTCTTGTGTACGTGTGTGTGCTTCATAACCCTGCTGGGTGTTTTGTCTTTGGTCTTCCTGTACGTGGGCTCTCCCCCCTCCTTTCCTTCCTCCCTCCCTCCCTCTCCACTGCGTGCACGGATTATTCTCTTATCTGGTCCTTTGAACGCACTGTATCACTTTTTTTTTCGCCTATTATCATTTCTTTTCAGCTTAGTTGTCGTTGTTCTTCTTTTCATTGCGCGCTCTGTGCGTGTGTGTGTGTGTGTCTTCCGTGTTTTCTTCTTTTCTTTGCTCTCTTTCTTCATCGTTCTTTTTCAATCTTGTTACCTGTTTTAGTCCCCCTTCCTCCTCTGTTTTCTGACTCTTTTCTCAATCGCGTTTTTTTTGTGTTGCTGTTCTTGGCCTATTCGCCCTGTGACCGCTCTTGGCTGTACCATCACGATTTAAATTCCTGGTTATATTTTTTTCTGTAATTTCTTGTAACGTTATCAGTAAGTGCTTCTCTCTCTGAGTTATCTCTGTTTTTATTTCGTGTGTGTGTGTGTGTCTCTTGGCCGGTGCCTGTGTGCATGAGTAGATTTGTCAGCGATACCCTCTACTCCGCTCCAACCTCCCACCCCCTATCTCCCTTTCATTCCACACTTCCTCACCCGTAGTGCTCTCTTTGTGCTCGCCTTACCGTTTTCTGTATTTTGCTACTCCTCTTTTTAACCCCCCCCACCCCTGCTCCTCTTTTTTTCTCCGACCCGTGTGCTAACACTTTTTATAAACAACTCTGTTTTTTGTTTCGTTTGTTGAGCTCTTGTTCTGTGTGTGTGTGTGTGTGTGTGTGTGTGCGTGTGTGTGCTTGCATTCCTCCACATCTAGATTGACCAACACAACCAGTACCAACACCTTTTTTTTCTCCGTTAGCAAGGATATCTGCTTCAACAACCTACGTATACCACTCAAAGGCGTCTATACAACCCATTTCGTCTCTTTTTGATTATCTATCACAGCTCGTTTTATTGCCTGTGTGCGCGTGCGTGTGCGTGTGCGTGCCTCAGCGCATACCCTTTATACCTAGGTGTGGGAGTGCTAAGTTGCGTTTTTGCGTCGCACTCCTGTCCGTGTGCCGATTTACCGCGTTATTTGCTGCATTTGGTTTGTTGTTGATCGGACCTGTGCCTGTTTCATTCTGCTCTTGCTCTCTTTTTTGTTTTTAGTCACGCGCGTCTGCACGTTTACTGGGTATTCCGTCTCAGAGTGTCTCACCCTTCACGTGTGTGTGTCTGTGTGTCTCCGCGGCTGGTGTGTTTCGTTTTTGTTGCTCTGCTATTATTATGATTGGCTGTTTCTCTAAGTAGCTTCTATCCTTGGATCTACCCACAATCTCCTCCATCTGTCTTCATCTCCCGCCTTTTATTATTCCTTTCGCCGCCAAATCTCTTTTCGTTCGCCTTGTTGCTCTCCGTGTGTGTGTGTGTGCGTCTGTCTGTGCGCTTTTCGTTCGCTTTTTCCATCTTTGTGCGTTACCTCTCTACGTGTGGGTCCACGACTTCGGCATTCCACTCCCCTCCTCGGAGTGTCTTCTTTCTATATTCCTCGCCAACCCCTTTTCAGCGTTCGTTTTCTTTTTTCTGTTTCGTCGTGTTCCTGCACGCTTTGAGCGAGTGTGTAGTCGTCCAGTCGTTCAGTTATTCCTCTTTATCTTCATTGCCACCTGACGTGTATCTGCGCGAGTGTTGACCTTGTGTTTTCTCCCGTTCACTTTTTACGTTCTTATTGCTGCGTTCTACTCGTTTTTTTTTCCCTTTCTCTTTGGGTTTGTTTTCTCCCGTTGCTTTTTTTGTTTGTTTCGAGCCACCTATCACCTCTTGTGTTCTGTTGTTTTATCGCTTCTCTCTACCCTACTCTCTTGACCCTTTCCTTTTTTTCTGCTGTGGTTGGTGTTTCCCCTCTCCTCCCCCCCCACCCCGCAATTCCTGCCTGTTACGATATTTACAGGCACCCGCTGAACGGATCGTGTCACTTTTTTTTGTGATTAAGTCTCCATGTCAGGCATGTATCACGGCGTCTCTACGCCGCCGCAACATCCCCAAATGGCGTCCATCGTGTACGTGCCAAGCTCTCAACCAAACCCAGTGGCCTACTACGCCGCGGAGCCGGTCATTAATCCGCAGTCTTTGCAACAGCTCCCGCAACATCAAGTTTCGCTCGTGTTCCCAGACACCGCGGCCCAGCAGCGCATGCAAGCACCACAGCAGCAGGTGGTCATCCCTGAGAGCTTCACTACCGAGGCGACCCCCTTCTACGCTTACCAGCCGGCGCCGCACGAAACGAGGGGCAGCACCAGCAACCTAGTCTGCCTCGTTCCCACGGTCACCGCTAACAACTCGCCGCAGCTGCCGATGCTGATTCAGTCGCTGGGCTCTAGCTCCATCAGCTTTCATGCCGACCCGGCCTTGCGTACTCAAGAAACGCACGCTACACCACAGGCGATGCAGCAGGTGCTGACAACAGACTACATGCAGGTCTCGATGGAGACGCCCGTGCCTCTGTCGAAGTCAGCGATCGACCCAGCCGCCAAGACGAACGTGATGAACTCTTCTGAGGTGTGCCGGCACTACATCAATGGCCGCTGCAACCGACGCAAGTGTCGTTTTCTTCACCCTGACCTGCGTAGCCCAGTCATGCCCTCCCATGTGACCTATACGCCTTGCGATTCAGCACCGATCATGAAAAATCCGTCGTTCGCCCAAGTGTCTCCGTTGACGCCATACTCCAGCCTTTCAACGGCTTCGCTGAATAGCTTCAGTGTTCCCCCTTCCACTCAGTGGGAAACCATCCTGTGGTGAACAACAGCCGCGCAAAGTGTAAGACGCGGTATGCTGTGTGTGTGCGTGTGTGTGTGTGTGTGTGTGAATGGTTGGGTCGTGCTTTTAGCAAGGAAAATCGAACAGCAAAAAGAAAAAAAAAAGAAAAGAAAGAAAGAAAGCCGCACGTCCGCGATGGAGAAACGTTCGATTCCATTTTTCGTTTCGTTGGGCGTGACAAGCCCCTCCCGCTTCAAACAAGCAGAAAAAATGCAGAAGGTGGTTCGGTTAAGAAGAAAGGTTGGACACGCAAGAGATGGCAGGCAGGGAACGGCAGCAGCGCCCAACGTCCAGGCTATTTGACGTCGTGCCAGTTTGTCGCACCGCCAACGTGGATGCGGACGCGCGAGGTTGATCGTATGACTTTTCCTCATTGCCCCGCCGGAGAACTGCCGATTTGCCGCGCCTCCTCTCGCTTCCGCCGTCCTGCGATGCTCGTCCTTTTCCCTTTCATTTTCGTCCTTTTATGTTTCTTATTCTCTGCCACTTGTGTGGTTGTTCAGTTCTTTTAGTCACCGTTGCTCTCCGCTTCACTGCGCTCCGCGGTAACGTGTGCTGATTCAGGCTCCCCCTTCTCTGATCCACCTCCCCCAACTGTAGACCGGCTGCCTTTGAAGAGAGAGTGGATGCCATAAGCATACACGTGTGACGGAGTTCGCTTTTTTTTGTGTGTTCTATGTGTGTGCTAAAGATTAAGTGTACGGTGATGCTGCTAAGGCCACTTATGACAGGGCACCTGAATATGTGTTTGTGATGCTGTCACAGCATCGTCTCGTCAACTCACCGACCCCCTTCTTCTTCAAACACGCACTGTTGGTTTGCTGTCTCTCACACATACACATTTCCTTTTTTCACCTTGACTGCTTCTTTTTTCGTTCTTCTCGCTTCGTTCCGTCTGGATCCGTCGAACTGCGCGTGTGTATGAGGGCGACAGCTTTCACGTAAGGATTGCGTGTGCATGTGTGCACGTTCGCCTGAGGCTCTCCCTTTGCCCTTATCGGCCTCCGTCTCTTACTGCGTAGCGTCGACCTCGCCCTTTGATGGCGGGAGGGAGGTAGCACACCGCAGTGCGGTGGTGTCGCAGAGCTCAGTGCCCCAGCTCTTTGGGTGTATGGGAGGGAGCCAAGCAGCCCCCCCCCCCCCTCTATCCCCTGCCAATGCAGAGCTCCACCTCCTCTGGTGCTGACGGGGTCTGCGTGCCTACGACGTAGGGAAGCCAGTGCGCTGCATCGCGACGGATGTCGGCAGTGTGTCAGGTCCTGGATGGCGTTGCGTCGGAGCGGCCTGCGGCAGTGCAGACGCGTCTGCGCGGCTCCAGCGCATCTGTCACCCGGCCCTCACCACCGCCTGCTGGCGTGTGTGGGGGGGCCTGAGCGCCACACCCTCCCCCTCCGAGGCGGGACGCCGCGGGTGGCGACCGGCATGATGGGAGCGGCTGTGAGGCGACCTTCGAGGCAGCGGGGGGCGGGCAGAGAGGTTGGTAGAGCTCGGGGCAGGGGGGCCGTGCTCTCAGATGGCTGAGTCGGCGCGTTGCTGTAGGGCTCGTGTGCCGCGCTGCGTCGCACGACTCGTTGAGGCCTGTGACAGGCCAGGGGCATGTGTGTGTGTGTGTGTGTGTGGAGTGGTGTTGACGTCATGACCGGTGGCAGAGACACGGACACGTTGACGGATAAGAAAAACGCTTCTAACGGGTCAGCCTTCATGGCTTTAGACATATTTTCTCTCTTTTGCGTGGCTTTTTGTTTTTCATTTTTTTTTGTTTGTCTGCGGGGTTGTTGTTAAGTGGTAAAGTGGCGGCCATATATAGATATATGCGATGATGCGAATTACTTCAGTTATTTGTCTCACCCTCTTAGTTTCTCTTGTCGGAGAGGGTTTGTGTGCTGTTTTTTCGCGGTCAATTTCTTTTTTTTTTTTCGCGGCGCCTGTGCCTGTGAGATCTGTGTCTGTGTGCGCAGTGCTGCACAGGGACTATTCTCTCTGTGTGTCTCTGTTACCGTTGTGAGACTGCTGCTGATATGTTCGGCGGCGGTGGGTAGGGCTTTTTACATGCATCTTGACAAGCCTTTTTTGTGACTGTATGTGTGTGCGCGCCGCTTAGTATCTTCATTGTGAGCACCGCAGGAGTCGATCCCTTTTTTATCTGCTTGAGCTCATTTATAGGAACGCACGCAGTCAAGTGCATGCTGGTTGACAGACTTCACCATCCCTCTCTCTTCTGATGCCGCGGCCGCCGTCGCCGCTCTCACTTGCAGGGCACCTTGTGCTCATGGAAGATGGCGATTTTGTGGCACGCGATGGAGTATGTTGACCAGAGGATCGGAAAAAAAAAATTAACGAACGGGAATGAGATTGACTGGAAGAAAGCATAGCAACACCCTGAGAATCAGAGGCGGGTCGTGTGTGTCTGTGTGTCTGTGTGTGTGTGTGTGTGTGTGCACTCTCCCCTTTGAATGATTTCAGGGATGATCTTCTCTTACATGTTTTTTTTTTTGTGTGTACGTGCGGTGAGGCTGGAACGCACCAAAGCAAAACGAGAGGAGAGGTGTAAGAGGCTACATTCTCGATACGATTTCCCTCCTCATCCGTTTTTTTTCCTGTGTGTCTCTTGACCGATCTCTGCATGAGTGATGTGGATGTTTTCCCTCTTTTTTCACATCTTCGAACGCCTTTCTCCCGCCCCTGATCGAACTACAGCACCTGCTACCCTCATGACTGCGTCCCTGTCCCGTTCCATCTGTGCCCACACCCGCTCGTGGGCTCGCTCACAAGTGCACACGCAGAGTATTCGGTGTGCCAGTCACCGCACATTTCTCTTTTATTTCATCGATCGTCTCTTCCGTGTCTCGCGAGCGCGGCAGTTCTTTTTTTTTTGCCTTTTTTGTTCTTCTTTTTGTTTTTGTCGGGTTGCGTGCTTTGGTGCAACTGTATGATGGATAACATCGACCGCAAAAAAAAAACGTTCGCTGCTTTTCCAGAGCGGTGCGCTCTCCCTCTCCAATTCAACCTCATCCCCTCTGTTTCGCCCTCCGTCCCTCTCTCCATCAGAGACGGAGACGAGTTCGAACTCATTTGCGAAAGTGAGTCGAAGAGGTACGGAAGGCTTGCGCAACCGCGAACGGGAGTGTGTGTGCACCCCTTTCTCTTTTCTCGCTTCGCTTGTTATTTGCCTTTGTTTTTTTTTCTGGCGCTGTGGGCTACCATTGTTCCCTCCGTCAAGCTTGAAAGAGCATCCCAGATGCTTCCCCTGTGTGACAATGACCCTCTCTCTAAACCGCTGCAATCGCACTCACGCGTCACTCAACGCAATAATCCACCAACCCAACCCCTCGTTTTCTCGTGTGTTGTTGTACTCCCCTACTAGCGATGAATTCGCGCCACCGCGGTGACTTTGTCCGTTGATTGAATGCTGTCACGGAAACGTAGAAACACCTCTCTGTACCTCTTGAGTTTTCGTTTTGAACCGTCTCTTCCACACAAGCCACGCGGTACTAGCTGCTCTCTACTGCGACGTGGTGAGACAGGAAAAGAGGAGGATGTACACCTTGCTCAAAGTTGTTCGTCATGGCCGCTGCGTCGCATTGTCACCAACAGGCACGCGTGCGTGTATTATGCTCTGCTTTTTTTGTTTGGCTTTTTTTTCCAAGGCTGCTTGCTTGCTCTCTTCTTTTTTGAATAGTGTGTATGTGTGTGGAATTCTGCGTAGATACAAACACAACAATATATATACAAACGTTGCTTGGATTGCGTGATTCAAAGGACTCTCTCCTCCTCTTTCGCATTTCACCTCCATCAAAAACCGACTCTTCATGTGTTTTGTCTCTCCTACTTCCTCGTGATGCTTTTTTGTGTGCATGTGTGTTTGAGTGTTTCAGTGCTTTCATGCTTTCCTCTCGCCTTCTTTCTAAATATCCAGTAGCTCTCGCTTCGTCTACCTCAATACTCTCACCAAACACACCCATACACAGAAAAAAAAATAAAACAAGGGCGCCCGCTGTGGAGATGGGCTGATCGCAATCGAAAGAGGGAGAGAGAAGTAAAATGGCCGGTGAGAGCACACGAAACAACCGAACAACGAGAGGGGAGAAGAGCCTCAGCGTGAAGAGTGGCACTTGAATGAAACGAGACGAATGCCAGTTGTTCTTTGTGTGTCTCGCACATGTGAGCGTCTCCTATTACGTCTTTTGTGTCTGGTGCGTGTGTCTGGAGAGAAGGGAGTACTCACGATAGCACCGTTGACTAAACATTACCCACCTGTCTGCCTATCATGCCTTCTGTTTTCTTTTTACCATTTTCGTTTTATTTGCTTCCTTTTTTTACAGGTGTATTATTGGCTGCCTCTTGTCGGTGTAGATGCGATGGTCCCTCACGTGTCTCATTGTGTGTGTTGTGGACGCCTTTTTTCATGCCTTACACGCGAAGGGGGAGGTATGTGTCCTGTGTGTACTTTGTGGGGAGTTGTTTTGGGTGCTTCGGCACTTGAACACGGCGGGAAACGGTCGAAGCGCCGTCAACCCTTCCCTCTTCACCAAAAGCGCACAAGAAAAGAGACTAACGATAGGGGGGGGGGGGTATGCGTGCAGAAGGCGGCTCAACTTTCCGTCGCTGTTGCGGTTTGTCTGCCAGCTTTTCCCTCGCCGGTCACCTCTTTGCGCTCTCACTTCTCGCGCCCTCTTCGTGTGCCAAGAATCCACACTCCTACCACGATTGACAGGAGAAAGCACTGGCCACTCATCATACAAGGAGAGCAAAACAATAGCAAAACAAAAAAAAAGACGCGTGTGTGCGTACATATGCAGAAGAAGTGACCGTCATCAACAACAGCATGCAAAGCAGATGCGGGGGTGGGGGGGGGGGGAAGGGGCACATACCAGGCGGTTGAGAAGTGGCGCGGCGTTATGTCGAAGCGCGTCTCTTACCCTCATCCACTTCTCGCATGCGTTTTGTTGCTGTGGCTGATTCTGCATACATCGGTCTCGGGCGCGGTATAGGGAAGGCGCGCAACACACATGTAGTGCTGCGACAATGCTGGTGCGAACGAGCTGCACTCGCATTGAATCCGAGTCCTTGAAATAGTGGCGCACTTGTGCGCACATGGAAATTTGGAGTCTTCTGCTGTGTTGCTCTTCGATGACCCCTCTCAAGTTCACCTTACATCTTGGCCCATAACCACGACCGCTTTCTTCCGTAACCCTCTACACCTCTTGTTCTTTGGCGTGAGCATACCACGAATACTCACGCCGGTCACTTTTGTTGGCAAACAACAGATTGGTAAGCTAAAACCGACGCTTAACGTGCACTTGGACACGCATACGCACACACGCATACGCACGCACACACGCACACACACACGGAGAGAGAAACGCGTTTCCGATCCCTCTTCTACCCAGTTGTGGTGATACTGTTCAATCTTTTTTGTGTGTGTGGCTTTGCTCGTTTTGCGCCTCTGCAACGGCAAAGGTCATTGACGGATTCGTCCTCGGCGCCAGTATGGAGGCCAACGTCCCTGGAGCGTTTCTGCACAGCCTTATCGGCAAAAACGTGCTTGTGAAGAGCAAGTGGGGCCCGGTGTACGAGGGTAACCTTGTAAGCTGCGACACGTTCATGAACCTGCAGCTGCGCAATGCGGTAGAGCACGCGAAACAGGACACCGAACTGGGTGAAATGCTGTTGCGCAACAACAACATCCTGTACATCCGTGAGGAGACTAGTGCGTCTTGACAGGCAGCACCACAGGTGCCCTCGGGAGAAATCGCGGTGCTCCATCGTTGGTAAAACCATCCCCACATGTCTCGAGGGCAGCGGTGAGCGTGTTTCACTGGTGTACAGCACGCTTGATGAGTGGGATACACGAAAACGAGGCCGGGGGGTCACGACAGTTTTCCGTGGGATGAACCAACGGCACCGTTGCCACTGGTGAATCGTGGGCCTCTCTGTGATCTGTTGACAACAGGTGCGCGTGTTTGTTTGTCCGTGTCGCGGAACGCTCTGTATCCGTCCTCGCACATGTATGCTGACGCGTCGGTGTGTGTGTGGATGCGCCGGCTTTTTTTTTCTGAGAAAGGAAGGCGGGCATGAGCTCCAACTCGGAAGGCGCCGCTTAGCCGCAGTCGGTTTTGTAACAAGGACGACAACGATCACTGCAAAAAAAAAAAAGGAACTTCAGCGCGTGCCATTTGCATGTCGCATTCTCTCATGTTTGCTCCTCTGCTTGTGCGGCTGTTGCTGAGGTTACATGGGCCGTCCTCGCGAGATGTGTGTCCCCTCGCTCGTGCCTCTCGCGCAGTGCCCGCGAAGCATAGCGCTGCAACCGCGGTGTTGGTGTGATTCCTCGTTTGTCGTTATGTGTCTCGCGAGCACAGAAACAATTAGCTGGAGAGTTGCATTCACCGCGAGCAGCTAGCGGTTTAGCACGCATAGACGCGCGGCCTTGTGTCTTGCCTTTCACGTCCTTTCCTTCTACCTTGCCATACTTTCCTCTCTTCTGTACACGGCGCATACACGTGCATCAAGAGAACTACTTTGATATCCACTGTGCTGCCAACTCGCTTCTTCCCTTGTCAACAAGCTTTTTGCCAGGTAAACACTCTCTTCGAATCTTGACGCAGTTTCGCACGTCACACATACGCGCTCACCACAAGCGGACGCAAAGACGACGCACGCACACACGCAAGCACACCAGCACACAACTCAAGATAGTTGCCGGCGTTGTCTTTCCGGTTTTATTGAAAATACAAACAAAAAACACCAGATTTGTCATCATCGCAGGCCACCATGTCTCACCTTCCGATCAAGTGGGCGGAGCGCAAGGACCGTCTATTCATCACGGTCGAGGCGAGCACCCCCACTGACGTCCAGGTGAACTTCCAGGAGAAGACGGTTTCCATCTCCGGCAACGGTATCACCGCCAAGGGCAGCCAGCCGCACGCTCTCAAGGATGAGCTGCACCTCCTCAACGAAATTGTTCCGGAGGAATCGACCTTCAAGGTGCTTGGCATGGCAATTCAGATCTGTGCCATAAAGAAAGAGCAGGGTTACTGGAACCGTCTCGTTGATGAGCCCACCAAGGCGACTAAGAGCTGGCTCTCCGCCGACTGGAACCTTTGGAAGGACGAGGACGACGAGGCTGAGGAGGTGGCCGCCGCGTCCAACTTCGGCGGGTACGGCGACATGGGTGGCATGGACATGGCGTCTATGATGGGCGGCATGGGCGGCATGGGCGGCATGGGTGGCATGGACATGGAGTCAATGATGGCCTCCATGGGCAAGGACGCCGGCGGCGATTCCGACGACGAGGAGCTGGACGACGACGGGGCCGAGGTGGCCGACGGCGAGTGCGAGGAGGAGGAGCCGGCAGCAGACATCAGCGATCTCAGCGCGTAAGAGAAGCAGCCGTCACCGTGACATCTCTCCTTATTCGTTTCGCCTCGCACCGTTCCCGATTCTTTTTTTTTTCGTCACTCCTTTTTTTTTATTTGGTGAGTGCGAGTGTGTGCGGAGAAAAAGAGAGAAAACGTCACTTCGTGTGAAGAACGGAAAAACGAAAAAGGAGCACGTGATGCTGCGTGCGCAGTG
The DNA here is from genome assembly GCA_003992445.1 of Leishmania aethiopica. Lineage (NCBI taxonomy): Eukaryota > Euglenozoa > Kinetoplastea > Trypanosomatida > Trypanosomatidae > Leishmania > Leishmania aethiopica. The sequence goes on along the minus strand of RZOE01000106.1, from coordinate 292,151 downwards.
TCGAGGAGGAGGTCGCCATCGGCGCAGCGCATGCCCGACATCGAGCAAGGGTGCGCGCTGAGGTGATTCCCTTCTTCTTTTTCTTTTTAATTTTATTCGGCGTTCAGAAACTGTGCTGATAGAAGGAGGAGGAGAGCACTCGTGAGTATCGGTGCATGTGTGGGGTGAGTGGTGTGGGATTGTGCATGCATCCTTGGGCCTTTGCACTTAAGTATGAACTATGACCGTCGCTGCTAGATGGAGTCCCTGCAACAGTGCCCACGGCGCCGGCACTCACGCACATTCTCATAGCCACACGTCCACCAGGAGCGATGCCTTTCCTCACTATCTGATTTAAGAAGTCTCTGTGGTAATTTATAGAACAGAAAAACACGTTTGCTTCATCGATCAGGTGTCGAAACTGCTGTGCCACTGTGCGTTCAGCGGTTCACACCACAAACCTCCACTGAGGCCTCAAGCGCGTCGTGCATGAGAGCTTTTCATGCGCGTTGTTGTCCCTTGACGGGCTGCGGTTGCGTTGCCGCCTTCTTTCTTTTCGACGCTACTAAAGCGCCTCTCTCTCTCTCTCTTACGAGACTGCATTGTGCATCCTTTTGGCTGTCAAACCACCCCGCGCATCTCTTTCTCTCTCGCTCTGCGGCTTTGCTTTTTTTTCTGTTTCATTGCTTGCTCACCTCAAATGCGGTGGTTTTCATCTTCGACCCACCGACATCCCCCTTCTTTCGGGGCGGGTGTACCTTCTCTTGCCTGGCATGGCCAGCGCTACACTTGCTCTACTCTTTCCGCGTCTACACTCACGCCTATCCTCCCCCACAGTGTATGTAAGGAGTCACGCTTGTCTCGAAATCAGTCCTCCCTCTCTCGCATTCGTGGGACCCACCCACCCCCACTCGCGCTTCCTCGGTCTGCTTCCATCATCTACCCTTCTTCCGCGTTTTCCTTCGTCGCCGCACCTTGCTGTGCTTTCTGTCGCTCATGTGTGCAGCGGTGTACTCGTCATCTTAGGTCTTTCTGGCCCCCTTCCTTCTTTTTTCGTCTTGTTCCGTTGATGAACGACGCGCTCCCGCATTTTTCCTCTTTTTTCCGCTTCGTGTGTTCGTGGTGTCCAGCCTGCCTTTTGTTGTCAGGGTGCACATCTCTGTGTCTCTGTGCTTGTGCCCACCAACCACCCTTTACTTGTGTGTCTCGTCTTGTAGAGCTCCCCCAGAATGTCGACAAAGGAAGACACGCCGGTCTCTCTCGCCTCGGCTGTCGCCGCGCCGGCCTCTCTACCCGACGCAAAGGCCAGCGCACTGCTGGAGGAGTTCGATACCTTTTTCTCGCGAGGCAAGAACACCGATCGCCTGCGGCATTTCATCGAAGAAAATGACGACACCTCGCACTTGTCGCTTTTGAGAGCGACGTGAACACCAACACAGAGGGTAATCTGCGACTGTATCAACTTTTTCAGAGGTACGCTGCTCTGATCGAGGGCATCATCGAAGACTTCATGGCTACCACGGAGAAGTCGGATGAGTCGATGCTGCGCTTCCTAGCATCCGCTATTCAAGAAGAGTGGAAGTCCCCGAACACGGCCTATCGGTGTGTCTGCACTAGCTACATAGCGGCGTCCATGGACTACAAGAACTTTCTCGAGTTCGCTGAGGATTTGTACAGCGTGACTCATTACCGGATGCACGTGCACGAAGAAGACAGCAGCGAGGAAGAGGACGAAGAGGAGATAGTCGACAACGCCAGTGGTGGTGGTGGTGGCTACGGGTCCGATGACTCGAACCTCAATTGAGGTGTGGTGTGGGGTTGAAAATGCTACGTGGCATCTGCCTCTCTCCTCCTCCTCCTCCTCCTCCCTCCCCCCCCCGCCTAGCGACGGCTTCGTCTTTATTGTGTGCGTTTTTTTTTTGTGTTCTTCTTTGTTGAGCACCCCTCTTCGAGCCGGCACGCTCTCTTTCGTTGTGTGTTGGTGTCCGTTTGAGCGGTCTCTCACTCACACACAAGTCATGTGTGCACAGAACTGTCGTACACGCGCATACGCACCATTTCTTGTCGCTCGAGGATCCGGTGGCCGCCTCCACTCACTTCTCTGTCTCTTCCTTCGTCCTCCCCTCTTCCGGTCTTTCGGGTTTTCGGGTTTACAGTGGACGAAGCTCGACAAGGAAAAACCATTGTGTGCATGCGTAAAGATCATCCACGTTACCGCGTGGGGTCGACGACGCATTCGCCCTGGAAACTGCAGGCCCGCACCTCTCTCTCTCCCTCTCCCTCGTGGTATCACTGAACAGGCGCCTTCCATCTTGCGTCGTGCACAGCTTTGTCTGCACGGCTTCATGATTACGCCTGTCGCTACGGGCCCCTTCTTAGTTCGCTTTCTCTCCTTTTCTGTCGCGCTTGCTCTTCATGTGAACATCATTTCTCGTCACATTTTTTTTGGATTTAACGCTTGCCTCTCTGCCGTATGGAAGTGAGCGCCTCATCGCCGTTTTGGTATGGAGGATAAAACGAAACGCCGGCGGGTGACGGCTCTTCGCGTTCGTCAGTAGAAGAGAGAGAGTGGGGGGGGGGGCGAACGGGCACGATGACAGCGCGTGTGCGACTACGCACAGAGAATGACGTAGGTAGAAAAAAAATGAAAGCGAATAATGGTAGCCGCCTTATAGTTGCAGTGGCCTATATTCCTCTCTCCGATGCCTGCTTTCGCTTTTATACGTCTCTGAAAGTGTCTGTCGTGGTGATCGTCGTCATCTCCGATGGGCAGCGCAATCTTCGACTCGCCCAGTGGCGCTCCCTCCCTCTAACCCTTCCCTACCCTCCACCACTCACTCACTTTCTCTTCCTCCGCGTTCATACGCATCACAAAAGGGGAGAAATTCATGTTGACCCTGAAAACGGGCCGTGTTTTGGTGTGCGGTTCATAGAATAGAGCGGCGGTTCAGGCATGCCGGCGTGAATCAACCTGGTGGGGGGGGGAGGTGCTCGTAGTTTTGACGTATCTGTAGGCCTTGCACCATCCTGAAGCTGAAAGGAACAAAGAAAAACAAACAATTAAAAAAAGCAGAAGAATGTAGCCACTTAGCAACAGATTCGAATGAACGCTCTCACTCGCGACTTCCTACGTCTACGCCTGCGTAGTTCGCGAGGCGCCCACCTCTGCATGTTGTTGATGTTTTTGTGTTATGTTTTTAACGGTCGAAGATGTGGGCCCTAGCGACTTCACTCTCTCCAGGCGTCCCTATCTGCAATCCTTTGCCGCAGCTACAACGACTGACACCGATGCCCTCTTTGTACTTCTGCAGTTTCCCCTCATGTAACATAGGAGGCGTTGCTTCGCCGACGCACATCAACGACTAGCTGCGCGCTCGATCATTGCCGTTTTTTTTTCTCTCGGGGGTCGTCCACAGCCGCCCCAGCCATGAGTGAGAGCACCCCCAGCGACAATGGGACAACCCTGAGCAACCTCTCCGCCTTGCTTCAGCCATCGTATGACCCGGCAGCACACCACAGCGGCTCTTCTTTCTCGGCCGCCCTCGGCGGCCGAGATCGGGACCAGACCCAGCGGACTTCCACCGGACCAACAGGAAACGCCGCGCAGTTTCACGCGAGCGGAAACTCTCGCGTTTCGTACCACGCCGCGGAGGTCCCGCCGCTCTCACCGATGGCGCACGCTGGCGAGTACATGTACGCGATGGATGCGCGTAAAAGTCCTCTGAGCGTCTCGGGCACCTCCCTGGACTCCGCCGGGCTGGAGGACTCACAGAAACACTCGTACCACCCCATCGAGTTTGTGCGGAGCGGTACCGACAACGTTGGCTCCCTCAAGAGCGCCGGCCCAATGCGCCCCTCAGCGTCTCCACCTATCCCACCGCCGCAAACGTGGCGTCGTTCACACCAGCCCTCAGCGCCAAGAACTCCATTGCTTCGCCACCGGAGAAAACCTTGTCGTCTGTCTTGCCGCAGCCCGTCGCACACTCACGAAAGCCATCCGGTGCAGAGAGTGGAGCAGGCGCGCTGCTGGAAGGCGGCACCCCACCTCTCCTCTCCCCTGCCTCGCAGTCAGATTACCCGAAAGAGTCCGCCGCAAAGGTGCAGGCCTCCTCCTCCGACTTCCTCACTTCACCTCACGCAACAGTCGCGCTCTTGCAGCGCCATCCATTCACTGATGTGTGTAGCCAGCCGTCAGCCCAGCCCAGCCAGCTGGACGCCGCTTCAACAGAGCCGCCCAGAACCGTGCGCGAGGCCTCCCCGAGCCCTCTGGTAGAGTCGGGCGCTGACCCTCCCCGCTTCCCAGATCCGCTGCAGTCACAGCTGCATGCATTCCCCAATAGCAGCGTCCAGGCGCACAAGCTGTCCGCGCCCTTCTCGGACACCTCGCATGGGGTAAGCAGAGCGTCTCTGGTTCCCGCCCCGCCGCCCTCGACTTTGCCGGTCTGTGACAGCCCGCGCAGCTCAGAGGGAGATGTCCTCGGGTTGTGCAGCGGCAAACCACCGAGCATACCGCTCGCACGCACGACCCATGAGACCCCGCTGGCCTTGCTAGCGAGCTGCTGCCGCAACAATAGCGACGGCGGTGGTGAGGGCGGCAAGGGGAATGGAAGGAACGGTGCAGCGAGCCTTAACCCCTCTTCCCCCACAGCCTCGCCGCCGCGAAGCGGCAGCAGTGCTCGTGCACCACCAAACACGCAGCCGTCACCCCCACCGACTGCACCTGAGGCACCACCACAAGGCCCGCCGTCGCTACGCCCTCCACCGGCGCGAGCACCCGGTGCATCACCCCCCGCTTCCAGTGCAACCGCCTCATCGCCCTCTGAGTCGACCTCCGAACATGGCGGGGCCCAGTTACCCATCTTGACCCCCGCAGTGAACTCACCACCGCGGCCGCAGCCGCAGCCGGAGCGGCCGGCAGCAGCTGACTTGGTGCACTTTGCACCGCTCATTCAGCAGTTCGACTTTCGCAAGAGGGACATCAAGAGTATTGCGTGCACCAGCGTCTTCAGTATCGCTGACGTGAACACGGTGGCGGTGAAGCTGCGGCTGCTGCGGCACGAGGTACTGGGCCGCGCCGAGCCAATCGCAAACATCCAGCAGGCCGCCATGAGGGCAGGACGCGTGAAGACGCTAACGTCCAGCAGCCCGAGCAAGCAGCGCGCATCAGCATCGGCAGTGGCGCCGCCAGATGTGGCGCCTGGACCGCCGGGTGTGGTCGATGTCTCCGACTTTCACGACACCTTGGCCGTCTTTGACAACCCTACCCTAGCCATTAGCTTTGCGCTCTGGGGTAGCGTGGCGCCTTACAACGACTTGGTGAGGGCGCTGCGGGAGTTCTGCGCGCCAAATCGTCGCCCGCGCAGCGGCGGCGAATCCAGACCACGAGACGGGGACGACAACGCCTCGGAAGCGGAGAGGCAACGCGCAGCTGCAGTGGCCGCGGCCGCAGCGCCCGCATCGACGCTGGCGGGCCCCCAAACGCGCATCTGGGTGCGCTTCTCGTCCGTGCTGCGCTTTTTGAACCACTGCGGCATCGATGTGCTCATCATGTCACCCGACCGCAAAGCCGCCACCTCGTTCTGTGCAAAGCGCCCTCATGTACACCGAGGCAGCCGTCGGCCCTCTGCCGACGTCACGCACGCGACGCCGCTGCGACGTGTGCTCGTCGCCCTGAGCTACGACCGCGAACAGGGACTGTGGTGCCCCCTGACTACCAGCAGGCCTATTCGCCAAGTGGCATCGCAGTGGCGCGAATACCAGCGCTCCCAGCGGCTGCAGACGCGGCGCAGAGCCGGTCGGGGAAAGCACAAGGACCCCGCCGCGACCGCCGTACAGGCGAAGGAGGACGCCGTCGAAGCGAGGGTACAGACGTGTGAGCAGCACCCAGCTTCCCATCCACAACAGCTGCAGCAAAGCGAACCCGGTGGTACAGGCGCAGCCGCAGATAAGGCCCCACACATTGTCGTCACTGTTCCGGGCGATCGCCCTAGCGATAGAAGCAAGACACCGTCGTTAAAGTCGGGAAAGCGGCCGCCCTTTCACACGGTTCTCTACCCGAACCTCGTGCAGACAGACGTGGGCTTCACGCTGCTTCTCCGGCAAGGCTTACATCCACTCTTCAGAACGGTGTGCGTGCGCCTCACGGTTGGCGTGTCGCTCGGTTGCGTCGCGGTTCTCTTCGGCCTCGCGTTGACTGTGTACGCCACGAAGACGACGGACGTATGCCTCGTTGACGTTCGCGCGAGTCAGTGTGTTGACGTCGGCAGCAGTGGAAAGAGTGGCGGCCTCGCCAGCGCCAGCGACTCCAGCTGCCTCGGGATCCTCTCGAGTCTCTTTCCCCCCGCATACCACGCTGGTTTCTCGACTCGTTACCTCTACGGACCGCCCGCGGCACCGGGCAAGTGTCTCATTGTGAGCATCTGCTGCAGCTTTGCCGCCCTCCTCGACAACGTCCTCATCGTGTACTTCGCGGTTCGCTATCTAGCCCTCGGCGGCGCTCAGCCGTGCTTCGTTCACCTTCTGCGCAGCATCCAAGCGGTGCTCGGCGCGATTGCGTGCGCGTTCGCCGCCTATGTTCTGTCTAGCTTTCATAGACGCCTCCACGTGGTGCCGTGCGCTGCGCTTGCCGCCGGCGACGCCGTGCTCTGCGCGGCGCACCTTGAGAGCTGCAGCAATCGCTACGCCTACGGGGCGCATGGTCCCCTAAGCGGCACTAACGTTGCCCTTCTCCTGGCCTGCGTGTACCTCGCCCTGTGCGTGTTCCACTGGCTCGTAGCTGCGCTGCCTGTCCTGCCGCGCATTGCCACGCAAGACCGGGTTCCTACGGCAACACCAGACACGTACACGTTCCGTCCAAGCCTGTTCGCCCCAGATGGCCCCACACCGATAGAGGTGGACCAGCTCCGGCAAGCAATGCAGCAGCCGCTGCGGCAGGAGCTGCGTCACTGCGTTCAAGCGCGGGGTCGACTCCTGACAACCACGACGACGATTGGCGAGGTGATGCAGGCGAACCGCGTGAAGAGCTTGAAGATGACGGAACTGAACGAGGAGCGGCGCCGGCAGCGATCACGGCCGTTTCAGCTGCGGTCACGCGACGACGACAGCGGGCAGCGCGGGCGAAAAGCCCACCGCGGAGAACGACGGCGATACGTGGTGGTGAGTGCGGAAGGCGAGACGGTGAGCAGTCACCACAGCAGTCGCTCGTCCTCAGTGAGCTCGTCTGACCTCGGTGGCGGCGATTGCAGCAGCTCGGTCGTGCTGGCTGCGCGGCTGACGCAGCGCGTCGCGGAGATCAGCTCCAGAGTGCAAGAGCGCAGCTTACCCAGAACGACTGTCAGCCCCCTCGGCTCCGACGGCGCTGTGCTCTCTGATATGCCGGGCGAGGGGCAGGTTTCGTCCTTGCCTGTGTCGCACCCGTCGAGCCGCCTCGGTGGCCCCCAGGAACCATCGTCCAGCTGCCCATCGACCACCGGTGTGCGGGCGGTCGTGGTCACAGACGAGGAGTCGATCGTCTCTCAAAGCGGCGGCGACGATCTCGCGCGGCAGGGTGGTGCGCCATCGCTGCCTGTGCCCCTTTCTAGTTGTCTGTTAGCCTCAACGAATCTCGTGGCCCCTCCCATCTGCACCTCCTCTGCCAGGGCGGGGTTAGGGCGACCGTCCGCTTCGTCCATACTCACCAGCAAAACTCCTGTGCACGCCTCGCCGACGGCGTCGGGTGAGAGGTACCGCCATCCGCGTGGGTCTCACCACGCTAGAATGACAAGCGTACGCTCTGCTGATATTTCCGCCGCAGTCTCGCCAACGCTGGACGTGGAGATTGACCGCATTGTGGCGCGGGTGCGTGCACGCAAGGAGGCCTTGATTGATGGCGCTACATGAGGTTCAGCTGGGTGACGATGCCGACCTGCTACCGGTTCTTCTCACGATGATACCCGCTGTGCACGTGTACGGTTGTACTCCTGTGGGACTTTTTTTTCTTTCGTTGTTGGGCCCTCGGAGCGCACGCGTGCTCCTCCGTTTTTACGTCGTTTACTCTAGACGCCTCTCTCCTATCTTGTGCGTTTCTATGCTGCCTGTACTTTCCGAAGTCAAGATGTACACCCGCACAAACACACACACGCGCACGAGAGGACATCAGCGGCCCTGCACGTGCGGGTTTGTGCGTCAAGGGACGCATGCAGATGCGCATTGGTGATTTTTTGGTTACCTTTTCGCTATCGGGCCCTCTCCACGTCCCCGCCGCCTCTCTGTTTACATGTAGAATAGAGCAGCGCTTTTCCCCGTTTTCAGTGCACCATTCCAATAAAAAAGCGTCGACAGATATAAACGCACGCACCACCGTCTCTCGTCTACCTCTGCTGCACCGCGGCGATGGCAAGGAACCGCACCTGCCAGCGCCGTTGGGTGTCGTTCAGCCCACCGCCGTGCCAATGCACACAGCATACGCTAGGCCCAGGAGTACGCTCAGCACTGCTGCAATGCAGCAACGGCAGAAAAAAAACAAACAAGCTGCTGGTGGGTGCGTGCATTCGCTGCATCGCGGACACGATTTGTGTTGAGCTGGCCCAAGCGTCATCGTGGCCGTGTGTCTCTTTGGCACAGCGCCGATACAGACCTGTACGCCGACGTCAAGAGTCCGCCAGCCGTACCCGAGGGCAGGCTGCAGAGTGCTTGGAGTCCCCCACAAAGAGTGGGGGTATAACGAGGCCCTAATTCCACGGTGAGGAGGCCAGCATCATCAGGGAGCACTTGACTCAAGACGAAAATTCGGAAGTGCAAAAAAGCAAGAGATAGCGTTGTCGCTAGTTGGGTGGGTGTTGTAGAGCCACCGCAGCCCCTTCTCTACCCTCAGATATCCGTGTGCAGCGTAGGTCTTCATCATCGGCAAAGGTCACCGCGTCTTTTGGGCAAGACAGCTGCTAAGGAGCGCGCTCGCTGGCGGCCGTGCCGCCGCTCACGCGATGGTCTCTCTTTCTCTCTTATCTCTCCCTCTCATTCAGCTCGTTACTCACCTCGCCTCTCCTCTTGCACGGTTCGCCACGTAACGCAGATGGTCCCCGCTTGGAGCTGAGTAGAAGTGAAAAAAGAGGGGGCTCTGTGTGTTTGGCTCATACTTCCGTCCCCTCTCGCATCTACGAAAACACAGCCTGCGCGCCCGCCCCCACTACCGCGCACCCCAGCTTCCCGCACGCCTCCATAGACAGAAAAAAAAAATTATCAAACGTGCGCCATGGATGTCAAGATAAAGAGCGTCCACCTCGTGGCGAAGTGGATGTGGGACTGCAAGGGCGAAACTTGTGGCATCTGTCGTCAAGAGTACGAGGCAGCCTGCCCCACTTGCCGCGTGCCGGGCGACGACTGCCCCATCCTGACGAGCCCCTGCCATCACACGTTTCACTTGCACTGCATCACACGGGCCTTGGAGAAGGAGGAGGGCCAGCCCGAGTGCCCGACGTGCCGTGCGCCGTGGCAAATGTAGAACGGGAATCGGTGCAACATGGCCCGTCTGAAGTCGCCACCACCTTTGAGATGCGCCGTCTAGCATCCGTATTGTGCCACCGACGTTGCGGAGAGCCCCCTTCTCTCTACAAGGCACGGTTGGTGCTATGCATGCCTGATATCCCTCTCTCCCTGCGTGTGGCAGAATCTAGGCTGTTACTGCTTTCACCTTCTTTTTCCCCGCACAGATAAGAAAGTATAGCATCGGAAGTGCACCTTGGCGTTGGCCAAACCAGCTTGATATTATGTAGGCGCACGCACTCTGCAAGGTGAACCCGCACGTAGGCATCTCTCACCAGTACTCACGGGGGCTTTGCTCGTGCGAGAGCGCGTGAGTTCTATACGCCGTCGTCAGCTGCTCACTAGTATTCCTTACTTCCTCGCCGATAAAATCGCGCTCCGCTTTCGCGCTCGCTCTCTCCTTCTACGCTCTCCTGTGCCCTCGGACTTCTTGGGCTCCTTATCCTACCCCCTTCCACTCTCATTACGTTTCGGCTCACTGCCGGCACAAGCCCCGGTAGCCCCCTCCCCACACCCATCACACGCGTGCGCACAGCTACCGGCACCCTTTCATCGACAGTGCTGTGCACGAGAAACAAAGAACCATTGGTGTGTGGGAAGAAGGCCAGTATCAGCCACATCGAGATCGTAAAGCAACTCCCCCCCCCCCTCCCTGCACCCACTTTCATCCATTAATGCGTCGTTGCGCTGCTCGATTCGCCGCTGCGGCAGCGGCCGCTGGTGGCGGTAGCGACCTCCAAACTGTCAGCTCGTCTCTGGGTAGTGTTGCGAAGAGCTTGGCGACGGGCACGAAGACCGAGTACAAGCACGTGCACACGGCAACCCGGTCGCCGTCCGATTTCATTCCGCCGGCGACCGAGGCCCCGGAGAGGTTGCAGTCGTACGTGGAGCCGAAGCCGTTTATTAGCCTCCGTCGCATGCAAGTCTTCACTGTCTCACTCGGTGTCGGCGCAGCTAGTGTAGCGCTGGTGTACTTCTTCCTCAGCACGAGCATCCGCAACCGCGTGGAGGAGGAGCAGCTTCAGGTCGACCGCGTTGTGGAACGCAACCGAATGGCGATGCAAGACCGCATCTCCATCGTGCCGATCTTCACCGCGCCGAGCACGTACGACGAGCTGTACGCCAAGATGGTGGAAAAGGACAAGGAGGTGGAGACGCAGCTCACTCAAGCCAAGAGCACCCTCCACACGGAGACCATGTTCCACGTAAAGATGTGGTGGAACCGGTGTCTGCGCAACATCCAGTCCGCTACAGACGCCTTCGCCGCTGCACAGCTGCGACACAAGGAGGCCCAAGCAGAGGCGAACATCAAGGCAACTCTGCAGTACAGCGGGTATGAGCTGGTGGGCCTCTCCAAGGTTGGCGCGTAGGCCGGCAAAGTTTCGTCGTTCCTGATCGTGGAGATGTAGGGGGGGGGGCCTCTGCTGTTGGGAGATTTCCTCTCTGCACCTATTATTAGTGTTTCTAGCGAGGCGTGCGCGAGGACAAGGGGGGAGGGGGGCCTCTTCGCGGCGCGCCAGCGTACGGTGAAAACCCCTCTGTGGAGAGTCGTTGCGCCTTTCTGTCTTGTCTGTTTTCGGCGAACAGGCCTGACAGTTTTGTAGGGAAAGGAGGGCGCATCTGCATTGCTCGTGATGATCTGCTGTTGCCTGTGTATGTCTTCCTCTCCCTTCTTCCCCCTCCTCCCGCTTGCCATCATTGCTCGCTAGTCCTCCGTGTGGTTGCAGTGAAAGCTGCAGAGACGTCTGTGTACGTGCTGTGCCACGCGTGCGCCATCGCCACGATAAGTGGCTGTATTCATTTTGTTTTTAAGTGCACGGACTGCTGGTGCGAGCGGAGGCCTTCTTCCTGTCTTGTATTACTGCTCTCTTTCAGGCTTTTTGTGCCTTCTATATTCCTCTTAGTCATCCTTCCTCGTAACGTTGCCCAAGAGAGGAAAGGAACGAAGGAGGGAGGCGGGAGGGGGTAGCATGCGCAACAGGTGGTGGTTGTAGTGTGGAGGGAAGATATCTTCCCGGCAGCGGACAAAAAGCAGGAAGGGCAAAGCGAAAAGGGGAATAGTACCGAGCTGCGGGAACGCAGCGACGTACGTAATTGGAGACGGCTGTAGAGCGTGGCAGGAGCGTTCCCCCTGCGTAATCGATCCTAGGTGCGTCACCCTGTTTGGGAGCGTGTCGAGTTGCTGTGACGTTCTCGCTTCGCGCTCTCTCTTTGTGTATCGACGAAATCGCACCCAGAGCACTCATCGCCCTTCCTCGTCCTCCTTTGTCGGTCCTTCTTCTGTTTTGTGTGTGGGCATGTATGTTCGCTTCTCTCCGGCGCTGCAATGCTGCATACAGGGATCCTTTTTTCAGGCACTTCTCACACACTGAGGTACCCCACCAAAGTCGTCTTACACCAGACGCCATCAGCATCTGCTTCAGCCTCTCAGCTCCATCACCACGACCACAACTGCAAAGCCATGCTCGCGTACTTGGAGAACTACTTCGACCTACGGAAGAGCTTCGTCTTCTACGGGGCGTATCATCACACGTGGCCAAACCAAATGATTCATGTGATCTTCGTACCGGCCATTTTCACTACTGCCATGAGCTTCCTTGCGCGTGTGCCCATCGCCGGCGGCGTCAACCTCTCCCACATCGTCACCGCCTTCTACGCGGTCTCCTTCATCAAGATGGAGCCGAGTGCGGGGACACTCTACGCGCCAATGATAGCGGCCATGGAATACCTTGGCTCACGGGTGCTCATCCACCACATACCGGCCAGCATTGGGATTCACGTCATCGGCTGGGCAGCGCAGATCGTGGGGCACAAGTTTATCGAGGGTCGCCAGCCAGCCTTCATGGAGGATCCGCTGCAGGCAATCCACGCAGCGGTGTTCTTTGTCTGGCTGGAGGTGCTCTTCTTCCTCGGCTACCGCCCCGCCATGAAGGCTGAGTTGGAGAAGATGATCAAGGAGCGAATCGCAACGATGAACGCGGTGAAGAAAACTGAGAAGGCGCCGTGCGTGGAGGCGGCACCGAAAAAGGCGAACGCGTCGAAATCGACGGCGCCCGTCAGCGACACACTTGCCCCGCGTAGGGTGGGGAAGGGAGAAGGAGGTGACGTGAGAAACTGACGAGCAAAACGTCTACAGATGCTCGCCTCGGCTGACGCCCGCCCTTGCGTTTTCTTGCGCATTGCTGTCCATGGCGGAAACGTGCGGCGCACTGCTTTATTGGCCAAGTACGTTGGTGTAGCTGCGTCCTGTTCTGCTACTTTTTCGTCTGTCGTCCGACGGGTAGTTGACGGTGCTTGCGGATGTTACTTGCGGCACTTTGCCCTCCTCTCTTCTCCCCCTTTCCATCCGGCACACAGTGAAAGGGTAGTCTGCTGCTTTGGTGTTGGACGGTTATGCGGTGCACTGCGCACCCTGCACTCAGACACCGTGCTCGTGCGCTCTGTCTCTCTGGCCATATATTCTTTTGGTGATCTAGTCTGCTGGCACCTTCTTCTGAGTCTATGTCAGTGCCTTCGGGGGCCAGACCACGGCTTCCCGGCAGCTCAGCCCACTGTCTTACAGCCATGTCAAGAGCACCTCACGAAGATTCAAGTAGAATCTGGAGCCACCCGTCGCCCCTCCTCCTCGTCTCTGAGTCAAGTACCCATGGCACCAAATCGAGGATATTTCTCAGTGGAATCGTAGCACATGACACGTTGTCGTGTCGCTTTTTTTTCAGCTGCATAGCGGCACGACATGACTATTCCCCCCCCCACCACCACCACCACCCGCCCCGCTTGCCATACCGCTCGTTTTGTGCGTGTGAGGATGTCACTCTCCAGTGCGTGAATGCTCCACGCATGCGTTTCGATAGACGCTGCTCCACCCTCGCTCTCAATCTCCTTCTCTTGGGCGCTGCGCGCACTCGACTCTCCTCTTGCTCCCCCCCCCCTCCTCCCCCCTCACAGGAAGGCACTTCAATCCGTCGAAGTGCACATCAAGGTTGGCGCGGAGTCGCTGTGAAAATGTGACGGCCCTGTGCGCACGCCGTCCTCATCTAGCTTTCCTGAAGATCCCTTTTGTTTTCCGTTTTCAGGGGCCATGGCCACCCTGAAGGACTCATCGGTATCAGCAGCCACAATCGGTGGAGTGGCGGGGCAGACAATGCTGCCCAGCACCTGTGGCGAAGAAACTGATCTGCCTGGCGTGCCACGCGTTGGCTGCGTGGCTGTCATCTCCTACAAGCCCCGCAGCCTACACGGCTTTTCGGCCTGCGTGGTCGGGACGGCCGACGGAATTGCCATTCTTGGCCCAGATCTCACCCAGCGGCGCTATGGTCGCCACTGCCTCCTCACGCGGCTCCTCTGGAGGCCGGTGGCGTCGCTCGAGGGCGGAGGAGGGCGGTCGAACGCCACCGCGCGCGAGGGCGAGAGCGCGGCCGTGTCTCGCAGTGGCACGGCCATACTGCCGCACACAAAGGGAAGCTGTGCCAGCATTGTCGCTGTCACCGCCTGCCTCGTCGCAGGTGAGGATGGGAACTATGTCCGTGCGGCGCAGGAAGCTGCCGAGGACGACACGATCGCTATTGTGGTTGCCTGGTCCGATGCCACGCTGCGGCACCACATAACGGTCCTCATGGCTCAGCTGCGGTGTATCCTGGCGCCGTCCTCGGCAGGGAGCGTTGGCAGCAGCGGCGGACACGTGGAAGCGGGGCTGGTGCACGTGGTGGCTCATGATGCCCTACCCTTGTGCCCGATGCAGTCTGTGCTTCGTTTGTTTTACCACCCTGCTATGGCAGCTTCCGAAAACAAGACGGCCCCAAATCATGTTGTGATGTGCTCTGTATACTCCCCGTTAGGCTCGACGACGCTGTCTGCGGGGCACTTCGGCCAGTCGGACGCAGGGGCCAGCACCAACAGCGGGCCTGCCAACACAGTTGTGAAGCAGTCGCACCCGACTGTCGGCAGTGCCGCTGCGGCAGAGCTGGGCGGCACCTCGGCAGCAGCATCAGCACGGCGGCGCGGCGAGCTGCTCTTCCTCACCGTATCACCGTGCCATGTCCGCGGCGCTGCTGAAGCGACGGCGGCTGCCTCCCCGTGTGTCGGCAGCGCTTGTGCCAACCGCTGCATCCAAGTGCGTGCGGAGCCGTCAACGGGCAAAGATGTGGCACCGTGGCTGCTGCAGTTTCAGCCAGACCGCGTCATGTGCGCCTTTGCTGTGCAGTCTGCCACGGCAAGCGTGATCGCGGCGGCCGGGACGACTGACGGTCGGGTGTACCTGCTGGGACTCACCTCGCAGCGCCTGGTGCTGCGAGTCAGCGGGCCCGTGGCTGATGTGATGTTTGTGCAGACGAAGCGGGCGAATGACCGATCGCAGACCCGCAACGCTGTCGTGGATGGCCTCCTGGACGACGCCATGGAGGAGGACACGCTGAAGAACGGCAGCTTTTCGAGTCAGGCAGACGAGTTTGCGCGGCATGAAGGGATCGACTTCGCCGCACTGGTGATTCTTGATAGCGCCGGTCACCTTCTCGTGCTGCGCGCCATCAACAGCGGCGCCGCCATCACGCAAAGCGTCGCAGATATCCCGCAAGTCATCACACTTGCGAATGGGCAGCAGCCTACGTTCACCGCCGTGAACTCGTCCATGACGAGCCTCGAGGGCGCGCCCATTAGCTCGAAAAACTTCCGCGATTTGAGCACCCTGCGCCACTTCTTCAGCCAGCGCCGCCTCCCACTGTCGCAGCTCCAGCAGCAACAACAGCAGAAGCCGGGACGGAGCGACCCCTCTCCTGCGAGCCCGCCATTTGCCTCTAGCAGCCTTTCCACGTCCCCTGCGAATCAGAGTTTCTCGAACGGCGCGGCAGGCGCCGAGGAGACCACCATAGCGGGCCACATCCTGAGTCGTGGTCTGCTGTGCGTGACATGCGTCTACAACGCAAAGGGTGGTGCAGAGCTGGTCGTGAGCACGATGGGGCAGGTGGTCATATCCGTGCCCTTCAGTCCCAGGGACGGGTGCTTCCGCATTGCCGGCTTCACCATCACGCCGGCCCCGATGTTCTACGTTGGCTTCGTGGACTTCTTCGCCGACGGCAACCCTACGCTAGTCATGGCTGGGTTGAAGAACGTGCTCGTAGCCACTCGCCCGCAGTCGACCATCCGTGATCGCGTGCAGCTGCTGCTGCGCCTGCTCGACAAGAAGGAGTGTGAGCAGCAAAACGCGGAGAGCGGCAGGGCAGACGGATGACGGGGCATCCGACAAGGTCGAACCGCGGCTGCTCATGTCAAGCGCCAAGTCTGTTCTCTGCGCTAAAGCTCTTCGGTCACGTGTGGTCTCCGGCAGGTTGCTATCAATCCCGCTACGTTGTGCTTTCGGAGCCTTCCCAAGAGGATAACCGATTATTACAGAGCAAGCTTTACAGCAAAAAAGGGAAAGAGATGCGCAACGACTCTTCAGCAGGGTGTATGTGCCGCATAGAGTGAGTGGCTGCTCTTCCACCGCCGCGCAGTCTCAGCGGCGGCAACAGGCAGCACCTATGATGCCTCACTAAACGCCCTTTTGGGGGGGGGGAATGTATCGGCTTTCCGCTTTCTCTGGTCTCTTTGCACTTCCCCTAAACATCCTCCCCTCGCCTCTCGAGAGCTTCTCCTGGTCATATCAAGGGGGTATGGTGATGCGCTGCGGATACCCATACAGCCACTCTGCATCGCCAACACCGCCGGCCTCCTACCTCACGTGTAAACCTTCGAAAGGCAGTTCGCAGAGGCACGCCCTCGCACGGAGGCACATCCCTTTTCACCTCCTTGCCGTTTCGCCGGTGCACGCCGACAACGCGTATGCACAGCACAACGCCCTCTCTTTCTTTGGTTCCCGGCAGCCCTCACTTGTTCTGTTGAGTGCTCCTCTGCCCTTGATCCGCTCTGTGCGTGTGTGTGTGCTCCAGCGTGGCTTGTCTGCGAGTCCATCCTCTTTTTCATCCGTCTCTTACTGCGTAGCGTCGACCTCGCCCTTTGATGGCGGGAGGGAGGTAGCACACCGCAGTGCGGTGGTGTCACAGAGCTCAGTGCCCTAGCTCTTTGGGTGTATGGGAGGGAGCCAAGCAGCCCCCCCCCCCCCCCCCTCTATCCCCTGCCAATGCAGAGCTCCACCTCCTCTGGTGCTGACGGGGTCCGCGTGCCTACGACGTAGGGAAGCCAGTGCGCTGCATCGCGACGGATGTCGGCAGTGTGTCAGGTCCTGGATGGCGTTGCGTCGGAGCAGCCTGCGGCAGTGCAGACGCGTCTGCGCGGCTCCAGCGCATCTGTCACCCGGCTCTCACCACCGCCTGCTGGTGTGTGTATGTGGGGGGGGCCTGAGCGCCACACCCTCCCCCTCCGAGGCGGGACGCCGCGGGTGGCGACCGGCATGATGGGAGCGGCTGTGAGGCGACCTTCGAGGCAGCGGGGGGGGGGGGGCGGGCAGAGAGGTTGGTAGAGCTCCGGGCAGGGGGGCCGTGCTCTCAGATGGCTGAGTCGGCGCGTTGCTGTAGGGCTCGTGTGCCGCGCTGCGTCGCACGACTCGTTGAGGCCTGTGACAGGCCAGAGGGCGTGTGTGTGTGTGTGTGTGGAGTGGTGTTGACGTCATGACCGGTGGCAGAGACACGGACACGTTGACGGATAAGAAAAAAAACACGACTTTCGCCCCCGTCGGCTCGTCGCTTCACTTTTTCCCTCTCTCTATTTCCGCTTCTCTCTTGTTTGCTGTGCTGCTGCGGTGCGCTCCACACACTCATCTCCCTCCCTCCCACGATGGACCGAGAAAGAGCACCCGTGTTTTCCCTTTTTGGTCACTCTTGTTACTCGCCGACGTTCGCAACGGCATGTCAGCTGCGCAGAATAAGCGTCGCTGTGAGTGACCTCCTGTCGGCTCGTGTGTGTGTGTGTGGTTCTGCCTCTCTGTGTGTGTGCCACTGTCTGATTCTGCAGCTCTCGAGCCGTCTCTCTCTCTCTGTGCGTGTGTCACACACATACGGTGGAGCGGAGCACGCCAACCCTACACGCCGTAGCCGCTACATGGATTTCATCTCCCCCTTTTCCTGAATAGCAGCGAGATGGACAAGATAAAGGAAGCGTTTAGCCGACTGGACAAGTTCTCCCTGGAGAATGCTAACCGGCTGTGCACGGAGGTGGAGCGTATCGAGGAAACACTTCTTGGCGACGCAGGCGATGCTGAGCGCAAGAACAAGCTGATCGATGCCGCCCTTAAGCACATGCGGGAGCTTACCGAGGTGCTCGTCTGGATGGACGGCAACCACCACGAGTGGTTTGAGCGGGTGCTGGAGCGTGACGTCATGAACACGCTCGAGCGCCTCGTCACCAATGGTCTAATGCCGTCGTCTGTAAAACTGCAGAGCCTGCAGAGTGTCACGGTCATGCTGCAGAACCTGTCGCGTACGCCGTCGCTCTACTACCTCTGCAGCAACAACCACATCAATCGCATGGTCGCCGTCGAGTTCGACATCCACGATGACGAATTCGTCTCGCTGTACGTGTCCTTCCTGAAGTCTTTAGCCCTGCGGTGTACACCCAACACAGTGCCGCTCTTCTTCGAAGTGCAAGACAGGGCCTTTCCGCTCTGGGATCGGGCTGTAAGGCTGCTGAGCTCGGAGGATGTCATGGTGCGCACCGCCGCCAAGCAGATCATCGTCACCATTGCACAGTTGCAGGATACGGCAGTGTCTGCCTTCATAGACGCGTCCATCGCTGACGTCTTTCGAAGTGTACTGCACTTCGTGAGTGCGCAGATCGTGCGCCTTGCAGCGCTTGTTCCGTCCTGGATCACCCTACAATGGACGGAGAGTTTCTCACGTGCTTCCAGCGACCCCAGCGTGGCGGTTTTTCCCTTCTCCTCGGACGCTGCTGCGACACCGCCGTCGCCTGCCACTCGAGCTCCCCTAGTGGTCAACACTCGTGTGCTGACGATGCAACTGGAGGACGTGGAGGACGAGCTGCTCTACATAAATGATCTTTGTCGCACGCCGGTGTCCAACGCGGGTGCGCAAGCGGCGGCGGTGACGCAGCAAGTTCTCTTTCCACGCTTCCGCGGCACCATCGAGGATGAGGTGGATTCTGCCGGCGTCTCCTTTGCCTCTTCGGCGGCGAGTGTGACGTGCGCCAAGTGCGCGGCGCCTGGTGTTCAACCCAGCGGCTCGTATGCGCCTGCGTGCGTTGTGTTGGCGTTCCTCTTTTATTGGTTACAGGTGAACACCGACACTTGCGTTGCCGCCGCGTTAGTCGACTTCTTCTTGGAGCCGCTCAACTCATCCTCCGGGACCTCGCGCTTCACCGTGGCGTCCATGGTGTTGGAGTCCACACGCGTGGACCTGCATGAGCCGGTGGTGGCCGTCTGTCGGCACGCGCTTTCGCGGACAAGGCCTCCGCCCACCTCATCGGTTTCGCCTTCCCCACCGCTGCGCTTCCCCAGCTCGCTTGGTCAGTTCTTCTACGCCGAAACACCGTACCAGCAAACGGGGATGGTGCTGGTCGGTGGTCCAGGCTCCACGATTCCGCCCCCAAAGGAGCAGCTCGTACAGAAAGTGTGGCCATCGCCGCGGATTGACACCCCCAATGCATTCGTGTCCCTCATCCCCCACGTAGTTGCCGCGCTTTATACCCAAGTAAAGTACTTCCAGGCAACTCGACTCAGCTGCGTGACTGCCTCGCTGTCGTTGCTGCTCGAAGTGATTCCGAGTGCGGCGCCGGGCAAGGTCGACTGGGCAAACGTGTACCTTGAGATAATGAAGCTAGTGCAGCGTCTGCTGCTGGACTGCGCGAAGCAGTACGCCTCGGCGATACAGAAGACAGTGCAGGAGCAGAAGGATGCGGACAGTGTCGTGCCACTCTCTCGCATTTCCTTCTGCGACATCGAATCAGTGGACGAGGAGGCACCGCTGCCGATCCGAGACCCCTACGCGCCAATGTTTCTGAAGCTGAAGGAAGCAGCAATGTGGATGAAGACGGCAGAGCAGGCGCGCTCGCCGCTGCTGGAGACGGCGGTGCAGCACAACAGCAAGAAGGGCCTGTACCTTTTTTACCCCTCCTTTCCTCTTCTTTGTCGGATGAGTGCAGTCTCGTCCTGAGCGCGTGGCCGCCGCTCCTCCCCAGATCTCACCAGCAGCCGCGTGAGGCGGCACAATGGACGATCGCATACCACGCTCTGCAGGACAGCATCGTGCGCGCCGTTGACTACTCAACTCGCTCACCGGTGTCGGATGCCGAGTGTGAGCTGAATCTGTATCTCATTTTTCTCTTGATGCGGCGTGCGTTTGTGTGTCACATCCAGGGAAACGGAATCGACCTGCTGCAAACAACGCTGTGGCGGCTTTCGCCGCAGCACACGCAATCGATGCACTTCACCTTGACTAACGCAACCACGGAGCTCTCGGTTCGGTGCGAGATAACCAGCGAGTGGCACTCGGACAGCCAAGCGCCTCCCATCGCGCCACCGGGAACGCCGATCTGCATGGTGCTTCCTTCGGCGGCCGCCGGCACGGAGGGGAGGGAGTTACTTTTCTTGGAGATTCCCATCAGCGTTCCGGAGAGAGTGCGCTCGCAAGAGCTGCTAACAGGCGAGTACAAGCGGCGTGTCCTCTGGAGCTTAGATCTGGCCTTTGTGGGTATCGCTACGCACCCGCGGTACCCTTTCAAGGTTGTACTGTCCTACCAGCTTCCGGGGCACTTTGTGCAGCTGCACCTCGTCACCACCGGGGCGGCAATGGCGCGGATGATGGTGACGGACGTGGAGAAGGCGGCCAACGAGTGCCGCCAGCGTGGTGCGTCTTTCTGCTTTGGTATAATGAACTACAGGAGTGCCCTTGTCGACGATTAGGGCCAGCAAGAAAGCCCTGCGGGGCAGGGCGTGTGGAAGATCGTCTTTCATCGAGGAGTGCGATGGGTGAGGTGGTCAACATGCGTGCACCCTCCCCCCCCCCTTCCTCCCTCCATACTTCTCGATATTCGCTGTTCAGAGGGGAGAGAAAAGCGTCTTATTTTTTGATTTTTGCGAGAAATGTGCAGGAACGAAACATCACCGTTGCTCAGTCCAATGGTGCTCAAAAACGCTTCGGCATGGACATAACCACCTCACCTCCATCACTATTACCACACCGAGCCGTACGTCATGAAGTTGTGTGCCGACGCGCACCGCACTCACGTGCCTAGCCTCTCATCTCACACTTACGCACGCGCAAGCACTTTATGTGAGTCTGTATCGGATAATATCCCCGAGACAGCCGCGGCGAGGCTCACGCAGGAGGGCGTGCACGCCCTCCGCGCAGAACCTTATCCCTTCCTCGCTCTGTCTCTCACGTGTCGGGCCGCTTATTCATTTGTTTTACCGCATCCTCCCTCACTTCTCGCTGTCTCGCTTTCTCTCTCTCCCACCCACCCACCCCATCACGCGTAAACATTCTGCCTCTCTACTTGTTTGGGGCGGGGGGGGGGGCATCTCGCCCGCATGTGAGTTCTTCAGTCGCCTTCACTGACGTCAAGCACAACCCTGCACAGACCTTCTCTCCCTTTTTCCAAGGTGTTTGCCTCGTATTTGTTTTTTTGTCTGCGTCTCACTTCTCCTCGGTCGTGCGTGTGTGCGTGCGCGCGCGCTTCTCTTTCGAAGAACACTCTGTGCTGCGTTGTAGACGTTTGCGTCAACGACGGGCTCTCCGTCGCTTCAATTTCGCGCCCGAAGCGACCTCCTCCGGTGTTCTCGCAGAATTCTTTGCTTGATAACGACGCCGCGCGCGTGCGCTTGCGACCGCGCACTTTCAAAGTTCGCGTGGACAGTTGAGAAAGAAGAGGAACACCCACGCAAGCCCACATCGCCCGCCCTCACCAAGGTAAAAGAGCAAATCGCGAGAAGCAACAGCAGAGAAAACGCGCACAGGACACACAGGCACACACGCGAGCGTGTACGCAGGCGCCCCACGTGCGTGCTCGTTATACTTTTAACGGCTTCCTTTTCGGCCCTCCGTGTCTTTTTGTTTGTGCTCTTCTCTCTCTTCCCCCCCCCCCCTCCTCTTGGTCAACGCATCTCCTTTGGTGTTGTTGTTGTTGTTGTTCATCGTCGTCTCTGACGCTGACCTCGTCTCGTCATCGCCGTCATCATAGACCGCAACTCGCACAAACAAGGAGGAAATAGGCAAGGAGAAAGCGTCTGGCCTTCCCTCCTCTTTTTCCTTCTTCCCTCTCACTCATCTCTCTGAAAACGTTGTTAGACACCTATAGATATACTCGTCGCTGTGCCACCCTCAACCACAACCAGGCACCCGAGTCGACTCCGTCCGTTTTCGCTTCTTCTTTCTGTGACATCAACGGCGCGCCGTGCACAAGTCGGCAGTATAGCCCGTCACGCAAGCAATCGCGAACAGCGTGGCCCTTCCCCCACCCGACATCATTCTTTTGCCAGTGCCTCCTCGTCCGCATGAAGGCCGCCACTGCATTCGTCGTGGGGGACATTGTCCTGCCCCTGCCTCGCTCATTCTCTGTTTTCGAGGAGCAGCTGGTGCTGCCGGACGGCATCACGGTGCGCCACGGCGATGATTTCAATGTCACCATCATCAGCCACTTCCTCGTCGCCGTGAAGCCCTTAAGCGCCGATGCGGAGATCGTCGTAAACTTCAACTTGTGCTTCTACGACCTGCTCAAGTCGAGCATGTCGCCAGCAACGCCGGCGAGAGAGAGGGAAGAGACACACACGCCGAACGCGAAGTCAGAGCACACCTTCGAGCGCCCCGTTGTGCCAGGCTTCCGCTATCTCGAGGAGGAAGCCAAGCAGGAGCTGTACCGCTTCGCCGATGAGCAGGTGCGGCAGCAGGCCATCGACGAGGGCTTCCTCCCGCGCGGCAGCGACGAGGGCCAGCTGACGGTGGTGCGGGCGAAGGCTGGCGAAGCGGTGGCGGTCAGCACCAAAGAACACGAAGAAGGCGACGTCGTCTTCGAGACGACCGGCGTGCCGCTGCCGTTCCCGATTCGCAGCACTGTCGAGCTCCCGGGCGACCTGCATCTGCGGCTGACAGGCGGCTCCGAGTTCCTGCAGCACTCCTGCCTCCCGAACGTTCGCCTCGAGATCGACGGCGCGCACATCCGCGGCATAGCCCTGCGCGCCATCGAGGCAGCCGAAAAGCTGACCTACAACTACCTCACAACGGAGTGGGAAATCAGCAAGGTGTTTCACTGCTCCTGCAACGTGTACTGCTGCTACGGCCTGATCAAGGGATTCCGCTTCCTCGATCGCGAGCAGCAGGAGCACCTGCTGCCGCACTGCAGCCCCGCCGTGTGCGAAAAACACCGCTCGCCGCTGCTCTCGGGAGCCACTTTTGGCGCCTTGAATGGCAGCACAGCGCTGTTCACGGCGGCAGAGGGCCGCCTGACCTCACAGCGCGATCTTGCGGCGGGCACGGTGCTGTTCGAGGTCTGTGGCACCCCGCAGCTGCAGCAAAGCGAGCTCGTGCTTGAGCGGCTGCGCCTGTCGCACTCGTGTGATGCGAACACCGTCCTCGTGAACGGCCGCGTCGTCGTGTCTCGCCCGCTCTCCGTCGGCGACGCGGTCACTTGCAACCTGAACCTCCTCTACTACACGCTCTCGCCAGCCCTGCCGTGTGCCTGCGGCTCGGTCAGCTGCACCGGTCACGTCGACGGCTTCAAGGCGCTTCCCGCCAAGACGAAGGAATTGTGGTGGAGCTGGGCATCGAATGCGGTGCAGGCGGCAGCGCTCGAGGACGGTTACGAGATCGTCTCGTCCAGCACCTTCGCAGACGTGCGGCGCACGCTAACCATGGGCAACGCCACATTCGCAAGCCGCAACATCGCCGCCGGCACGCGTATCTTCCACGTCCACGGGCTGGTGCTGCCCTTCCCCACTGTGTACACCATCTACCTCGGTGAGGGGAAGCACCTGCTCTTTGCAGACGGGGCGCAGTGCCTCGCACACAGCTGCGACCCGAACACGCGCATTGTTGTGAATGCCGAAACAGGCAGCTTCGACTGCTTCGCGCTGCGCAATATCGCTGCGGACGAGCTGATCTCCTTCAACTACCTGACGACGGAGTGGGACATGAGTGAGCCATTCACCTGTGCGTGCGGCAGCAGCAACTGCCACGGCCGCATCGCCGGCTTCCGTCACGTAAAGCGGGAGGGTCAGCTGAAGCTCTGGAGCACGGCAACCCGAGCTGTGCAGTCCCTCTTCGCACAGAGCATTCGGCAGACGGCAAGCACCCTGGCCACGCTCAACAGCGCGCTTGTGGCCCCGGCCGGCATGAGCGGCGCTCTCTCGCTCTCTCAGGACCTACCGTCGGGCACGGTGCTCTTCGAGGCGGCGGCGGGCTTCGCCGTGGAAGGCGACCACGTCTGCTTCGGCGACATCTTTCTCGCCCACTCCTGCAACGCCTCGGCCGTTCTTTTGGAGGGCCGCGTTGTGTTGAGCGATGCTTGCACGGCCGGCACCGTCGTCACCCTGAACGTGAATCAGCTGTGCTACAAGCTGGCAAAGCCCTTCACATGCCACTGTAATGGAGCCGACTGCACGCACGTCGTCGGAGGCTTCGCCGCGCTGTCAGAGAAGGAAAAGGCGCGCATTCTGCTGTGCACGGCGCCAGACGTGCGCGCAGAGGCGACTGCTGCCGGCTTCAGGACTCCCTGCCCGTGCCCCTTGGTGACGGTGAAGGCGAACGGGGCGATGGGGCAGGCCACCTTTGCGGCACGCAGCATTCCTAAAGGCACCCGCTTCTTCAAGGTGAACGGGCTTGTGTTGCCCTTTCCGACTGTGTACACCATCCAGCTGGAGCGCGGCCGCCACCTGCAGTTTGCCGACGGTGCGCAGTGCCTTACGCACAGCTGTGCACCAAACGTGCGCATCATGGTCGACTCAGAGAGCCGCTCGCTTGACTGCCTCGCCCTCCGCGACATTGAGGAGGGGGAGTTGGTCGCGTTCAACTACTTGACGACGGAGTGGGACCTGAGTAGCCCGTTCTCGTGCGTGTGTGGCGCTGACAGTGCCTGCTTCGGGCGCATTCACGGCCTGAAGTACCTCTCCGGGGAGCAGCGGCAGCGACTGTGGTGGATGCTGACCCCAGCAATGCGCCAGCTGGCAGATCCGTCGTTCAACTGGAGGGCACTCTCCGGTGCGGAGCTGCGCACTGACCAAGACGGACGTGTGCGCGCCGCGAAGGAGCTGAAGGAGGGACTCATTATTTTGGAGGCTTTGCAGGTGCAACTGCGAGTCGGCTACGCGCTTGTGGGTGGCGTGCAGCTGAGACACAGCTGCGTGCCGACGGCCGCGATAGTGGAAAGGCGTGTGATTGTGATCGGGACGGTCTGTGCCCAGACGGAGATCACGCTGGATCTGAACTGTCTGGCCTTCACCCTGGCTGAGCCGTTCACGTGCACGTGCGCCGCCGACGCGGCTCCGCACACGGTGAAGGGGTTTGCCTCTCTGTCCGCGGCGGCGCAGGCGACACGGCTGATTCTCACGGAGCCATCAGTGCGTGCGGCGGCTCTGCGGGATGGCTACCAAGTCCCGTGCAGCTGTCCGCTTGTGGAGGTGCACGCGAACGGCGAAATGGGCCAAGCGACGTTTGCTGCCGTCGACATCGCAGCAGGCAGCTGTTTCTTCCAAGTGAAGGGGCTGTGCATCCCGTATCCGACCCTGTACACCATCATGTTGGACGAGGGTCGCCACCTGCTCTTTGCGGATGGGGCGCAGTGCCTCGCGCACAGCTGCGACCCCAACGTGCGCGTTCGTGTCGATGCAATGAACAACATGCTCGAGTGCCAGGCGCTGCGGCCGATCAGGGCTGGCGAGCTCATCGCCTTCAACTATAACGCGACGGAGTGGGACATGAACACGCCGTTTCGCTGCCTGTGCGGCTCGCCGCAGTGCTTGTACGAGATTCGCGGCTTCAAGCACCTCTCCCAGGCTCAGCGCGCGTTGCTCCAGCGGCAGGCGACACCGGCCATCAAGGCTCTGGCCTCTGCTTACGTGGACGTGCAGCTGCCCGCGACGCTGCTGCGTGCGGGGCCGGACGGCCGCCTCAAGTCTGCGCGTGCGGTGGCGAAGGGCGACATCCTACTGGAGGTAATGTACCTGGATGTGCAGCCGAATCAGATATGTGTTGGGCGTCACTATGTGGTGCCGCACGACACCGACCAATACAACTGTGTACTGGTCGAAGGGCGCCTCATCGCCAGCCGCCCCGTGGCTTCCAACGAGCAGCTTTCGGTGAACATGAACTTCTTGGTGTACGACATGACGGAGATTTTCCCGCACACCTTCGACGACGCCTGCAAGGGCTTCAAGTTCATGGCCGAGTCAGCCAAGCAGGAGTGCCTCTACCTCTGCGAGCCGCCGGTGCGTGCTCACGCAATGTGGGACGGCTGGATTGTGAAGAGTTCGCAGGACGCTCTTGTGGTGCGGCCCAACGGCGACATGGGCCAGACCGCCTACGCGTGCAAAGCCATCCCAGCTGGGACAAGGCTGTTCCACTGCACCGGACTTGTGATACCCTTTCCCACCATGTACACCATCTGTGTTGGCGTTCATCGGCACCTGCTCTTCGGCGACGCTGCAGAGTGTATCGCCCACCACTGCGATCCGAATGTCGAGGTGCGCGTCGGTGAGTCTGGCGAGGGCACCTTTGACTTTGTAACGATCCGCGACATCGCGAGGGATGAGATGATCGCCTTCAACTACACGACAACGGAATGGGACATGAACACGCCATTTGTGTGCCTCTGCGGCTCGCCCAAGTGTGCCGGGACGATTCAGGGCTTCAAGCACCTCCAGGAAGCTGAGCAGCAGCGGCTGTGGCCAATCACATCGAAGGTGGTGAAGGATCAGTGGAAGCTGTACACCGCGTCCGCCTAGGCCAGACACACGCACACGCATGCGAAACAGAAAAAAAATGTTGCCGGTAGTGCGTATCATAGACGTAAACCGAGAGAGGATGGCGCGAAAGGTGGCGCGGCAGTGCCTCGGATAGCGATGCGCGCTTGAGTGCAAACACGTCCAGAGAGAGATGGAGCGCGAACGGCGTTCTTCGCTGTGCTGCACGTGTGCGAGGTCCCTCTCCCACCCTTCTACTTGCTCCTGTCCTACTTTTGCTTGCCTTTCTTCTTCCCCTTATGTGTGTGTGTGTGTGTGTGTGTGTGACAGCGTGCGCGTGTTTACACAGATGTCGCGTTCGCAGCCATCGCACATATTTTCCCTATTTTTTTGTGTTCTCTTTCGTGTTTCATCTCTTTTCTTCCTATCCCATGCTCGCAACGTTTTTAGTGTCCGGCACGCATCTGTGGCGGCCGGCGTGCCCTCCTGATATTCGGTTCTGGCTTTCTCTTCCTTTTTTTCCTTGCCGCATGGCACGTGGAAGCGCAGGAAAGCGCCGTAGCAGCACAACAGGGCAAAAGAGATGCATCCGTAATGAGTGGTGGTGCTGCAGTGAAACGTCTTGCGTCGGCAATACACGAGTGTCATCTTTGTTTTCTTCACTTGGTTCGTGAGACAGAGACAGAGAGTCCCCCCTTTCGCCTCTTCCAGGTGCCTTTGCCCTTCAATCATCTGCTGGAACGCAACTCGGCTTCCACCACCCCCTCACGGATCGTGTGTGTGTGTGTGTGTGTGTCGTTGACATCAACTGCGGCACCTTAAAGTCACCTTGCTTTTGCAAGACTCACCCCTTCCCGGGTTGCTCGTCGGCAGGTAGCAACCCTGTGCAGAGCGTTACAGGACTAGCATACACCAGAAAATGTGGACACTCCCTCTTCTCCTTCCTTTCTTCATGGTGCTGTCATCTTTTGCGCCGCGCTTCGAGAAAGAAAAACAACCGAGTGGCCCCCTGCAGTCCGGTCTTCTCCGCAGAAACCGGAGAGGGAGGGGGGCGCTACACAAACACATACGCCCACAAACAACTTTCAACCATATATACATATATGCATATATGTTCATAGATGCACGCAAGAACGTGCGTCCCTGCCTCATTTACGTGAGCATGCCCAACAGCAATCGCACCGACGGATTGCGTCCTTTATCGCTGTCGTGAGCATTCACGTACTCACACATTGATGTGCCCCCGCCGGCACGATGTCGAGGGCAGTCAAACCAGTGAAGCGAGTGACCTTTGGCCCAGTCACATACTCTGCCCCTCTCATCGAAGCCTCACAAGGCTCAGGCTCACCTGAAAAGAGCCGTTTCGCCGATGCGCCGGCGCGGCGCCCGCGCGTGTCGAGGCCGGCGACAGTTGCGATCGTCGCTTCTGGGACAACGCCGCACGTACAGAACGAAGTGAACGGGCTCCTCGGGACCGGAGAGGTGGAGGAGTACGCGGCGCAGCCAACGCTGTTCCTTGGCTCAGCCGTGGACGAACCCCACGCAGCACTGTGGTCTGTTCAACAGGCCGCTAATGTCGCCACTGACGACAACTGGGAGGGAGGCGATACGCAGGACCGGACACCGGTGTCACATCCGCGTGCGATCCCCGCGACCTCACCGGTGACTCGGCAGGGGCCATCCGACGATGACACGTACGACACACCGGTGGAGAGCAGGCCTGCCACACGGCGCCATCTGACGGGTGCGGCAAGGTTAGAGGGTGCGGGGACCGGCGAACCGCCACAGTCGATTTTGGAAAAGTCGCCTACGCTTTCGCAGCTGGTGTCCGCAGTGGACGACGTCCTTGGCGGCCCCCAGCGCACCCCACGGAGTCCTTTGGCTGCTTCCTCTTCTGCCGTTGCTCCTCGAGGCAGCTGCTATTCAACGGAGGCCGCAGCGGAACGATCATTCACGGCGAACTCTTTTCCGCCGGCGCTAATAAGTCTGGCAAAGGTGCAAAAGGCCGACGCATATGGCACGAGAGAAGCCGGCGGATGCGCCGACCCACTGCTCGTGGCAAGGTGCATGCTCTACCACCGGGAAGGAGACGAGAGCATCAACGCAAGCGGGTCCACCTGCCATGCCTCCCAGTACAACGCCGGGTCGACCGCGGCGCTGACTATGCCCCATAACGCAAGTGACAAGGTGCACCCATCCTTCTGCGTCTTCTGCGGCATCGGTGCGAACTGCGGGAATGCTCACGAGACACTTCCACTCTGCTTCTCTGACGGCATCGCGTATCACACGGCGTGTGCCCTTTGGTGTCCAGAGGTCTTCTACGACATCGAACTCGGCACACTGAAAGGCATTGCAGAGGCGGCACACCGAGCTCGCCTTATCAAGTGCGCGTGGTGCCGCCAGCCAGGAGCAGGGGTCGGCTGCGCCTGCCCAACGTGTCAGCTGAGCTTTCACGTCCCTTGCGCGGTAAAAGCGCGGGCGTCGATTAATGTTCAGGCATTTGTGCTCTACTGTCCAGCCCACAGATCAGCCACCGTCAGCAGAACTGCGGTAGATGAGTTCGGGCCCCCAGGCGGCGAGGCGGCTCTGAAGAGGACGAAGGCTGAATAGCACCTTGGCGCCTCTCACGTCTTCTGAGGAGCAGGCGCCGACACCATTCTCCTGCGCTACGATGGGCAGAGCGGCATGAATGCGGTACAGCGCCGCTTTCAGAGGTAGAGGCCGGTCGTCTTTTTTCACGCTCGCTCTACCTGGAAGGCTGTCACAGTCCCAAGCCAGCTTCCAAAGCAAGCAGCACCACTGCTGCGGAATCGCGCGAGAGGCTTCAGCGAAGGTGAGAAGAGGCCCTCTATCGGCGCTCACGAAGAGTCTCCAAACGACTTTCCTTCTTCCGCTGTCTTGTTTTCTTTTTCTTTTGTGTCTGTGCACCTTGCCGCGTCCGGGTACACGTCTGCCTGCACGCACTTCTCCAACAATGCACGGGTGTCCTCTCTCCGTATCGTTCATCAGCATGAGATGTGCGTGCATCCGCGCCTCGTATTTCCCCTACCGTCTCTCTCTCTCTCTCTCTCTCATCTGCTCCTTTTGTTTCTCTTGCTCCTTCCTCGGCCATCGATTTCAGAACGCTCTTTCGCCCTCTTGTCTTATCCCTTGTGCGGACGTGAGCAGATTCAGCGCAGCAGCAACCACGACCGTCGTGTACGATACGCCACCCCACTTGACAGCCTTGCGTTAAGATGCTATGCGCATCTGACCTCAACGCTGTCGTGAGCAGCGCCGTCGGCGACGGCGTTCTCATGGTGCTGCTGCTGGACGCCTCCGGCAACGCCATTGCGACCGCTTTTGCCGGCTCCGCTGCGCAGAAGGATATGATGTACGCGCCAGTGGTCGGAGCCACGGCAAACATGTGGCGCGCATACGCTCGCAGCGACCTAGCAGTGAACAAGCTCAACCTGGAGCTGGAGACCGAATCGCTCGAGCAGATGATCGTGATCTTCCCGGACAAGAAGATCTGCGCCATGTCTGTGGCGGACACGGCAGTTGTGTCGCTCGTGTCAGTGGACAACTCTGTAACCGAGGGCTTTCTCAAGCTCAAGACGGCTGCGCTCCAGCGTAAGCTAGACCGACTTCTGCGGCCCGTTATGGCCGTGTAGTAACGGAAAAAAAAAGAGGTAGCTGCGGTAGGCACCCAGCAAGCAAGCTGCCGTGTGTGTGTGCACTCCTTATGTCTTGGCGGAGTATCTCTGTCATGTTGTTGAGGAGACACGTCAAGGACCCCTGAACACTGCTTCTTCGTCTTCTCTTCTATATTATACATACCTTTCCTTGGACGGTGGATGCATGGGTGCGCACGTGCGTTCGATGTCCGTTGTGGCATTGTCTGCCTCGTGTCTGTGTCCGTCGCCTCTTTTCTGTTTCTCGACCTTCTCCCATGTGTGTGTGTGTGTGTGTGCTAAAGTGTGAACAACTCGCGGCAACGCTGTGCCCCTTCAGAGCTCTCCCCCAAACACGTCTCTCGCTTCTCGCTGTCTGATGCAGTCTGCCCCCCCCCCCCCCCGCCCTCTCCTCCCTCTAGCGCCGGCTCTCCGTCTCCCGGTGCCCCTTGGCCTACGTCTCTCCTCTGCACAACCCCCTTCCACCGCTCCCCTTCCCCTGTTTCTCTTTCTTTCTCGTTGCGCTCAGTGGGCAACCTGCGGTGTGGGCAGCCTCGTAGGCCAAGATTGTACGGAGAATGCTACGCTGTTACCGCGCGCCGCGGCTGTTCGGGTCACCGAAGGCGCAGCGGCCGCCTTTGCCAAGTTTGCCTTGCATTGGGCAAACCCCAGTCATCACCTGTCGGCGCTACCATAGCGACCCTGCCACTTCAGCAGTGAGCTCTGTCCATGGTGTTCTGGCGCCGCCTCAAGGCGCTCCCCAGACGTACCTAGACCTCATGGAACGCCTGTGGAACAGCAAGTGGTTCGGCACGGTGGATGAGAGCGCGGCCGCGGCTGCGAGGGCACACATCGCCTCCGCTGACCCTTCTCTGTTTACGCAGATGTTTCTCTCATGTCAGCAGGCACTAGGGATGGAGGCGGGCACGCTCCTTTTTCTCGCTGGCGCCCTCACACGCCTGTGCACCCTCTTCTTCTCGCTCTACGGGGAGCGAGCGGGGGAGCGGATGCGGCTGGCTCTACCGGAGCTGAAGAAACCTCAAGAGGATTTCAATCGCGTCTACTTCAACGACTTGGCCTCCGCCATGGAAGTGCAGATCGCGGCGAGCGTGCTCAAGAGCCACCGTCGCGCGGTGTTTGGCAAATATCACACCTCGAACCTCAGGTGCATTGCACCTGTTGGCATGGCGCCAGTAATCATGACGGGGCTCTATCAAGTCTCCGCGCTGTGCGAGAATGCCTCCCTCGACGTGGGAACCTCCTCGTACCTGTGGTGCACTGCCCTGACGCTACCTGACCCATTTCTCGTGCTTCCCATTCTCACGTGTGTCATCACGCTGCTCAACTTCGAGCTCTCCTTATCGAAAGAGATCAAGACAGGCTGGATGCGAAACGTGATTTGGGGCGCGCGGCTGGGGTGCCTGTGCGTCATTCCCGTTCTGTCGTCATTCCGCTCTGGGGTGTGTCTCTACCTAGTTGGCATGAATGCGGTGGGCCTGCTGCAACCGCTGCTCTTGCGCTCTGCCGTCATTCGGCGCTGGTTCGGCTTCCCCTCGGCAGAGCAGATAGCCGCCGCAACGCCTCGCCGAAGCGCCGCGGTGCCTCGGACTGCGGTCAGCGGTCGCGCGGCAACACTACGAGAGCGTATCGTGGCCGCTGTGGCGCTGACAGAGAATCCGGCGGCTGCCGGCGTGACCGTGAAGGCCAGTGATGCAGCGGCGGATGTGTTGAAGGCGAGTGTGTCCGCTCAGTTTCCCTATCTCAGCCATCTACTGAACCCGCAAGTCGACGAGTATCAAGATCTTTTCGCCAAGGCCCCTACTAAGCAGTCAAAGCCAGACTTCAGTGGTCGTGCCCGCGGTGCATCGTCTTCTAACCGCTTGCAGGGGCAGCAGTGCACCGCTTTTGCGTACTCCGGCGTTGCTCCCGCCCATGGCAGCCGCTATGCACGAGGTGCGAACCCGCTCATGCAAGAAACGCCCCTGCATCGTCAGGCACCGTCATCTAGCCACGCATCGCCACACGAGAGCGGCGGAGCTGGAGACAATAGCGGTGCTGCTGCGTCTGCTGGGGAGACGTCTGGTGCCGCATCAACCGCTGCTGCGAAATGCCCATCGAAGCCGAAAGGGTCGGCGTTCGCGTCGAGTGGCTGGAAGAGTACACAGCTGTCATTCTCGGAGGCGGACTTTATTCCGACCTACTCAAGCGGAACTCCTTCACACCCTTCATCGCCATCGTCGCAGCCGCACAAGTGAATCGGCGTCCCTAAAAACTTTGACGCGGTGGTGATGTGGTTGCTCTCTCTCTGTGATCCTGTCTCAGATGAGGAGAGGGAGGACACGCCTCCGCGTATAACACAAAGGAAAAGCAATAATCATTCGTGCAAGAGCGACAGACATCGGTATTTCGCTTGTCGGCAGTGTGGAGGGGTGTCGAATATATAGTCATCTGCATCGAGACTGCTTCGTTTTTTTCTCTCTCCCCCCCCCCCTCTGTACTCCGCAGGTCGTGTACAGCACCCTCTGTGTGACGGCTCAGTGTACTGATTGCCGCGTGGAAGCGCGAACACCCGACTGTGCTGAGCGGCAAACCGCGCCGCCCGCTGGCCAACACGCGCCCCGCTAGCCTTCACATGAGACGCCACGCACGCCTATGTAGACAGACCTCATGTTTCACGCTCTATCACCCCTGACCTTTTTTTTTGGCGGGGGGGGGGTAGTATCTTAATGCCGACTCTCCCCCACCACCCGCCCCTCGACTCTCTCAGCGCCCTGCTGTACATCTCCTTCGCGGCTTCGATTGTGGGCTTTCGTATCCCAGCCTGTCGCTGCTGTTCCACCGCTGCTTAGGCACCGACACCGGAGGGGGATGGCGGATAAAAAGGCACGTAGCGTTGTTTATCTTTCCGCGCTCACACGAAGCTCTTGAGTGTGCAAGACGCACCATCCCACAGTCGCAGCGCTGCAGAACAATGACGCCATTCCGCATCACGCCTCCGTTGCGCTTTTACAAAAGCAATCGCGGCATCCGTATCTCGAACCCGTCTCGTCGGTGGCTGTACAACCGCCTTTTCCTCGGTGGCATCGGCGCGTTTGGTTGTTACCTCACGCTGCGCTATCGACTCGCTGCGCGGGAAGCGTCTAGAAATCCGGAAGATGGAAACTGCCTGTGCTCCAGCGACATGGTCGACTTCCTGCGCTACATGCCCTTCAACCTCTTTTCTAACGTCGCCGGCCGGCTTGCAGAAAACGAATCCGTACCGGCGTGGGTGCACAACTGGTTTGCGCGGGCTGTGGTTTACTGGTACGCGCTTGACATGTCGGAGTCAGTGCAGAAGACCAACTTCGAGACCTTTCAGCAGTTTTACGTCCGCGACTGGACGCCAAAGGCACGCCCAGTAGATGCGGCGGCCTCTGTTGTCGCCCCGTGCGACGGCCAAGTTTTGGCAGTGAACACGAATGTGGAAACCACCTCGCTTGTGCAAGTCAAGGGACTTACCTATGGCATGCGCTCCCTCTTGCAGGATACCCCTCCGCCGTTGAACACGGAGACGCACCGCCGAGTGGCGGTGGTGCTTCACATGCGCAACAAGGACTTTCATCATGTCATCGCACCACTATCATTTGCCTGCGAGAAGAGCATCTACGTCCCCGGCTCCCTGCTACCGACGACCGCGGCTGGCTATCATTGGATCCCTGCCGTTCTCACCCTCAACGAACGCCTCGTACTACAAGGGAGGTCTAGCGACAAGGCACGGCTCCCGGTTTACATGGCCCTAGTTGGCAGCACTCTCACCGGGCGCATCACGCTCTACATGGACAAGCGCGTTCGCACAAACTACCTCGACCCGCCAGCCTACGCGGTGCACTCACCGTACGCGTCGAAGCCAGTTGTGGCGCGCGGTGAACGACTGGCGACGTTCAACTGGGGATCATCTGTCGTCCTGCTAATGGATGTACCTAAGAGCTGCAAGCCGCTCAAGCGCGCAGGTGATGTAGTGAAGGCTGGGGACGCCCTCTTCCAATTCTAATGGCTGCGCTCTCCTTAAGGCTCGTCTTTTGTCACAGCTCGTATGTGTTTGTGTGTGTGTAAAGGGCTCAGCGCACAGATATTTATCGGCTCTGAGATCTTCTCTCCCCCGGTGGCTCGAAACGGACGTTGTGCATGGCTATGGGCCGTCTGCTCCGGTGGCGAGCGTACCATGCATCACCGTCGTCTTGAGTGCACGCTGCCGTCGTAAAAGCGAGCACAATTTTCGCGCTGAAAGCCGCCGTGCGGATTCTTGTATGGGTGTGCTGTTCGTGCGAGGTCGCCTCCACACGCACACCCTCCCCCAGTCTATTCCTCTGTGTCGCCGGTGTTCTTCGTTTTCCTGATGGATTTTTTTCGGAGAGGGGGGGGGGGGGGCAGAAATTGATGCGGGGCGGAGAGGCGACCTTGTAATAACACCACAAGCCGCACGTCTTGCTCTGACGGTCTGTCTGTCGTGGGGATCCGCTTGCTTGAGCACTGGCATCTGTCC
Source organism: Leishmania aethiopica (assembly GCA_003992445.1). NCBI lineage: Eukaryota > Euglenozoa > Kinetoplastea > Trypanosomatida > Trypanosomatidae > Leishmania > Leishmania aethiopica. The sequence continues at coordinate 257,644 of RZOE01000106.1, read as the reverse complement.
GTTGTATATATATATATACATGTGTGTGTAGGTGTCTCTCTCTGGATAAGGCACAATGCGCGTACACCAGTGCAGTTTATTTGCTGTTGTTATTGTCGTTCCTACACCACCACTTCTGCACTTCTGCTGTTCTCCCTCTCTTCCTCTCCGACGTTGTAGCGCTACACGAAACGCGCGCGTCTTTCACGCATCCCCGCCCACGGACGCTCTGGCCTCGGCCCCTCCTCTGTCGCTAGCCCTTCACCCTCTCCTCCTTCCCAGGTTGTGCCGAGTTGAAAGGCGAGGCAACGAAAAAGGTACACGAAGAGCGCTGCAAGGACAGCGGAGCGAAAAGCGTTTCTTTGCATTCACCCAGTGTGACGCGCAGCACCCGCTCACTGCCTAGACACCCACGAGCACACACACGCACGTGTCATGTCACTTGCAGCTATTGACGATCATCAGAAAGGCGATGTCGTCCATCTGCAGTATCTCCTGCGCAAGCGGGAGTACCACTTGGCCGAGCTAATCAACGAGGTCGTTTTTGCGGAGCAGGAGCGTTACAAGGCGGTGCAGGAGGCACACGGCCTGCGCGAGCTTGCCACTGGCCTCGAGGACGTCATCAACAAGCTGCTCGAGTACCACATAACTATTCACAGAGACGTGCTTCTTCCAGTGTTGAAAGATTCCGCCGGTAACAGCGGCGATGCACGCAGCGTCGGAGCGTCCCCGGCAGAGAACTGCACAGGTGTAGGGTCTTCGAAAGACCTCCTCGAGGACCTTCTTGGCAAACCGCGTCTTCCCAGCGAAACGAAGAGGCTGCTTCAGACGGCTCTGGAACAGAAGCGGAGAGGCGAGCAACTGTCGAGCGGTGGTATAGGGCTGCACGGTAACTCTTCCCCTTGGCGAATGCCTGCCAACGCAGAGGCGCCAGTGCATCAAGCCACACATCGTGCCATTGCTCTCAGTGCCTCTCTTCTGCAAAACCAAGAGAGGCTAGCGCAACTGCTGCACAGCATTCAGACCCAAGCAAAGAATCTGCTCCATCACTGGGATGGCGTAGGCGGCACGGAAGCACCAGACGGATGCCCGTCAATCAGCGAGCCCACCGCGCGACAGCAGGGGCCAACAGGCAACGTCGCGCCTTTCCGACTGGAGAACCTACACCAGCACAGCAGCCGTGCTCGGGCAATCGAAGAGGCGCTGCGCAGCGTTGAGAGGGAGCGGGATGCTTTACAACAGCAGCTGCGCGAGCGCGATGCGGCTGCTGCCGCTGCCGCGGCGACAAGCGCGCCAACGCCGGTTGTGCAGCCAGACGAGTCGTGGATGGAGGAGAGGGCACAGCTGCAGAAGGAGCTTGCCTACGCACAGCAACGCCTTCTGCAAGAGCAGGCGCGGAATCAGATGCTGAAAAGGCAAGTCTCCCAACTGGAGAAAGTAGCTTCGGCGTCGCCCATTGCACCGTCTGCGGCGGGCTCATCCACCTGCACGCATTGTGAGCAGACGCGCGCCGATATGAAGAGACAACTGTCGGACTACCACGCTGCCTTGGCGGCGTGGAAGGCGGAGGAGCAGCGCCTGAAGGAAGATATTGCATCCCTTCGACTCCAAGCGAAAGAGTCCGTCAAGGACGCTTCGCTGCTGTCAGCGTCGCCGTCTGTCGGCGAATTGGCAGGCACACGTCAACGTGAGCCATCGTGGCCCGCCAGTGAACGCAAGATTGGCCAGCTCGAGGCCAAAGTTGCCGCCATGAAAGCAGACCTTCAAATCATGGAGATGCGCTTGGCAATCGTGCAGGATGAGCGTGACGCTGAACGGCGCCGCATCCTCGCCGCACACGAGCAAGAGCGGCAGCGCCTGCGCGACGAGCGAGACGAATGCCAAAGAATCATAGACAAAATGTCCCGTGAGCTGCAGGGCCTCTCTCGGATGAGCTCCAGCGCACCGCCGGCCATCACAAGCACCGCCGGCTAACTAAGCGCAAGTCGGAAAACAAGTGCAAGGCGCATCTGAGTGGAACCGCGGACGTGTATGCCGATCATCGAAAGGCAATGGCCGCATTATCTCCCTTCTGTTCCTTGCTGCTCGTGTTTGTTTGCTTGTGTGCCTCGTCTTATTTTCGGTTGTTGTTTTGTTACTTGCACCACTTGTACCGGCACGGGTGATGTGCGTCTGTGCTCTTGTGGGCAGCTGCCGCACAAACGCTCTCGCTCGCTCGCGCTCTTTCTCCCATGTATTCGCTCGTCCTTTTCCCCATTTTGTTTTTTGTTTCATCTTCTTTTTTTTTTAGCGCATCTGCTGGTGCGCGCATGTTTCGCTGTGTTGGCGAGAGAGAGAGAGAGAGAAAAGACTGACGGCGCACAACGAAAACGAAGACATAAGGGTCCGCTGACATAGGAAGGACGCTAAGGGAATGAGTCCTGTGATGATTGTGTTGCGCCTTGATTGCTGTATGGCCTAACTGGCACTGGCACAAGAAGCACCGTCGGATATGTTTCACGGTGCTTGTCCGACCCATCCGTGCATTGCGTGAGACAGGGAGCTGGTCGCTCACGTACGCACGCAACTCCTCCGTCTCCGCCCACCTTTTGTATTTCTTTACTTCACGGTCCTGTCTCTCTCTCCTCGTGTTCACAATTTTGCCTTTTGGTATTATTCTCATTCTCCTTCATGATTCCGTTGCATCCTCCTCCCCCGACACCCGCGCATGCACACAAACCCACGGCATCGTACATGGGGAGGAAGAGAAACGAGAGACACGCAAGCGCCACTCAGCGGCGCAGAGAGGAGTGTGGAGTCCGACTGCGAGAGATACAGACAGGAAAACGCGGTGCCAGCTCACCTCACGGATTAGCCAGTCGTGCGTGTCTGTCGATCTGTGAGAGTGTGTGTCTTTCTTCTTCTGTGCGTCGCTCCTATCGTTCGTCGCGATTGCCCTGTGCACTTTTTCTCTTGCGGTCTTTGTCGGATTTCTTGTTCACTCGCTCTCCTCATGTTCAGGTGCAATGTCGAGCGTGACGCCAACGATCCCTTTCAGGGCGTGGCTGAAGCTGCACGCCAAGGCAATTTGCCAAGCGCTGCCGCTTTCTCTTCTTATCGTGGTAGAGGCGCGTGATCTCTACTACCGCGCCACCTGGGACGTCACCCCGGTGCCGCCGAGCAAGTTCGAGGTCGGGGATGTTATTGCGGTGTGCAACCGATGGTACACACTACCCACCTGGAGCCACGTTGTGTACAGCTGGCTCTCTAAGGTGCTGCTGAAGTCGTGCTGGGACGACGTCGGCGTCATTTCATCGGTGAAAAACGGCACGCCACACATCCTCTACGTAGACTTCCACGGCGTGCATGAGCAGCCCTTGGACGCGTTTCTGGAAACGCGCTGCCCTCGCGGTGCGGCGGTTCGGAAGTTGCACCGGGACGAAGGTGTATCATCGCCTAGCCCTGCTATCGCAGATCTCTTTCGCAAGGAGGTGGAGATGATCTCCGTGGAACCGTGGTTCCTCTTCTCGGCAAGCATGCGTGGGGGCAACGAGCACAAGTACTACGAGTTCTGTGTGCGCATGCACGAGCAGCGGTGCAAGATACGCTCCATGCTGCAGCGGCGACAGTCGCGGCCGGCGATTGAGGCACAGCAGACTTGCTTGAAGGAGATGGAGGTGATGCGGCAGCATCTCGCCAAGTTCGTGGAGCCGGTGACACACTTTCACCTCTACAACGGCTCTCTCGTGGCGTCCTTGTTCGCCACGTACGGACTGCTTGACCGTGAGATGCCCTCACCGTCGCGATACGTTCCGCAGGACTTTGCCCACACAATCCCCTTCCTTGGCGCCACCACGCTCGATGAGCCCATTGTCTTCTTTAGGAACTGAGCAGTGAAGGGCGGTGACTGCGCTTAACCGCGGCCGATGAGGTTGCGCAGGTGTGTCAGATTGCCCAACGATGTCTTCATGGGACGTGTGCCTAGTTGGAAGCGTAGCCCTAATCCGTCTTCACACCATCCTCGACAAGAAACGCGAAGTGTAGCTGACGCAAATAGTGCAGGGAAGGGGTCCGTCACTAGTTTGGTGCAGGCTGTGATGATGCTCCAACTACGCGAGTGAGAGCAGGTGCCCAGTTGTGGCGTTTAGCTCATCGTGCAAAGATGCCGGCTTGCGTTGCCATCATGTCTTCTCCGCTGACTTGCGCAAGTGAATCGTCTCTCTTCTGTTATCTTCGTATTCTTTGTGTGTGTGTGTGTGTGTGTTTCCATCTTCTTCGCAACGGCCACTCCCCACCCCCCCCCCCACACACACACACCACCACCACCACCACCACCTCTCTCCTCTCCGATGGACGCGGCGGGGCACCTGTCACGGCGCGCCCCATATTGCTGTGGTTTGCATGTGGGCTGTGGTGGTGCAACAAAACAGGCAAACGGAAACACGAGCACCGAGCGATTCTTCGCCCTCTACCTGTCCTGGCCAGACAGGCACTATCGGCTTCGAAGGGTGCTTGTAGCAACTGGGTTTCTTTGGACAGCACGGGTCCGCAGCGCTACCCCAAGCGAGCTGGTGCAATGTTGACAACGCCGTCTTCGCCGCCGCTCCCATCGTCGGGCAACCAGCGAGGCACCTGGACGCGACACATCCGCAAATCGGATGTCTACCCCTCTTCACTAGAGCCCATCCGCGCACGGGTTGAGGCCCTGCGCAGTCGATGGCGAGGTGGCGGGGCGGCACATATCGTCCCAATTACGCGGGCCGTGTGCACCCCGCTTTACCTGCGTTTGGAGGTGGATGAATCGCTGGCCCTAGAGCTGCTGGGGCCGCCGTCGGAGTACGAGCGGCACAGCGCGCCGATGGGCGAACGTGACGCCGCTCTCTGTGTGTTGTCGGTTGCTCAGCTCCTGTCACGACTTCACGCAGTAGGCGTGGTGCATGGACACCTGCAGGGAGGCGTAGTGTGGCACCACACAGGTGATGCGCTACGTATCGTTGTTACGGAGTGCGAACTGCCTATGACCGCCCTCGTTCCCTATGGAGGGGTAGGGAGTGGGGCGCGGCAGTGCGCCGCGCCGGAGATCCTGCGAGGAGACCCCTACGCTGGCGCGGCTGATGTTTGGGGACTGGGTGTCCTCCTCGTCCAACTGCTCCTGGGGTCGTCGAAGCCGGTGTGCACAGCGGACCTCGAAAACTCTGATCTGTTGTCGCCGTTCATCTCCTCGTTGGGCCCAAGCGCTGCGAGTTTTGTGTTGCCGTGCGTGAAGAGTGACCCACACGCTCGCCCGCTGCTGCTTCAGGTGCTGCAGCATCCATTTCTAGCGTCGGCGCTGCCGGTGCATAGAAACGAAGTCGGAGACGAGCAGAGAAACGATTGCAGCAGCGAAGACAGCAACACCAGTGAAGGCGAGGAACTGGAGGATAGCGACACCGACTGTACTTGAACACCATGGAGAACCTCTTTCTCGCGGCAACCGTCGTCTCCTTTCCATTGCGTTTTGTCTTCGCTTTCCCCATTTTGTTACGGCAATGGACTTGTATCAACTGAGCCCCCCCCCCCTTCCCCCCACACACGCACGCACACACATGAATACTCAGAGAGACTGTACGGAGCACCGTCAGCAAGCCGCTGTGGCACCCCTCCGAAGAAGAAAAAGCGTTATCGAAAGGACGCGCGCGTTGCCACCCCTTGAGAGAATGCTGTTAGCGCACAGGTGACACCATCTCCACCTCGTCTTGCCGGCGACTGCACTGCCCGGCCGCCTGCAGCGATAAAACGCTACCGGTGCGCAACACGGCTGCCACTTCACTGCTCTTCCCTCCCCACTTCCCTCCTCCCTCTCCTTGTTGCCATTCGACGGCTGTGTGCGCGCGCGCCGTCCAATAAGGCGTCACGGCGGCCAGGCGAGATGAAGGTGATGTGATGGAAATCAGCGTTCCGTCACTGAGCTCGCCCTCGCAGACGAAGTGCGACGGAGACACCCTCGTCCTCATCAGCGGGTAAGCCGACGTGACCCTTTCTCGCATACGCCACAGAGAGCGATGGCACGCCGTAGTCTTTCTGCTACTGTGGCTGTGTGGGTTCCCGCGTACTCGAAAACGTGGTACATCTGACCAACTAGCGGTCTGTTAGTTTGTTGTTTGAGCGTCCAAGCGACAGCTTTTCGATGGGCCGATCGAGAGACGAGGAATACGGGTGGTAATCACGATGCATAGTGGCGTCGCGAAGCGCCCTCCCTTAACCCTTTGCCACACCCCTCACATCCGACAACGAAAGCTCATCGGGTCTGCTTTACCTTTTCCGTTGGGGGCCCTCACCGTGGAATTAGGGCCTCGTTATACCCCCACTCTTTGTGGGGGACTCCAAGCACTCTGCAGCCTGCCCTCGGGTACGGCTGGCGGACTCTTGACGTCGGCGTACAGGTCTGTATCGGCGCTGTGCCAAAGAGACACACGGCCACGATGACGCTTGGGCCAGCTCAACACAAATCGTGTCCGCGATGCAGCGAATGCACGCACCCACCAGCAGCTTGTTTTTTTTTTTCTGCCGTTGCTGCATTGCAGCAGTGCTGAGCGTACTCCTGGGCCTAGCGTATGCTGTATGCATTGGCACGGCGGTGGGCTGAACGACACCCAACGGCGCTGGCAGCTGCAGTTGCGTCACGGACACCTTTTTCTGGGGTTTTCAGAGCGCCATTCCAACACCAACACGTCAACAGGTATGTGCGCATGTACCTCCACAGCTCACCTACCTCTGCTGCACCGCGGCGATGTCTCTTCTACCTCCAGCCTCGTCCGCAAGACACACATAAAACGGCTCGCGCTCTCGTTACCCTTTTGTGTTTTTTTTTTGTTGTTTGTTTGCTTAGCTTTCCGACTTGTCACCTCTCCCACTCCGCTGATTCAGAGGCTTTGCTGTCCCGTTCCCCGGGCTTCGTCTTTGCCACGCGCTGGGCACACCATCACCATACGCATATGGGCTCAGAGAAGCGGCAACGGGTAAAAAGAGGAACTAAAAAAGGGGGGCGAAGATGTGCGCGCAACCCACTCGGCGTGGGATCTGTGTTGCGGCCGTCGCAAAAAAGAAAAAAAGCAAGCGAACGAGTGTGTCGGTGTTTGGTGTTAGGTGTACAACGCCCACCGCATTTTAGCCTCTCACTATTCGTCTTTCCTCACCGTTTTGTGCGACGGTGGCGTCTCGTCATGGTGTTGTCATCACTTTTCAAACAACATCAAACATGTTTTCTGCTTGCACGCATCCGACGCTGCCGCATGCCCTGCGATTGCTGTGTCTCGCTCTCCCTCCGCCTCTTTCTGGACAACGCGATGAAACCTGTACATCGTCGACCACTCCGCCACCACAACGCTACTTGTCGCCATATGGGTGTCATGGGGCCGTCCTTGACAAGCAAGCACCCATACATGCTGCTCCGAGGTACTGTGGTCCCCCTCACTCCTGCTGCTCCCATCTCAATCGCATTGTGCGCTTTGGTCGACACCTCGCACAGGCAGCCGCGAAGCCACCCTCTCCTCCTCTGGCGGCCGTGCGCGTTTGTTCGCCTCTTCCGTTGCGCACTGGGCAGATAGGCCCCAGCACAGACAGATATACACACACACACACACACACATATATATATATATATATATATATATATATATATATCAGGGCACATTGACAGCCGTTGTGGCAGCCTGTCCTCTCTACTTATCCACTCTTCTCTCTCCCCCTCCCTCCCCCCCGCCCGCCCGCACCCGCGAACAAGCACACGGAGCACCATGGCAGAGGGTGGCATTGGCGGCAGCGACGAGAGCTTCATCTCGTTCGCGTTTGCGGTGACGTCGGTCATTCTCATTGTGCTCTACATCCCATGGATGATCGGGAAGGCACGCCGGTTAGTGCTCTACTATCAGTCGACAAAGAAGGAACAGGCAAGCATGGTAAACCCATTGACGGAGCTGTGGGACTCCGCAACGTACATTCCGCGTGTGCTGTACGCCGTCGCCCAGGACCCATTGACGATCATTGCCGGTGCGAAGGTGTGCACTGCGGAGAAAGTTTTTTTTCTCCGTTGCGTGATGCCGAAGTTTCTCAAGTTTGTCATCCGCCCTCGCATCCTGTTGCCGATAGTTTGGTTTGTACTCTTTTCCTCCGCCATGTACGCCTCCCTCACATTCGATCCGCACGCCATTCTTGGCCTGCCGTCCTCGGCCTCCACCGCTGAGATTCGGAAGACGTACCGTGCCCTCTCCAAGCGGTACCACCCCGATCACAACAAGACGGAAGGCGCCCGTGAGCTGTACGTTCAGGTGCGTCGCGCCTACAAGGCGCTCGTGGACCGCGAGGCATTTGAGGAGGAGGAGAAGCAGACGGTGCAGGAGTTCTCCGTTGGTGTGGCGCTCCCGCGTTTTCTAACTTCTCGCGAGCATGACGGGCTCGTGCTGTTTGGCCTCCTCGGACTTCTCATCGGTCTGCCCATCTACATCTGGTACACCTTCACAAACGACAAGAAAGTTCCGCGGCTGCTCTGGCACATCCGCTTCGACAAGGAGCGCGTCGAGCACTTCCTGCAGCACTTCGGCATCCCTGTCGATCCCAAGTACGTTGCGCGGCGCAACTCACGCCGCGCCATTCTGCAGACCCTCATCGCGCTCAACATCGTGCCACCGAACGTGCGTGAGGACATTGTGAATGCGTTTCCTCCGCTTCCCGATTTCGTGCAGCGGTGCATCGAGGCCGAAAAGAACGCGGCGTTGTTCCGCAACTTGGGTCTCGACGCCAAGGCGGTGGGCGCCCTGCAGTCGTACATGGCTGTGAACGGCGTCAAAATCGTGGACGAGTACGAGGCGGCGAACCCGCTGAACAGCGAGGAGCCCAAGGCGGACGACTTTCATCGTATTCCACTTTCTGCGTATCGTGCCACCCGCTATCTCTTCCAGCAGCACACGGTTCAAGTAGACCGTGCGCTGGATGAGCTTCAGGTGGCGATGGGCGGCAACGTGCCAAGTGCCAAGAAACTGTTGAATCTGCATGATGAGCTCTACGATCTGCTCGACATGGTGTACCTGCGCTCCGAGAAGCCCAACAAGCAACTTGTCATGAAGCTTATCGCGGTGCCGCAACGGGTGTCCGACATTATCGACGCCATAGAGCCCGAGTTGCAGCTTGTCTACCACCGATACTACAAAAACTACATGAACCAGATTCAGCAGCAGCAGCGCGCCGCCCGCGGCGGGGGTGCGCGCCAGCACTAGTACGTTTCTCATCGCCACCATGTTCTCCTTTTTTGCCCCGCATCCCATGATAGATTCGCGGCGGCGAGAGGGAGGTAACACACCGCAGTGCGGTGGTGTCACAGAGCTCAGTGCCCCAGCTCTTTGGGTGTATGGGAGGGAGCCAAGCAGCCCCCCTCCCCTCTATCCCCTGCCGACGCAGAGCCCCACCTCCTCTGGTGCTGACGGGGTCCGCGTGCCTACGACGTAGGGAAGCCAGTGCGCTGCATCGCGACGGATGTCGGCAGTGTGTCAGGTCCTGGATGGCGTTGCGTCGGAGCGGCCTGCGGCAGTGCAGACGCGTCTGCGCGGCTCCAGCGCATCTGTCACCCGGCTCTCACCACCGCCTGCTGGTGTGTGTGTGTGGGGGGGCCTCAGCGCCACACCCTCCCCCTCCGAGGCGGGACGCCGCGGGTGGCGACCGGCATGATGGGAGCGGCTGTGAGGCGACCTTCGAGGCAGCGGGGGGGGGGGGGCGGGCAGAGAGGTTGGTAGAGCTCCGGGCAGGGGGGCCGTGCTCTCAGATGGCTGAGTCGGCGCGTTGCTGTAGGGCTCGTGTGCCGCGCTGCGTCGCACGACTCGATGAGGTCTGTGACAGGCCGGGCGTGGTGCGGAGTGGAGTTCGACTCGTGTACGGCAGAGAATGGACACGTTGACGCACAGCAATATGAAAAAAAAAATATATATACCATGCGCATAGCAGCTGCGGCAGCTGTAGAAGATAACGGCGCAAAGAAGAGACGGGAGACGAGGTGCTACGAGGCGCACAGAGGGATCTTTTGGATGTGCTGTAGTTCTCTGGGACGTTTCGTTTATATACATATATATCTATATACATGTGTGTGTGTGTGTGTGTCGATGTTGGGGATGGTGTGTGGTGTTTGCCCTTATGAAATGGTGTGATTTCTCTTGGGCCTTCTCATCACCGATGCGTAGCAGTGAAGGTACGCCGTGTTTGCATAATGGAGGGAAGGGGGCGAAAGAGGTGCTGGAGGCACCGCTGATCGTAGTTCAACTTGCCACTCCTGTTCCCTTTTTATCAGTCTCCTTGTCGTTTAACAGGGAAAAGAGAGGCAGAGGGAGGACTGGGAATGCACCGCTGGCACCGTGAGGCCGATGCTGTCCAAGAGAACAGGAGTGATGTACCTGGAACTGTATTGCACGGCTTCGCAAAAGAAGGATCTGCACCCGCAACGGCGGCCGGTCGTCTCATTCACGCGTAACTACGCGTTTCTTTTCCGTTTTAGGCGGCAACCCTACGGCGAATCTGTCCCCACGCATCGCTGCACCTACTCCCTTGACACAGATGTCGCTCATCTTCGGCGGTTCTTTTCTTCGTCATGATCATCCCCCCCCCCTTCCTCCCCCCCCCCCGCACACACACACCTGATGCACATGCACACATGAGAAGTTTTGCACACTCGAGCGCATGCAAAGACCTCCTCCCATCGACCCACGAAAAAAAAAAACAGTTATGGCCAAGTTAGAGCAGCGCAACCTTCAAAAGCCGCGAGGGGAGCCAAAACACAAGCTGGACTCTCTCAAGGCAAAGACCGGCGCCAAGCAGAGGTGGGACAAGAAGATGAAGGAGAAGGAGCGCATTCAGCGCGTGCGCAACTTGTCTCAGCAGCTCAAGGATGAGATCAACACGGAGCAGAAACGCGCCGCAGAGGCTCGCAAGGCAAATCAGCAGCGCAAGATCGAAAACGAAAAGAAGAACATGGTTGTTCAGAACATCAAGAACGAAAAGGCAATTCGAAAGCTGAGCCCGAAGCACCGCCGTGCCGCGCGCATCTTCATGTTACATGAGCTCAACTAGCGACAGTCGTGGCCGCTGCTTCTTTACGCTCACCTTGCTCTGTTTTACCTCACCTTTTTCGTCCCTGTCGATGCTGCGTGTTTATCAGCATTTTCTGTGCGTGTGCACACCATCCCTGTTCAGCTTAGATATGACGAGTAAGCTGATAATGTCGGGCGTTACATACAAGGGCAATCGTGCCGTCTTCTAAGTTTCACTGGTCGTACGCGACTCTCTTGTGTGTGGAAGGTAGGTCTTCCTTGGTGTTGCGCTGAGCACTAACAAATCAAAACAGCTCTGTTGTTCTTAACTACGGTGTTACGAGAGCCTACAGGGCAGAAGTCACCCAAGCGAGCAGCCACTTCAGTTAGACAATGCCAGAACTGTGGTGGACTTTCTAGAGTGTCCGTCTCTAGAAACCTGCCCCCTCCCCCTTCGCTCCTCTCCGCACGCTCCCATAACCTCCGCACACTCTCCCTCTCCTTCCCTCTCCATACACCATACTTCGGCCTCCTCCTCTGCGCCCTTGCTGCCGTTGCTTCTCCTCCGCCTCGCGCGCAGGAGAGGTTGTTTTCTTTCGCTGCGTTCGACCCCCCCCCTCCCCTCGTCCCGCTCACTACATTCGACCCACATTCGGTAGTTGCACGATCGCTCGCTGGCTGAAGCTTTGGTGTACCTGCGATAAGTGAGGTGGGTGGGAACCGCGCAGCAACGCAAGACGCAGATGTAATGCTGCTGTTCTTTTTCGCCTTTGTCGATTTCTATCAGTCTGTAATCTGTCGGACGAGCAACCACCGGTCATACGCGCAGGTGTGTGGACTGTTTTCTTATTATTTCTTTGAAACTCCTGGGTGACCACCGGTACCCTCGTCATCGCTGCCTGCTCGCCCTTTCTTCCCCCCTCCCGCATCTGTCGTGGAATCAGTCGCTGCTCTGCTTTCCTCTCTCTACCCTCGTCTCCTCCCTCATCATCGAAAAGAGCCGCCAGGAAAGACACGGCAGATAAGGGGGCACGCGTAGCGTCGCACGACTCGTGTGAAAGGCGTCTGTGTCTACACTATTTTTTTTCGTTCATTACTCCTTTCCCTCCTTTTCATCTGCTCCCCAGACGCCTCACCTTTCTCCCTCGCTGCATCGTTCGGGTCGTCCTTCGAAGGTGATCTCACTTGCTCTCTGTGTAATCTGCAGCAGAGCCACGTGTCTTCCTTGGGCAACGTGCGTGTGTGTGTGTGTGTGTGTGTGTGTGTGTCCCTGTCGGTGTCCGTTTTCCACCTCAGCATTGCTTCCTCCCTTCGTGTCTCTTCTCCCTTTTGGGAGGATTTCGCCTTCTCTCTGTGCTGTTGCTGTTGTTGTTGTTGCACTTCATTTTTCACAGATAGAGTAGCTCTTGGTAGCAGTGGCTGCCCACATAGACACCCCACCCTTTACGTCACCCTCTCTCCTTTTTATGTAGCCTCTCACTCCCTCCTGTTGGTCCGCCGCCCCTCCACAACCTCACAAGCGGCACTGAAACCGTTGCCGTCTTCCTCCTCTTGTGTTTCCGCAACGTGCTTGCTTTTCTTGCTTGTTGTTGCTGTCGTTGAGCAGTTGGGGCCAACCGCGCTTCGGGGGCGCGACACGCATACGCGCACGCACCCTCGGCCAGAAGCACACCGACGCATCGTATGGATACACGGTGCTGCACCCCGCCGTCGAGTGGCGGCGGTGATGATCTCTTTTTAGCCTCCTGCCGGCATCAGCTGTTCGTGAACGAGGAGGACGATCACGGGGTGGAGAACACGGCGCTGGAGGCGAGCGTGACCTTGCGACCGTCCGACAGCTTTCCGCGTCTCTCCCAATCGCACGCATCTGAGGAGACTCGGCCGAGCGACCCGCTCGACACCAATGTGGAGCTTCCCTCACCAACGCGCCTGCCACGCTCTCCGCGGCGCGCCTTTCAGCCTATCCCGATCAACCTCCCCAGCGACAACTGCTTCGGCCGAACCGCCTTTCAGGGCTGGCCAGTGGAGGCGACGGCCAGCGACGGCATCACAAGCACACCCTGGCGGCCCGCGACCACGTCGGGGCAGCCCAGCACCGCCTCCGCAGCAGCACCAGCAGCCCATGCGAACATGGCACATCTGTAGACACCGGAAGTGCAGCGCACAAACTACGCCGTGGCCACTCCAAACATGATGGGGCACCTCCTCTACACGCCGCAGATATCGCCGGTGTGCCAGGCCTGGCGAACCAGCCTCGATGCCGAGCTCGACAACGTGAGCAAACGCTGGGCAGCCGACCAGCTGCCGTCTCTTACAACGCTCATCGACAACGCCCTCTACGTTGGCGGCTTTCCAGATTCGCAGACGGTGCCGCAGCTGCACGCGCTGGGCATCCGCCACATCGTCAACTGCTGCGCGCAGGACATTCGCACAGCCCCCGAAGTGGCTGAGAGCTTCCACCTGCACTACTTCGAGTCGTATGACTCAGAGGAGTACTTGATTCTCCACCGCGACTACGACGCTTTCGCCGGGCTGATGTCCACCATTCTGGAAAATGGGGAGAAGGTCTTCGTGCACTGTATCGCCGGCGTGAATCGCAGCGTCGTGCTGTGCGCGGCGTTCCTCATGGAACATCTCTCGCTGAATCCGGTGGAAGCGGTTCGCGTGTTCCGTGCCAATGGACGCATGCGCATCTTGGACAACAAAGGCTTCCGCCATCAGCTCATTGACCACTACCTGCAAAGCATAGAGCCACACAACGCAAGGGTAGGGCTGCTGTAAAGGGAAGAGACGGCCAAGTGTGAATGCTTCTTCTTTCAGCTTGTACTGTCGGGGACTTTCGTTTTCTTTCGCCCTCCCCTCCGCGTTGGCAGCACTCGTTTCTCCTGCCTCTCACCCTCTCAAGGGGCGTTGAGAACCGTTTGTGTTGATTCGCTGATGCTCAAGCGCATCTGCTGCTGTTTCGCCGTGCTGAAAGGCGGCACCACTCTCCTTCTCACCTTCACTCGCGCGCAGCGACGGGCGCGCGTTACATTGCCACGCACACGGGAGAAAGCCCACCTCGTAATGCGCGCACCGAGACGCCGTGCTGCGCTTATCGTGTCTTCTGCCTCCTCTCTCTCTCGTGTGTGTGTGGTTGTGTGGTTGTGTGCCCCCTAGTCGCCTCTTTGGGCCCTTTCTTGGTTGTTTGGACACACACACACACGCGAGAGAAAACAACGCAAGGGGGGAATCTGGAGGCAAGACGCGTAGTCACCGGCTCTCCACTCACATGCTCGGTGGGTAGGAGAGGTATGTGCGGTGGCAGAAGCGTTGTGTTGCTGCTACCGCCGCCGCTTCTGCTGAATGTGCAACCCGTCTGCGTTGCTTCGCGCCCCCCCCCCCTTGTATTGTACACTGGTGTGCGGGAGATGCTTGCTAGAGAAAAGCAGAGGTGTGTATGTATGCTCTCGGCGCTGTTGTTGGAGTCTTGCGTCTTCACTGTCGAAAACTCAGATGAAGCACACAGCCACGCAGTCAGAGAGGACGGCGTGTGGCGCCTGTGGTTCCTGGTCAGATCCTTTTTGTTTGGGTTTTTTCGTTCTCGTTCTCCCGGCATTCCCCCCACTCACCAGCCGAGCGTTTCCTCCACAGGCAGCAAATGCATGTATGCACGCGTATATCCCGACCTCCATCGAGCCTGACCCGAAGTCTGGCGTTGTGGTTGCTGTCGTGTTACGGCTCATTTTCCTCTTGTGCATTTCTGTGCCTTCGTTCTTGCCATCTACTTTTTTCCCACTACTCTCTCGTTCTCGCAGCACTGATCAGAAGGCGAATCACCCGGGTTGACCAACGCCCCACTCACGCGTCCATGTCCTCGTCACGGACCGCCTTTATGGAAAGGAAGTGGGAATTCGGACAGCGCAAGGTGGTGGCGTCGCCTCTCTTACCCCGTCCTCTCCCTTGGAGTGGGCAAGAACGGTGTTCACTTGTGGCGCTATTTTCATACGCACTCGCAACAGCAGCAAAAAAACGGTAGGCCCAAGCGAACGGCAGAAGGCATGTCGGAGAGTATCTGTCCTCACTCCGTCTCCGAATCTCTGCGAATCTTCTCCTAACTCTCCCTCCTCCCCCCCCCTCCTGTTGCTCTCTTTCACTTGTTCCTTCAGCGCCATCACCGCTCAGCTGGAATCAGGACAAGGAAGGCGCTTACAGTGCACCTGTTCACCACATAAAATACTTCTTGCGCTTTCTCCCTTCCCTCCACCTGTTTTCTCCGTCGCAGCGATGCACGCGAACGGATCGCCTGGCCGCTCCTTCCGCGTTGACCCGTTCACCTTCCTCGTGCCAGGCGGCCCCGGCCATCATGGTAGCAATGGATCCTCGCCGGCTGAACCGATGACCCTGCGCCGGATAGCGCACGAGGTGGTCAGCATTCCTATCGAAGAACTGCGCGCCGTAAATGAGGAGCCGCTGGCGAGCATGCCAGCCGACGCTGTTCTCGAGCCCGGCACGAAGGTGAGGTTGCCTGTGGTCTTGGACTATCAGGGCAGTCCCTACGGTATGGCGCTGCACCTGGGTAGTGCCGAGGCGCAGCTGCAGGACTGTGAGGCGCTCCTCGACTCTCTCGTGAGCTCGTGGGAGGGCGAATACGGCTCTCACAGTTTGGAGTGTCTTCCTCCACGTAAGGTGTTCTCGCGGACGGAGGCAGTGTTGGCCAAGGTGCACGAGGAGGCGATTCGGCAACTGCCCAAGGTCGAGGCGGGTCTTCAGCGGTTGGGGAGCAGAGAGGCAAAGCTGCCGCTTCTGGTGGAAGTCGGGGCGATCAAGGCAGCCGAGAGCGCCATTGACGAGTCGTTCCAGCGAGCTGTTGCGGGGCTCGAGAGTTTCAAGAAGGAAAATGAAGCCTGTGGAAGAGTCGCCCCGGCATCGATGAGCTGTAACGACCTCACCCCGGCCTCCCTCCACACGAAGCGCGACGAGGGCGAAGACTACTGCGTCCTGCACACGCACCGCTGGGAGTTCGCGGTTCATGGAGTGCGCTCGAAGGAACCGCGCGAGGTTTGGGCGGTGCTCTCCTGCCAGCCGCTCGTGGCGCTGCTAGACGCGATCGACTGCCCGACAGCACGGGACCCGCTCACCACCTCTCGAAATGCCTTCTTCTTCATCCACGGCGTCTTCTACATCGACGACCGGCATCGATCACACACGGACTTTGTCGACCTCAGCGAGGTTATCCGGAGGAACGACCCTTTGCAGGACGTGTCGAGCTTTCACGCTCTCGAGCACCAGGGATTTGCTCGGTGCCCCGTGAAGAGCGCAGCAGAGACCACGTTCAAGGACCTCAACATCAAGATGGGTGAGTCGTGCCTGCTGCGGCACTGCGGCGGGTGCGACCACTACTTCTTCCTGTCGCATGCCCGAAACCTAAGCGGCTACCCGCGCAAGGAGCGACATGAGTTCCCGCACCGTGTGTCCAAAGTACGAGACCAGGCAAGGCGGTGCCTGCTCTGTCGATTGTTTCCCGCCACGGTCGCGCTCTACGAGGACCCGCTCTCACCTGAGAGTCCGGCCTTTTACTGCGCGGTGTGCTTTGATCTTCTGCACAGCGGCGACACACCCGAGGAGGCGGCGCAGTACCAGCGACGCGAAGCGAAGGACTTTGGTGAGGTTTACTTCAAGGCAACGTAGCCTTCCACCCAGCGTACACGCGCCCCCTTACTTTGGCACCGTTTAGCACCTTTCTCGTCCACAGCGACGGCTGCGTATGGACAACGAGTGTCTTGCAGCGTTCCAAACTTACACAAAATACACAGAAAAAAACGAGATGACTCCACCCTCCTCCTCCTCCTCCCTCAGCGTCACTGTGAGCAGCGAGGGTGGGGTCGAACACGTGGTGCTACTCATGAGGCAAATAGGGCTAGGGGGTAAGCTGCCTGTAGGTGCACATACTCTGCTGTGCGGTGGATCTTACTCCCTCTCCCTTCCTGTCTGTGAGGGGTGTCTTCGTCAACGGACTCGCTGAGCGCGTGCACACACACACATATACATGTATAATGCTGCCACAAACTTCTTTGTTGTTACTCCCCCGCCCCTCTCCGCATCCTCTCGCTCTCTCAACGGCTGTCTTCTTTGTGTTTCCGCCTTGGCTCTCCGCTCCTCCACTGTCTCCTCTGCATTTGTGGGAGGGTAAACCACAGTTCCATCGCGTTTTTTTTACTCTGCACACAAACGTACGCACACACGCGCTGCTCTCCCTTCGCCCCCTCCACCCACTTACCCCCCCCCCTACGCCCTCCCTCCCAAGTCTCCTACCTACCTAGAGGGACTTCCGAAAGTGTCACTCTACACCTACACGTGTTTCCTTGGCAATCTCACGTGCGCAGAATCGTTCACCCTAACACTCTCTCACTCGGACGAGAGAGATTTGGTTACGGCAGGGTGCTCATTACGTGGGTTGCTCTGAAAGGTAAAGGCATGTGATGTTTGGGGTTTGAGCCGCACCGCCGTTTGTTTCCCCCGTCTGCATGTCTACCTTCATGTGTGCCTGTGTCTTTTTTGTGAAGCGTTCATTAGCAGTTGTACCGTATCATGTTCTCTGTTTCCGAGCACCGGCTGCCATGCGACGCCCTGTACTCGCGCATTAGCGCCAGTCGTTCCAAACCCCTTGTGGGTTTCGGCGGCCGCGACGCATCTATCCACGTCTACCCATTCATGGGATACACGCGGACTGCCTGGCTGCAGGGTCTGTCGGAGCCTATCACAGCCCTCGGCTTCGACCCGGACCAGACGTCCGTGGTGGGCGGAAGCGACGCCGGCAAGCTGCAAATGTGGGACATTGGCTCTGAGGAGGTGGTGCGTGTCTTCACGCGCGGCCACGCCTCCACCGTGACCGACATCGATGTCTTCCGCAGCGGGCAGTTCTTCGCCACCGTTTCAACGGATAGGATACTGCGCATCTGGGATGTGCGAAAGTCGTCTGGCCGGCAGTCCTACAAGGATGCCACCGCCCCATTATGTGCGGTGCAATTCTCGCCGAACGGCCGGTGGGTGGCCACCGGGTGTGCGCGCGGTATTGTGCGGCTCTACGACCTCGTCGCTGGCAAGATTGTCCACAAGTTCGAACTACACACCGGCGCCATCACGAGTCTGCACTTCCACCCGGACTTGTACTATTTAGTGGTGGGCAGCGGTGACGGTACGGTGTCGGTGTGGGATCTAGACTCCTTCGAGACGCGGTTCCACAGCAGCAGCCAGCATACACCCATCGATGCCGTCCACTTCAGTGGCACGCGCCTCCTCGCTACATCGGATCACAACCTGCGTATCTTTGATACGTCGAACCTTAGTGACCGCACGGCAGTGTCGCTGGAGGCGCCGTGGATTATGATGGGTGACGTAGCCTACGCAAGCGCCACGGACGAGGCCTGGTTCGTGGAGACGGCCGGGGCGACGGCAATGAAGTGCAAGTTGTCCTTGCGCGACATCCGCCGTCCCGGAGAAGAGGCGCCTTGCGCGGCAGCGGCGCCACCCGCATCTGCTCTAGCACCTGCCTCGCCCTCCCAGCGAGTCCCGGTGGCGACACTGAACAGCAACAGTCAATCTTCGCGGATGCGCGAAAGAAACCTGCCAATGGGTCTCGGCCTAGCCCAATGGACTCACCGGCGAAAACAACGGAAAATGACGTGGCAGAAAAGGATTCACGCGCGGAGACGTCGGCACCGACGGCTGCGACCCTGCCACGACCAGCATTGAGTAGCGGTGGACCATCTTTCCCACCGACATCGGCCCCGCCGTCGAGTGCAGGCGAGTCAGAGCTGCAGATGGTGCAGCAGCTGAGTCACGAGCACGGCACTGTCTCTACCACGCTGCAGAGGCGGCTCAACACTCTGCGCACCGTGCGCACGCTCTGGATGCAGAACCAGCCTGCGGCAATGGCGCACGTGAGGCAGCTCTACAATGAGGGGCAGGAGTTCGGCCCGCTCTTCGACCTTCTAACCGTGCTGCAGCAGCCTCGCATGAAGGAGAAGCTGCTGACAGATTCCATCGCTACTTTTTTGGACCTCGTCGAGATCGCTCTCAAGACGGACTACGAGCCGCTGATCTTGTTAGGACTGCGCACGCTTCGCAGCATTTGCACCAAGTTCCGCGCAAGGGTGGAGGAAGCACAGCGGCGGGCGCGCGCGTCGCAGAGCACAGGCTACAACGATCCGCTCGGCACCAGTCAACATCAGCACATAACACAGAAGCTGCATGATTGCTGCCCGGTCGTCTTTGCGCTAGCGGAGCGCTGCGATGACGTCGGAGAGGAGGCTAGGGCAGTCCTGCCAGACATGCCGCTGCCGCCGCGCACTCAATAGACGGGTCCGGCTGGTTGTCCTGGGGTGTGGGGGGGGGGGTACCTTCTAGCGAAAGAGCACGTAGCGGTGCCGATACCGCCATCAGCAGGCACTCTCTGTGCCGCTGCCGCTCTTCTGCTTTTTTTTGCCTCCTCCATTGGTGTACATTTGTGAGACCTTTTTTTTATCTGACTTCACGTGCGCATGGTTGCTTCCTTTTGGATGGAGGTGGATGACTGCTGCTCAACGATGTATCTCCCTGCATTTTGACTTATCGTGTCGCTCTAGGTGATGTTGTGTACAGTGGTGCACTTCCCTAGTGCCGACCCGCGGTCCCGTGTTGTTGTTCCTCTCCCTTGTTTCTCCACCACAGAAGCGCCGTATTATGCCCTCCTCGTGTTTATTTCTGTGGGTATGGGTGGTGGGTGCAGTCTTCCGTGCTCAGTGCACCTCTCTCCACGTCTCAGTCTTTTCCTTTCTTTAGATCTCTTTGCTGATGTGCGCACAGGGGTAGACGGGTGTGTCCGCTTGTCTTTTGTTTTGGTGCTGTGCTGATGCCTCTCTCTTTCACTTCGCCGGTGTGTCGTTCCCCCCCCCCCCCCTCCTCCCCCTCCTCCTCCTTCGATCACGTCTTGTTCTTGTTCTCTCCTTTTTTATATATTGGTTAGAACACACACACACCACACTTGCGCGCGCGCCCCCCCCCCCCTCACCCCAACCTTACTCGTGCCCTTCGTCTGGGAGCTGCCATGATGGCCCCATCCCTTACTTCTCTTTTGTTCACCGTAGCGGAGATTTGGATGTCGGCCTGCCAAGTACGGGAACGCAACGGAACTCCAAAACAAGACGACGAACGGAAAAAAAAGAGGCATGTGGTGATCCAAATCGAGCGACGCGAGCCGAGAGGAAAAGAGAACCGTCGCCTTGTGACTCTCCCGCAGCGTGGGAAGCGTACACTCGACCCTCGTGCCCCTTATTTTTTTATCAGCTTTTCCTCTTCGTGGATAGACCCGCATGTACCACCTGCCGCGGAAGGGACGAGCGAAGGGTGAAGCACACACGAGTGCAGCGGCTGGCACCGTCACTTCCACGGTGCGTTCGGGGATAGGTTCGACTCGCTACTCCCTTTTCTGATCCTCTCTTTGCTTGCTCTCGTTTATGGGTAGGTGTACCGAGGACCCCTCTCACTCACCTTACTCTCATACTGTCCTTGCCGCCCTGCAACCCACGCTGCCACCCAGCGGCACGCAACACCACTAAAGTAGCTCGTGTAATGTCCTCGTCACAGTCTGACGAGGTGAGCGCAGCGGTCAGGCCTCTCAACACTGCCGTGCAGGAGGCGCTGCAGACGGCCCAAGATGCCCAACGGCAGGCGCAACTGCAAAGCGCGGCTGCACCAGCGCCCTAGTGCAGCCCCTCCCAATCCTGTACGCTTGATCTCCTGAATGAGCGCCTGCAGGCGTTCGAGAGCTTCATCATTCTACGCGCGCGGGAGGAATCCTGCGGAGCGTCCGCGGGGGCCTCAGGCCAACTCGGCGCGCGTGAACCGAGCGCCGCGCGGGACATCCTGGCCCCTGCCGGAACCGGTACCCTGGCCTTTTGTGGTCTGCTGAGTGCGCGAAGGCTGGAAGTTCACCTCGACGCGCAAGGAACGCGCAGGGCGGCGGTGGAGCAGCGCCTCGCGCACCTGGAGGCAAAGCTGAATGCCTTAAGAAACGTAGTGGCGCAGGCGCCAGCTGAAGTCCCCCATCGAAAACATCTTTTTTCCGCCATGGATGCAAAACTTGAGGCGAGAATGTCATCTGTGTGGGAGATGGTCTCCTCCAGGCACGCAGTCGAAGACGCAGACTTGTCGCTCATCCAAAACGTGACGCGTGCGCTGGCCGCCATGCACGAGCGAGTCAAACAGCAGCACGCGGAGTTGACGCGATGGCACCACCAAAACTACAAGCTGATGCGCACGATGGTTGTACAGGTCAACAGGCGTGAGGAGGACAACCGTCAACTGCGCGATGAGTTGGCGAGCGTTCGACAACAGCTCGGACGTGCTGCCGTGGGTGGGGACGTTCCTCTTCTGTGGTCACGCAACGGAGGGTAAGGGACGACCGCTTATGCAGTTGTAAGGAAAGTGCTGGCAGCACATCTTTTTTCGTTTGTCTCCACACCACACCCACTCCTGCACTCACTCTCCCTCGCCCTTTGATGGCGGGAGGGAGGTAGCACACCGCAGTGCGGTGGTGTGACAGAGCTCAGTGCCCTAGCTCTTTGGGTGTATGGGAGGGAGCCAAGCAGCCCCCCTCCCCTCTATCCCCTGCCGACGCAGAGCTCCACCTCCTCTGGTGCTGACGGGGTCTGCGTGCCTACGACGTAGGGAAGCCAGTGCGCTGCATCGCGACGGATGTCGGCAGTGTGTCAGGTCCTGGATGGCGTTGCGTCGGAGCGGCCTGCGGCAGTGCAGACGCGTCTGCGCGGCTCCAGCGCATCTGTCACCCGGCCCTCACCACCGCCTGCTGGTGTGTGTGTGGGGGGGGGGGGGCCTGAGCGCCACACCCTCCCCCTCCGAGGCGGGACGCCGCGGGTGGCGACCGGCATGATGGGAGCGGCTGTGAGGCGACCTTCGAGGCAGCGGGGGGGGGGGGCGGGCAGAGAGGTTGGTAGAGCTCGGGCAGGGGGGCCGTGCTCTCAGATGGCTGAGTCGGCGCGTTGCTGTAGGGCTCGTGTGCCACGATGAGTCGCACGACTCGTTGAGGCCTGTGACAGGCCGGGCGTGGTGCGGAGTGGAGTTCGACTCGTGTACGGCAGAGAATGGACACGTTGACGCACAGCAAAATGAAAAACGTCTTTATCCCTCCTGCCGTTTACTCGCTAACCACTGCTCTCTAGCGCTGCTGTACTTCGTGGATCCAGTGGCCTTGCTCCTCGGCCCACGGCGAAAGTGTATATGGTGTGCTGGGCGTCAAAGCAGTTGTTCACGCTGTAGGTGCGGCGGGCGTACACACCTGTGCCGGAAGCGTTTCGTTGACTGTGCGCTACTCACGTACCTTCTCTCTCTTCCTCTCTTGTTGTGGTGCTTCGGCTGTGTATATGTGTGTGTATGGGGGGCGGCCAGGTGCGACGCCTCATTTTAGCGTAGAGCTCGAACACACAGCGCAACTGTCTTTCGTTAGCGGTCCAAGTCAAAGCAACGCGTCCATCAAGAGCGCTAAGCACACAAACACATCTAAGCATACACACAAAGTAGTGTCCGACCCATGCCCCTCTGCAAGACGTTTTCGCAGTCGGAGCGGGAGAAGCTCCGAAAGGATCGCGATGTACTGCCGCCGTTGAGCGACGGTCCGTTTGGGCCGTTCCCGAAAAATTGGAACCCGCGGGGGCGCGATGCGGCGAAGGCAACTGTGAGTACTAGCGTCAGCATTTTGATGGCCAAGAACAAAGCCGCCGCCGGGCAACCGACCGCTGCGGCTGCGCCGAAGGCAGCGCAAGCTGACATTCTCATCGGCCACACAGGCACGGGCGGCATGACGGTGAGCACCTTCAAAGGCACCGGCGGTGCGGACACGTCCCTAAGCAACGGGCGCTTCGGCGACCCGGCCGGCCCTGGCAAAGCTGGCGCCTACTCGAAGCAGCGCATGCCACCAACAGACTTTCGCCATCACTACGAGCGCAGCGACTTGCCACTGTCCATTCAGCACGGCGCGAAGCGCTCGCTTCTCTGGAAAGTTGACGTGTCGAAGCTGGACTACCACCACTACCTGCCCATCTTCTTCGATGGCTTGCGCGAGCTGGAGGAGCCCTTCAGCTTTGTGGCGTACCAGGGCAGCATGGACCTTCTTGAGGGCGGCGGCGCCAAGATCCTCCCGACGGTGCCGCAGCTCATCGTGCCGCTCAAGATGGCACTGAACAGTCGGCACCCCGACGTGCTGCGCAAGGTCTTTCACGTGATCCAGAAGCTAGTGGTGAGTGGCGATCACATTGGCGAAGCGCTTGTGCCATACTACAGGCAACTGTTGCCGGTGTTCAACATGTTTAAGAACCGCACCAAGAGCATGGGCGATCGCATGGACTACGGGCAGCGCAACAGCCACGACCTCAGCAGTCTCATCAACGACACCCTGTACTTGCTGGAGCGCTACGGCGGCCCCGACGCGTACATCAACATCAAGTACATGGTTCCCACGTACGAGTCCTGCATGTGAAATTGGCGGCGTGTGGGGCACAGGTGACGCAGCCGGATGTAAAAAAAAGAGGCGCGTGTCTTCCTTTTCCCCTTCGCCAAGCCCACGTCGGATCGTTTCTTTTTCTTTTTGCTGGTTTGCTTTCCCGAGTCCATGTACCACGGTGAAATCACGCGCCGCCTCCGTCAGCGAAGAACGCAGAGAAACGTAAAACCAAAGGGGACACGCGAAAATCAACCTCGAATGCTCTAGTTTCCCTTCGGCCCGCGTGCCAAAGCCTCGGCCCCCCCCCCCCAAGACACACACACAGACACCCTTCCCTGCACCCCCCCCAACCCACCTGCTCCCCCGCGCCAAACCCCCACCCCCAGGTGGCCCCACCCGAGCGCGGCCAGCCCCTCCCCCCACGCCACCCGTGAAAGGGGGCGCAAGGCAACGCCCACTCGGGGACGGAGCCACCACCCCCCCCCCCTTCAGCGACCCCGCGCAGGCAAAGCGAAGCCGGCCGCAGGGAACGGCAGCCAAGGCCCAGAACCAGCGCCCCGCCGGCGCGGGGGCGCATTGCCGCCAGCCGACCGAAACACGTCGCCAAAAATACGCCGCGCACAAAAGCACGTGCATTTTTTTTTTTGCACAAAGCTGGGTGTAACCGGAATGATCTGCTGAAGACCGATCTCATTCAAACAACGGCTAAGAGTCCTAAAAAAAGCGTAAAACCGCCTCTAAACATCAGCCAAACACCATGATGCACAGCTTTTCGCATAGTGGCAAGTGTCATACGCACGCAGAAACTGTGTTTCTAACTGCCGATGTTTTCTCTATTCTCTGCTCCATTTTTCCCTTCTTCTCTCCACACACGCTCTTCTGCAAATATCCTGCTTACAGTAGATGTCAAGCGATTCCAAAGCACTGCACCTCATTCCTTACTCAACTGCACCGCTATCCTTATCTAGACCTAACTGAGGAAACTCTTGACAAAACCGAAGCCATGCCCAGCATTCCGTTAGTGACCGAACTCGGGGCGAGGGCGGGTGAGTTTCAGCACATCTTGAACATGTCCAAAATTCCAGCCCAAGTGGAGCAAAAGCTGCGTCCGGCGATGGATCCTGGTGAGCTCTTCACCTATCAAGATTCGCGCATTTTCGTGCGCGCTCGCCCGATCGTCGCACATGATATGGAAGACCCAAACAATCAGAGCATTGTGCAGAAAGTCGATGAAAACAGAGATCTCGTCGTGATGACGCCAAAGATATCACTTTCTGGCGAGTGCACAATTGATCCGTGCGTTGTGACTCTTGATGGCGTGTTCGTGGGAGCCCGTGACGATACAGAGCGAGTTTACCTAGAGTCATGCGCCCCCTTGGTCTCTCTCTCCGTTAACGGCGCATCTACGTGCGTGCTCTGTTACGGGCAGACAGGAAGCGGAAAAACCTATACAACCTCTGGTATTTTTCGCCTTGTCGCCCTGGATCTCGCGCCTGCTTTCGCCACTCACGATATCCTCCTCACTGTTCTTGAAATACAAGCACTCAAGAACATCGACCTGCTCACTGGCACGGATGTTCAGGTAATGGAGGATGTCTCAGGTGAGCTCAAGCTCCTGGGGACAGAGGCCTTTGAATGCTCGAGTGCCGAAATGCTTCTCGCCGCTTTTGAGGAAGCTGCCTCGCAGCGAACAACGCGGTCAACGGAGAGAAACGAAACGTCGTCGCGGTCTCACATGATCGCTCGCATCTCCATTGTTTCGAAGGAGACGAAGTGGGCAAAGCCTGGCGATTTATTCATCGTGGATCTAGCTGGTAGTGAAAACACCGCCGACAGCGCAACACATGACAAAACTCGCCAAGCAGAGACCAAATTCATCAACACCTCCCTCATGACACTGAAGGATTGCATTCGGTCCCGTGCTCTTGCGTCTTCGAGTACGCAGCACCTGCACATCCCGTACAGACGCTCGCCACTTACGCTTCTTTTGCGCGACTGCTTTGAGATCGCCGTGCGTCGCCCAACGAAGACAGTTATGATCGCCTGTGTCTCGCCACTGCTTCGAGATTCACGGCATACTATCAACACACTGCGGTACGCATCGATGCTTGCTGTAACACCACCATCCAAAGTGCTGGCACCCGATCCGAACGATCCGAACAACTACACGCGCGAGCAGGCCCTCGACTTTCTTGTAAAAGTGTCACATGGAAACATCACTGAGCCGGAGTACATTTTGCCGGAGGGTGACGGGCGGACTCTGGTGCACATTCCAGAGGCGGAATTCATTCGTCGCATCGTGGAGAGCCATCCGCACATACCCGAGAAAAAGGCAAAACTTATTTATACTGCCGTGTGGAAGCGTGTTGTCGACGCGCGCACCAAAGGTCGAAAGCAGATGGTCGACGCGAAGCGGCATATTAAGGCCCCACGCTGCGCTATGTAGCACAGTTTGGCTGCTCATCTCTCATGTTTCACCGTTCTGATATGGACACGTGATTCGTACAATCCTTTTCCCTTTTTCGATTTGTATGCGGAAGATGCTTAGATGATTATAAAGTACTAGAGCGCGTTTTCTACTGGCTGTCTTCCTCTTTTTTTTCGGCGTCTTAGCGAACCAGAGCCTGTGCAAGAGGGCTTTTTTTTTGTTTGTCATTCTCTGTCCCGTTTTAACCTGTGGAGGAATTAGCTCATCTTTTGCTGTGTTCGTGTTGGCGCCTTGTTTTATTCCATACATTTAGGTGATGCTCTTTCATTCCCTTCGTTTTCACAGTTTCACTGCCAAGAATCAAAGAGCAATTGAACTCTTCTTCTCACTTCTCTTCTGCTTTGAAAAAATGCTCTTGAGTATGAGAAAGGCCCTCGCTCACTAGGTTTTGTGCCTCTACCGCAGAGCACTCGTTTCGCCTTTTCGGTTTCATGTATGCTCCCTCTGTCATTTCTTGTTACCTGCCATGCTTCTGAAAAAAAAAAAAGAAATGATCGAAAGACAACACCCTCACGCGTTCACTCGAAGGTCGAAGCAAAAGGGGAAAATAGCACCT
Source organism: Leishmania aethiopica (assembly GCA_003992445.1). Taxonomy (NCBI): domain Eukaryota; phylum Euglenozoa; class Kinetoplastea; order Trypanosomatida; family Trypanosomatidae; genus Leishmania; species Leishmania aethiopica. Next base: position 231,116 of record RZOE01000106.1, on the reverse strand, counting down.
GAGCTTACTCAGCTTTGGCGTGCCGTGATGGAATAACTCGTCTATTGGAGATTTTACTGTGCGTGTGTTCCCTCCTTTATCGCGCAGTCATGCTTGCTTTTATCAAAGCCTTTTCACACTTTCTCGGCGAACTTGTCCCTGTGATCTTGTATGTTTTTTTCATCTATTGAATCATCGTCGTACCTGTCGAAACAAAAAAGAGAGGCTGGAATACGTACATTCCCGTTGATCAGTTGTACAACTTCTCAAGTAGAAAACCCTGAAATGCATATCTCTGGACTCTATTACCGTCTCTTGTTTTCCATCTAGACCTTTTCTGTTGTTTCAAGAATGAAGCTAAAGTGCAAAATTGCCCTCCTGGCATATGCACTTGCGTGCATTTTCATAGCACAGGCATCGTTGGCTCATGTCATTGGTGTCGACTTAGGATCGGAGTACATCAAAGTCGCCGGGCCGCATGGTGACAAAGGCGTCGACATTGTTCTTAATGAGCAGTCGCGACGGAAAACGGACAATTTTATCGGTTTTCGTCGGAGCGATCTTTACATTGGTGACACGGCGAAGAGTCTGGCTGCACGATTCCCTCTGTGCACTGCGAGCGCGGTGAACCAGCTTGTCAGAATTCGAAAAGACTCAAGCCTTCTTCCCTTTTTCCGTGATTTGCAGTACGAATACCACGTCGCTTTCAACAACCATGGCTCGGCGACTGTGAGCATCTGCGACACCAAGGATCCGTTTACCGCCGAGGAGCTCTATTCCATGCTACTGTCGTACTGCAGAACCACTGCCGTGAAGGATGATGTTGTGGATCCAAAAGGTGTCGTCGTTACTATACCATTTCACACGTCGCCGGCAGAGCGGCGGGCGATTCTGGATGCGGCTCGTCTTTCGGGGCTGAGTGTTCTGGGTCTCATGCATTCCACAACTGCTGCCGCCTTTTACTATGGTGTGCGGCATCGCGGATTTGGCAACAACACCCTGAAGGTAGTGGTTTTCGACCTTGGTTCAACGCATACTGAGGTCGGCGTCTACGAATTTTTACCGGCTGCGCCGAAGGCACCACTTTCGAGTGCCTTTGGAACGCTTAGGACACTCGGCGTGGTCGAGGATCGCTCTCTCGGCGGTCGTGCGTTTGACTTATGTGTTGCGCGGGTGATCGAAGCCGAGGCGCGCGCGAAGCTTAGCATTGATCCGGTGCTGGGCGGGACGAGTTCTGCACAGCTGAAGTCGCAGTTCTCGCTTCTCCGCGCTGCAAACAAGGTTCGTGAAACGCTCTCTGTGAACAGTAACACACCTTACACAGTGGAAGGCATTGCCCCGGATCGTGACTATCACTCCAGCATGACGCGCGCCACTTTCGAGTCCGAATGCGCTTCACTTTTCCAGCGTGTGAAGGATTTGGCAACGAGCGTGACAAACGTCGTGAATATTTCATTCAAAGACCTCCATTCTTTTGAGATGATGGGAGGGCTCTCGCGTACGCCAAAAATCATTGCAGACCTCTCCGAGGTCATTGGCCGAGATGTAGATCGCACTATGAATATGGACGAAGCAGCGGCGATCGGTGCAGGCTACTATGCCGCGAAGCTGTCACCTCTTTACCGTGCAAAGTCGCTAAAGCTGGACGAGACGATCCCGTACGGAGTCGATTTCGAGGTAGAACCTCCGTTGAGCAAGGAAAAGCCCGCGGTCAGGCGCCCTGTATTTGGCGCTGACGGCTTTCTACTGGGCGATTCGGTGAGCTTAACGTTTAATCGGACAGAGAACTTTTCGCTCAATTTTTACAGTGATGATGACGCCGTCAGGCCATTTGTGTGCATCACGGTCACTGGGGTGAAGCAAGTGCTAACGGATATGAAGGCGTTATCGCCTGTCGTCAAGCACGCAAACAACAGTCACATGGTTCGACTGCAGATCGTGCTGAATGAAACTGGTCTTGTGCAGGTTGAGCATGCGGAGGTGGTTGTGCGCTCCGCCGAGGAGGTCACACAGAAGGTGACAGAAAATGTCACAGATAAGGCATCTGGCGAAAACAAGTTGGTTGAGAAATCTGTTAAAGTAATCAAGATGCGCAGCCGAGTAGCAGACGTGAGTGCGACGCTTGCGTGGAAGAACCCTACTGGGCTGACGCCAGTAGAAATGGAAACTTCGCAAACGAAGCTGGAGACGATCTGGCAAGCGGAGCATGTGAAGCATCTCCGCGCCACGGCGAAAAACAATTTGGAGGCGTACATCTTCTGGGCCAAGAATGAAGGTGTGTCCGATAACGCTGCGTTGACAGCCGCTGCTGGCGCAGCCGCCGTGCAGCGTGTCATCGACGAAGCCACAGCTATGCAGGAGTGGCTTGAAGAAGGCGAGGGTGCATCAGACCACTGCGCTGCCTCCCAGTACGAGTCTCGGCTGGAGAGCCTTCGCGGTATGGTTGCGGAGCTAACGAAGCAGCCCGAGGAAGCCACAAGCACAGTCACAACAGATAGCGCCGATGACAACGAAGGCGATTTGTGAGCCCGTTTTTGTTCGCATGTTCTCCCGCACCATCCGCCGTTTTTTTTTCTCTCGTTTATACCACGGATGTCCAAAAGGTTGTTTGTGCTTTCTTTCGGCCTCACCTCACACTTTCCTTTTTGTGCTTCGCTGCTGTTCTGTTCTTGTTTCTGCACTTATCTCTGTTCTGGACTCTCTCCATCGACGTAGTGGCGATGGAACGGTTCGTTGGTCTCCCCCCCCCCCCGCTTCTTCGCTCCAGTCCCTCTTCTCGAAGAGAGTGTGATGGAATGAGGCGCAGACGTTGACGTTGTTGTTCTCTTGCGTAGATGCGAAGAGGAAAGAGACGCATGCAGGCAAGGAGAAGAAAGAGATGGCAAAGGCTGTGGACATGCATACTTGTTTTATTGCGAGGGAATCAACGTGGGCTCTTTTCGTTGTGGTAATGGGCACTCTTCAGCGAAACCAAACAAGCAGAAAAGGCCGAATTCGGGGACGCTCGAGCGTATCTCTGCCCTTTCTTGTACCTGGGACACCACCAAGTACACGATAAAAGCAAAAAAAAAGTGCGTGGTGAAGATCGGTTTGTCACTCACACGCTGGCAAGCAGTCAAGACTCAACTGAAATAGAGGCTTGCGACAGTTTTCACGTCACCTAGGCTGACCTCTACTCCGCCCTCGTATTATCACATGCCTGTTTCACGCCCAACCATCACCACACACTCATACACACATTCCTGCATACACATACGTACATGTGTTCATACATACACACGCCAACCCAAACCCGCGATCTGCTTCATGTGCCTATCAACGCGACCCAGAAGCCGCCTTCTCTTTTTTGTTCATTTTTCTTACCATATAAAGGAAAGCCCCCATACTCCTGAATCATATCGCCACCCGCGCCTTTCAATAAGCTCGCCTTTTCCCCTTCTTTTTTCGTTTTTCTCAACAAAAACATTTAAAACTTTTCCCTACACACGACAGTCAACGATGCGGAGAGCTTTCGCTTCTGTACCCGTCGCTGCTGCCGCCTACCTGCGTTGCTATGCCACCAAGCACTTTACAGACAGCCACGAGTGGGTGATGCAGTGCGAGGATGAGATAACCATTGGTATCTCCAGCTACGCCCAGGAGAATCTGGGTGACGTGGTGTACGTCTCTCTCCCGCAGGTGGGCGATACTGTCAAGGCGAAGGATGTCATAGGCGAGGTGGAGAGCGTGAAGGCCACGAGCAATGTGTACTCCCCGGTTGATGGCACCATCACCGCAGTGAACGAGAACCTGAAAGACCAGCCGGGCCTCGTCAATCAATCTCCTGAGGAGAAGGGCTGGCTGATCAAGGTGAAATGCTCTGAGATACCCAAGGGCCTCATGGACGAGGCGGCGTACAAGAAGTTCCTCGAGTAGTGACGTGCGCGCAGGTGTTTCGACAAGAGGGTATTTTAGTTTTTCTGTTCTCCTTACGTGTGTCTCACCTTGCGCTTGTGTGTGCGTACATTTTTTTCTTTGGCTCTGCGGAAAAGAAAAAAAAATGACGCGACCATGTCGGGTATGTGTGCGCGTAAGCGTATGCCTACGTTTGTCTCTCAGAATCTATGCACACGTGCATGCGTTCAAACGCCGCTTCCTCTCATCCACGAAGAGAAGCAGTGCCGCAGACTTTTCTTTTGAAAAAAAAAAAAACGAATCGAAGGCGACTTGACTCTTCAATTCGCGCGGGTCTCCACTGTGGAGGGGTCGTGCCTGCGGTGAGCGAAAGAGTAGGGAGGACGAGGGAGAAACTCAGAACCGAAAGAGACGACCGTGCAAGTGGCATCGACTAAATTGGCAGGGCCGGTGGAGAGACGGACAGTCACAACGGGTAGCGAGGGTCAAGGGGGGAGATGATGCCGTCAAGGAGCAACAGAGAAAACAAAAGTTGGAGACGCTTAGCGAAGGGGCGATCAGGTAACAGCGACCTCGCTCACACGACGAGGTCGACCGCAATTTGTACATTTCATCGTGCATCTCTCCCCCTCGCGCCCTTTCCGCATTGCTCGGCGTTGACGCTTTCTCATCGCCTCGTCACACCTGCCCATGCACGGGCAAGTAAGAGTGCAGGAAATCCACGTTGCAATCTGTCCCATAGCGGCGAAGGCGCACCGCGACCTCCTCTCACACTTATTGCGAAAGAAAAAGAATTCATTCAGGTCAAAATAGCGGTAAAGAGGAAACAAAGAGTAACCACAGTTTGACATGGCCCTCCCCATTCACTTGAGGGTCAAGAGGAGCTCTTTTTTTTTGCGTTCTTCTTTTATCTTCTACCTGCTTCAGTTTATGAAACTGATCGCGCTCTTCTGTGGCCTCTTCCCTCTTCCTTTCCGCTGTACATATATATATATATATATATGCATGTTTGCCTGCGATGGTGTGTGGGATTTCTTTGTGCGTGGAACATTTCTCTTTCTCGGTCGTCTGTTTCTCTCCCCGCCACTTCCCCGGCTTTTCTCTTGGACCTTTGTTTTCTCTTCCCCTTTCCTTTCCTTTTCTTCCCCTTCCTTCAGAATGCTGGAGAGTTCCACGTGGAGAACTCTTGTTGATGAGATGAAAAGAGAACCCGACACCGACACTTGGGCGATGCCCAGCCTCACCTGGGCAGAGTGCAGGGGCGGTGCGGCATGTACTGCCTCAAGCGAAAGAGCGCCTCTACTTGTAAGCAGCCGCGGGCTCCCGATACACTTTTGTTTGAACCTCACACTCTTGCAAGTCGTTTGCGACTGCACCAAAACCATTTTTTGTATGCAGCTCCGATCGGCTTTTGCCTTCCGTTTGGGGGGGGGGGGGAAGGGCAACAGGACTTGCAGCCCTCTGAGGACACGCGCTCGAACGGCGAGTCTTGCCGACCGCTGGTCTCCTTTTTGAATGCCGCCTGTAGCAAGGCCGCTACTGGTGGCTCTCCGCTGAGCGTTCGCGTTGATAAAACCCCTCTGAATGTGCATGCGTTTGTGCGCTTGTTGTGCGATGGCTGGCTCTGTCCCCCTCCCCTTCTTTTCTTCACCTCACGCAGCGCACAGGCGTGCCATCGTCATAGTGCGGGACGTTTTTCTGCTTGCGTCTGCGTCTTCACTCAATAGCTGACGCGGCGGTCAATGGCGCTGGAAGTGCCACGCCCGCTGCGCCTTTCTGAGTCGGATCAGCTCCTTGCATGGGAGGCGGATCTGGAATCGAGATGGTCGCAGCTGCAGCAGCGCCGCCGCAGCGCTGAGAAACTTCGAGCAAGGCACATCCAGCTGGAGGCTTCTCTACTGCAGCTGAGCAACGAGAATGTTGCAGCACAGTACGTTCTAGAAGAGCGCAGGCGCGCGTTGGCAACGCGCCGCACACAGCTGCGCGAATCAGAGGCTGCACTGAAGCAGCGCACCGTCGAGGTCGCTAAGGCGTCTCGCCGAAAGCAGGAGTCGATGGCAGAGGAGGACGCTGCAATTGACGCGGCGTGGCGGGAGCTAGAGCAGCGCACACGGCTAGAGGAGGCATCTCATGTACAGTAGATGCGCGCTCTGGACGCAAGAAAGCAAAGGGCTCAGGGGTGCGATGCAGACACACGACAGCGGCTAAGCGCACTGCGCGAGCGGGAGACGCAGCTTGTGGCACAGCAAGAAGTACTGGGGTATCACCGACAGAGTTGCATAGATCTGCTGCGGCAGTCGCTCGAGCAGCTGCAGCGCGAGGTGGAGGAACATAAGACACTTCTCACGGCCCTCGATGACATCAAAGAGCCGTGAGAAGTGTCTGTTAATCTCCTCGGTCAGCTTCAATCCGTCACCTGCCTGTGCGCCAATCCGAAGCTGAACTCGTATGTCTCTGTTTTCGTGTACGAATGCGTTTCGAGCTGCTTGGCTACGGCCTCAGCTGAGAGCACTGACGATAGTGTCGGAATCGATGCGTGACCTTGCGCACGAAGATGAGGTTGAAGGGCAGGTATCCGAAGGAGCGCAAAGCTGCCCAATGTAGTTTGATAAACATCTCTGCTAGTTGTCTTGCGAGGGGGCGTGATGCTTGCGGCCGCGTTTCTCCGCGCGACTGCTCTTCTCTCCCCTTCATTCTATATGCCTCCCTTCCTCACTGCTTCCTTGGCCGGAATAGTTTTTAGACAGGAGATGCTTTACCGACACCGACCCACTATCGCCGCCATTCGAGGAGGACGTCAGACGTAAGGCGCGCATAATGAATGGCCGACATTGTCTTATGACGGCAGTGCTCTTGTAAGGGTGCCGGCGTGCGTTGTGCACCTCTGGCCCGCACGACACACGGGAATGGCACTGTTTCAATGAGTTCACTTTCATCAACTTCTTCCTCTTTCGTTCTTTGGTTGGATTTCACCGTCGTCGTTTTCTTTGACCTGCTCGCGTGTGCCGCTCTCTCCCTCTCTCTATGTCTCATCACTGTCTTGACGGCGCCCGCACTGGTCTTGATCATGTGACTTCCGTGCACACACTTCCACGCATACGGTGACTTGTCGCAGCTCGATGTGGTAATCCCATAGCCATCAAGACGCAGGACACACACACACAGACACACACACGCGACTGCTTGTTGTTCCCCCTTTTTCTTTTGTTCCGTATGTCAATTACTGTCGGCATCAACGGCTTCGGCCCTGTCGGGAAGTCCGCCTTATTCGCGGCCCTAGCCGATCCGCTGTTCACCGTCACGGCAGTCGTTGACGTCTCCGTGTGTGCGGCCTACATTGCATATGTGATTGAGCAAGAGTATCCGCATCGCAACCCGACAGGGCCTCCGATTCGGGTGACGGACAAGCAGAAGGATCAGATTGTACTGAACAACACCCACGTCATTCACGTGTCGGCCGCGCAAGATCCGCAGTCATCCATGTGGAAGAAATACGGTGCGCAGTACGTGCTAGAGTGCACAGGCCTCTACACCACACGTAGCCGCAGCTGGGGTCACGTGACAGGTGGTGCGGTGGGCGTCTTCATCGCCGCCGCCAGCGCTGATACGAACACAGTCATGGCATCAAGTGGCTTGGAAAAACTCGCGGCATCGTTGCCTGTGTGCGCTGCAGGAGCGCCCATCGGGGCCGTCGTAGCTCCAGTGCTGGACGCGCTGGCGAAGGTGTTGGAGATCGAGCAGGTGAGTTACACGGCCCTCTATGGGCCTCAGCCACAGCACCCGATTGGCGCTAAGTCGGACGACTCGCGCGACTGGCGGCAAGTACGACTGCAGCCATTTGCCAGCTGTGCGATGGCGTCCAGTCGCGACAACGGCGCGGAAACAGTTGGCGCGCTCCTGCCGCATCTCGTTGGTCACGTGAGTGCTAGCGCTTTCCAGGTTCCTGTGGCGCAAGGGTGTGCGATCGACCTCGTTGTCTACACAAAAGAGGCCGCGTCGGCGGATGTGGTGGCGAGCGCCTTCGCGCACGCCGCGGCGGACTCGGAGCCGCTTGCAAAGGTCTGCATCGCCAACGGACCCATGATCAGCGTTGACTGCATTGGCAGCTCAAGTGTCATACTCGACGCCGCTTCGTTGAGCAGCAGCACCGAAGGCAAGGTGCATCGCATGGTGTTGTGGGTGGACGTAGCGTGCTACTACGCTGCACTGCTGTTGTCATTGGCGAAGCAGGTGCACAGCATTCACGCACCACCGTCGTCGTAAGGAACACATCGCTCAGATGTATACGAGGCAAGCGCGGCGACTTTCTTCATCTCGTGATCTCCCTCCGCCTTCTGTGTCGTCTAGGCCGAACGCGCAGTGTGGCCACGCGGCCATCTCTATCTGTATGCCACCTAAAGAACCACTGACGCGTCTTCACCCTCCGCTGTTGCACTGTTGTTCTCGGTTGCCCTCGTCGGTTGTACTTTCGTGTGTGTGTGTGTGCGCGCGCTTTTCCACTTGTATGTTTTATGTTTCTTTTTTTTTTTCGTTCTGGAGGAACGCAGGTCGTCTATGTAGACAAGCTCTCTTTGTTTTCTTGTTTTGTCCTTTTCTCTTCCCTCCTGGCACTTCCCGGACGAAGATACGTGTGTATGTATATATGTATATATGTGCGTATGCGTCTGTATGGGTTGCGCCAACGTCTCCGCTCGCCTTCTTGCATGGACGGCAAGACCGTGAACTAACATTGGCACTAAAACATGGAAAGAATCAAAGCAAACAACGACACCGATGCGGACTTCCCAACGCAGAAGGTGACAACAGCTGCTCCCAGCCTAGACGCGTTGTGTTACGTGAGTGAGTAGTGACGAGTGAGCGATGCACATTTTCGGCGCCGAAGAGAGATAAAACGGAGTCATGCCCTTGCTGTTCGTTGATGTGGGGTGACGTTCGATGAGCGGTTTCGCCTTCGGTAGACATCTGGGCATGTGCGTGCTTGGGCGTGTGTCCTTCTCATTCGTTTCTTTTTTTGTTTGCTTTTGCTTCTGTGGCACTCCTGTCCTTCTGTACCCTTCGCCGATGACAACGCGCCACTTCGTGGTGTATACCCACCACCCCCTAGGCGCTGTTTTGCGGCCTGTGTGCCCCGTTGTATTTCACTCCCAGCAGCACATGCGCTCCCTCTCCACCACTTCCATCTTGCGTTTTTTTCTTTTTTTGTTATTGATTTCGTCTGGGCATGTGTCACGCTGCAGAGATCCGATCGCCACTCAGCACCAACACGCAGACGCATACGCACAGGCAAAAAAAAAACCCTCACACACACACACACACACGCAAAACCATCGACGTTCATAGGAGAGAACCATAGAAGGCGCCCGATTCACGCAGGGAGTCTTTTTTTTTTTTGTTCGTTTTGTGCGCCTCACTGTACACCGGCGTCCTACTGATTTCTCATCTCTCATCTCTCTCGGTGTGTCTCTTTGTCCTCGCAACCTGCGCGTGGGACCTTCGCTGCCACTCACCTGCCCTCGCGTCCTCCAGAGTAAACAACACCCGACAGCGGAGTATCTCTACACTTGCCCTCACCTCTGAAAACGCTAAAATGGAGTTCATCATGAATTCTGTGTATGCGGTCGACCCCATCTACCTGCTGATGAGCGCCGTCGCCCAGCAGATGCTGGCGATGGCCTGGTTTGACTGCATTGTGGGTCAAATTGATCGCTACTATGTCGCTGCGGACAAGGGCGTGAGGCGGGTCGAGCACGCTATCACGCGCTACCCAGGCATAATGGTCTCTGCGACGACCTTCGCCTGCTCGCTGCTCCGCTCCCTTGTTGTGCTGACGATGGTTAGCATGTGCAATTGCTCGACGCTCTACCAGTACCAGTCGGTTGCCATGGTCGCCGTGATGATTGGCATGATGCGTGTCCACCGCACCTTCTCGTGTCACCGCCCCATTCAGATTTTTGTGACCGAGACCGGCTACGAGATGGCTGCGGCGATGACGGCGGCGGTGGTCTGTTACTACATGAAGAAGTACAACTTCTAAGCGAGGCCATCTGGCGGTTCTCACTTCATTCGGGGTGCTGAGTCAATCGACCATTAACCTCCGCCGCTCTCTCGACCGCCGTCGGGAGACACATCTGCCGGCGTGCGTGGGCGTGGTTGGTACCTTCTCCGTGCTCTTGTCTTCCATTTGGGGTCCTTTCCTTTTGTCGACGAGGTGGCAAGGAGGCTTACAGTTCTGTCTCTTCGTCTTTCTTCGTGTTTTCCACCTTTAGATGCAGCCACTTCTCCCTCCTCCTTTTTCCTTTTAGTCCTGCGAGTGCACTTGTGGGCGAGCTCGCGACAACTTTGATGCTTGTCTGTTCCTGCATCCACCGGTCGGCACTGTGTACTATTGCTGCCTTTTTGTTTTTGTTTTCGTTACATAGAGAAACGTATGGAAGGTGAGGGTGGCGCATAAGAATGCGCTGGCGCCGCGGAACGCGTCCACATAGGTTGTGTGTGTCTATGAGTGAGGTGAGGAGGGGAGAGAGGGATGGGAGGGAGGGGGGGGGGCAGGAAAGCAGCTGCAGGACATCGCAGTGGAGGAAAAGGAGGTTTACTCATTTTTTCTTTTGCGTATCCGCCGCAACTTCGTTTTCCGCGTTGTTGTTGCTTTCTTTTTTTGTTTCGTGTGCTCTTCTCTCTCCTGCCTCCTCATCGTTTCCACCGTCGGTGACTTTTCTCTCGGTCTATGTGTGCATCTGCGTGAGCCCCTGCACAGTCAATGGTGCCTATCCTTCTCTAGTTTCAGCTGACCTTGTCCTCTTACCGTTTGACGCTTTTTATGCTAAGGGGCTTCCGGGCACACCGCGGTGGAGATGCGGTAGATGTCCTGTAAGTGCTCCTCAAGACTGCCCCTGGAAGGATTGGTGTGCTGCGCAGCATTGGATGCAAGCAACTCGGCATGGGTGGACGCGCTCGCACACATGCTCACCAGCCGTCTCGCGTGCTCGTTTGTGCATTCATTTTCTCTTGACAAGATTGTGCCTAGAGCAAAGAAATGCAGGAATAAGCGGCAACAGAGTGGGTGAAGGGACAGAGGACTTCCGTGGTTCTGGGCGCTGTGCGGCTGAGTAGCTTAGGGGCACCGTGATGCCATGGAAAACGCGGAGAAAGTCCCGGTCGCGTTCTCACCTATCACGAGGTCACTACTGCACACCCCTTCTGCGAGATGCTTGATCGTGCAGGAGGCGCCGCGTGCGAACATTATCACTGCTTTCTGTAGGGAGAAAGTGCAAGCGATGCGGAGCAGCGCCGTTCAGCCGCTCCTCGAGCTCCCTGTGCCTGTCTGCTGTGTCTCTCTTTGTGTGGGTGTCTTTTGCTGCTGGCACCACGAAGTCTCATGTTTCTGTTTTCCCATGTCTCCATCCACATCCCCTTTCGCTGCTGGCCTTCTCTTGCACTCCTCTGTGCGTCGTGTACACGACGTACTCACTGCATCGCTTCCTTTTTCCTGTGCACTGACGTGTGACGCTCTCGTTGGCTTGCACAGGATTATCATCGATTTTATCACGCACACAACGCCCTCCTTCTTGACGCACTGTACTAAGTACACCCTCGCTTGGGTTCGAGCAGCTCTCCTGAGGATAGGCAGACGACGGCTGCATCGGAAAAGCAAGCCAAAAGAAAAGTAATAGAGAGAAAAAGAAGCGCGGCGTTACCCACAGTGGGACGGGGAAGGACAGAAGACCTCTGTACACCCGATCAGAGCCCAGGCATTTCGCGGTTTCAACCACTAAACATAGCGGTGCGCCTTCTTTTTTTTCTTTTGCATTACCTGTAGACCTACACGCACGCAGACATCATGCCGAGCACGTACTGCTACTTGGACATCGCCATTGGTGGGAAGCCGAAGAGGGAGCGGGTCGTGTTGGAGCTGTTCGCGGATGTGACGCCCAAGACGTGCGAGAACTTCCGCCAGCTGTGCCTCGGCAACGATGGCAAGAAGGTGGAGGGGACGGAGGTGCCCATGACGTACCAGGGTTGCACTTTTCACCGTGTCATCCCGGGCTTTATGATCCAGGGTGGCGACTTCACCAACCACAACGGTACCGGCGGCGTCTCTATCTACGGAGAGAAATTCGAAGATGAAAACTTCACCATTCCATGCGACAAGAGCGGTCTGCTCGCCATGGCCAACGCCGGCGCCAACACGAACGGCTCGCAGTTCTTCATCACGACGGCGCCGGCGACACACCTGACGGGCCGCCACGTCGTTTTCGGTCGCGTGGTTCGTGGCATGAACACGGTGCGCGCAGTCGAGCAGACTCCCACCGCTGCTAACGACAAGCCTGTGGTGGACTGCGTTATCGCCGGCTGCGGCACGCTGGATGCGTTGCCGGAGGAGGAGCCCGCTCCCGATGGCGACGCGTACCCCGACTACCCAGAAGACACTGAGTCTCCTATGGTCGACGCCAAGCGCATCGAGGCCGGCGAGTCGATTCGCCAGATTGGCAACTCTCACTTCAAGAATGCCGCTTACGATTCGGCCATCGAGAAGTACGCGAAGGCGGTGCGCTACCTGAGTCAGGTGGAAAACAAGGAGGGCCACCCTGAGATCGACGAAAAGCTGATTGCCTGTTACAACAACCACGCAATGTGCGCCATCAAGCTCCAGCAGTGGTCGGAGGCTCGCCACACGGCGTCTCTTGCGCTCAGTGTGGACGCGAAGAACGCCAAGGCGTTTTTCCGCCGAGGCACGGCAGCGCTGAAAGCTGGCGATGCCGACGGTGCTGTCGAGGACCTGACGCAGGCTCATCAGATTGAGCCGGAGAACGCCGAGATCACAGCAAAGCTGAACGAGGCAAAGGAGAAGGTGAAGGCTCAAAAAGCGAAGCTGGCCGCCAATCTCAAGAAGATGTTCTCGTGAGGGTTGCGCCTGCCGGCAGGACGTGACGGAGTCGACATACGTGCCTGAACTGAGAGGAACGCTTTTCGAAAAGCACATCGCAGAAGCCCCTCTCGTCTCCAGGGCCACCTTCGACGGCGCCACTATTCTGCCCTTGTTCTCCTTCCTTCGTGTTTTCTTTTTGTACTTTTCTTGTCTGTTGTTTAGGTATTCGGCCCTCTCTCACGATGATATATATATATATATATATTTATATTTGTGCGTCGCCTGTTGCGTCTTTTCACACGGAGTTTTTTTTTTTTTTTGGTTATGATGCGAAAGAAGAGAGGCTGCTCTTGTTCTCTCCGCCTCTTTCGGTTTCTCATCCTTTGCTTTTTTTTTCTGCCGTGTGCGCCGTGTCTGTCACCATGTCACGACGCCTGGTGCGTGGGAATGGATTTTGAGAGAAAGAAGGAGAAGCAACTGGTCTATAAAACAGAGAGAGGAGGAGTTCACTGAAAGATCTAATCCAACCAGAAAGATGGAAAAAGGAAGAAAAAACTGGACATTGCAGGCCATTGATGGGCTCGTCTGTCGAAAGGGAGAAGGGGCTAGGAGAGGGAGAGGGAGAGGGAGGGGGAGGGGGGGGGCGGCGCACGTCGCTTTACTTATTACGGAATGACTGTTTTGTTCTCAGCCTGGCAGCTCTCGGCATAGAGGACAGCTGGGTGTGCTGCTGTGTGTGTGTGTGTTTCGGTGCGTGCGTTTTTTTTTATTTTCGTTTCTCGCAATGCACTACACACACTTGCACAGGCCCACCACCTCTCTTTTCTCTCCTTAGGTGAGCGCGTGCTGCGCTCTGCCCCACGAGAGGTGGAGGGTGCCACCACCTATGGTACGCTCCTCCTCTCTTTGACGTCAGCACTAATTCTCTTAGATGCGCAGACGCACGTTCTGCTTTTCCTCCATTATTTCGTCCCCCTCCCTCTTTTGCGCCTGATGACGGGTTTGGCGACGCGCTCTCATCATTGGACTGCTTGTGTCTCTGCGACTCGTGCGGTTGCGCACGCGTCTCACTCTTTCCCCCCTGCTGCTCTCTCTCACAAAGAAGAGGGCCAACAAACAGCGCAGGAAGCTGATGGTGCAGCACCTTTGTGTGTTCTTGTGATCACCCGCGTGCGTGTTTCTCTTCCCTACCGTCGCTCGTGTCGCAGAAGGCACGATAAGCTGGAGCCGCAGTCGAGGCCTCACGCACACACACACAAAAAAACAGCAGCACAACTAATGTTTGGGCAAACGGAGGTACACGTCGATAATGTAGTGCCGGCGTGCTTTGCGAGCGAGGCGGTCGCCGGGGCTTCTGCTGTGCTCAGGTCGGTGTTGCCCGTTGATGCGACGGGTGTTACAGTGACTGTTTTCGCGGGTCACTCGGAGCGCTGGCGTGTGCCAGTGGCCAGCGTGCACGCGACCCCGCTACCGCCGCCCTGCAAGGGGCCAAAAGGTGACCTGAATCAAATCGACGCCGCGGCAGTCGATGAACTCACTTCAGCTACTCCCTTGCTCGCGGCAGGTAATACCGTGCCTGCGCGCCAGGCTGCCTGCGGTGCGCCACGGCGGCAGGTGAGTCTGTCGCCAAAAAATCAGCTCTCCATGTCTTCCACTTCATTCATGAGTTTTCACTCGAGTGGGTGGGTGTCTGCCGCCGAGTCCACCACGACAGCGACAACCACGAACATCTTGTATGAGCTGCACGCACACCTCACCGGCCTTTGCAGCTGGGCCTCTCCGTCGTTGACAACAGCCTTCGTGTCTCTAGCCTGCGCGTGGCTAGCGGTCGAGGCTGAAATGGCCACTCCCGCCGCAAGTGTCGTGATATGCAGCGCCGTGGTCGTGCGGCACACCTTCTTTACCACAGCGCTATGTGCGTGCGTCTACTTTGCATCGGCGCAGGAACCGTTAGGCACAATGTGGCTCCTGCTCCCTCTCATCGGATTCTCCCTGGCGGGTTTGGTACCGCCTCGAGCATGGCGCACGCTGATTGCCTGCCTTATCCCCATGAGCAGCACCGCCCTGCCAGGCCGCGGAGCGAGGCCGGCATTCCTGGCGCTTCTATCGGTGGCGAGTGCCGTTCTGCACTAAGTGGCAGCTGTGTTGCAGGTAGTATGCCGACAACTACGGTTGTCAAACACAGCACCTCGGCCAAAGTAGCGCGTCACCCCTCTCCTTCTTCCGAGTGTCTACATGAGCGTTCTTGCTTTCTGTACCTGCTCCCCCCCCTTCCCCACATACACAGACATCTGCCTGTGCGTGCGCATGTGTGTTTCTCGAAACTCAAACCGCGTGCTACTGCCTGAAAAAGAAAGCAAAGATGCAGAAACC
Organism: Leishmania aethiopica; assembly: GCA_003992445.1. Taxonomy (NCBI): domain Eukaryota; phylum Euglenozoa; class Kinetoplastea; order Trypanosomatida; family Trypanosomatidae; genus Leishmania; species Leishmania aethiopica. The sequence continues at coordinate 216,004 of RZOE01000106.1, read as the reverse complement.
CGTAAAACACGAACAATAAAAAACCTGCTTGTGTGTGTATGTTTGCCGGCAGCCCGTGTCGTTCCGGCGCAGCGGGTTGCATGGCTGTGTAGCGGTGGGCTTTCTTTTCTGCTTTGCCGTCTGTCTCTCTCATGCACACGTTGCTGTGCATCTCTTTCTTCGTCTTCTCCCTCGCTTTCGGGCATGTCTGCGCTCCACACTTCTCTTCTTGTCTGCTGCGTCGTATTTCTTCCCCTTTCTGTTCTTCTGCACTTCCCTACGCCATAAGAGTCCTCCCCGACCGCATCTCCAGACATCGTCACGAGCATCTATTTGTCGTGCTTTTTGTGACTTGGCATATTCTGCACACCCGTGCCTCCTGACAGTCCCCACCATCCAAAGGTAGAGACGATGACGACCATTACAGAGGCGATGGTGCTGGAGAAGGAGCGCCAGAACGCTGCCAGGCGCGATGCGCTGAATAAGCGCAGCCAAAATGTGTCCCGCTTGGCTGAGCCAGAACCCAACTTCCCACCGGAGTGCTGCTGCGTGAAGCCAGTTATCTACCACAACATTCGCGAGCAGGTGCCCGTGACGCAGCAGCGTTTCATGTACATCCTCGCGGGTCTCTACGTCACGTTGATGATCCTCATAATCTACAATATCGTGGCTGCCCTGGTGGCCTTCACCCTTGGCGGAAGCGCCCTGCACTTTGGCCTTTCCTTTGTGTATCTGCTGGGGCTCCCAGGAGCGTGGATTTCGTGGTACTACAACGTCTACTGTGCCATAGTGTACGCGTCGCGTTCGCGGCAGCTGATTGCTCTGCTGGGTCTTCTCTTAGGCGTCGTGTTCGATGGGTGGATGACGATCGGCATCACCGGCTTCGGCGGCTGCGGCTGGATCTACGCCCTCAGCTTGACGCGCAATGTGGCTCCGTTTGTGCTGGTTCTCATTAGTGCGATCCTGTGGCCGCTGCACGGCCTTGCGCTGTGCGTGATGTTGCTGCGTTATTGGCGCCTTTCTAGGGTACTCTTGAAGAATACGGCCAATATCTACCGCCAGAGCATCATTTAGCTGTCTGACCTCGTGCTACGTCAGGGCAGAGCCTCCCGACCAGTGTACATTACACTCCACATAGCGAGAATTTTTTGTTTTCTTTCAACGTGTCCATTCTCTGCCGTACACGAGTCGAACTCCACTCCGCACCACGCCCGGCCTGTCACAGGCCTCATCGAGTCGTGCGACGCAGCGCGGCACACGAGCCCTACAGCAACGCGCCGACTCAGCCATCTGAGAGCACGGCCCCCCTGCCCGGAGCTCTACCAACCTCTCTGCCCGCCCCCCCCCCGCTGCCTCGAAGGTCGCCTCACAGCCGCTCCCATCATGCCGGTCGCCACCCGCGGCGTCCCGCCTCGGAGGGGGAGGGTGTGGCGCTCAGGCCCCCCCCCCCCCCACACACACACACACCAGCAGGCGGTGGTGAGGGCCGGGTGACAGATGCGCTGGAGCCGCGCAGACGCATCTGCACTGCCGCAGGCCGCTCCGACGCAACGCCGTCCAGGACCTGACACACTGCCGACATCCGTCGCGATGCAGCGCACTGGCTTCCCTACGTCGTAGGCACGCAGACCCCGTCAGCACCAGAGGAGGTGGAGCTCTGCATTGGCAGGGGATAGAGGGGAGGGGGGGGGGGGCTGCTTGGCTTCCTCCCATACACCCAGAGGGTTAAGGAGGCTACTGGATCCGGGATATCTCACACTGGGGTGTGCTTACCCCCTTGCTGTCATGAGAATCAACGTAAAAGAGCAGAAACGAAAAATGCGAAATGGGGACTGCAGGCGCACAGGGGCTTTTCGGGCCTTCTCTCTCTTTGTTGGGTGGTTTCAGTCCTTTGGTGCATTGTTTATGGGTTGAGTGGCCGTTCCCGCTTAGTGTGTACTTCTCTTGTTGTGATTTATTTGCCCCCGAAAGTGGTGCTGCGGTGGGGGATGATGAGGGAAGAGCATCGGGGACGATTGGGCCGCCTCGTTGCGGAGTCGGAAGAGGGAGTCTTAACGTCTCACAACCCTTTTTTGTTCCTTGCCGCCTCCGCCCCCCCCCCCCCCCCCCCGCCCTCTTTCCCTTCCAAGCCACACACATGCTACATATGTGCGCCGATGCGCATGCGGTGCTATTGTTTGTTGCTCCCTATCTGATCCCACTCCGCATTCACCCCGAGCGTGCGTGTGCGTGTGTCTGATGAGAAACCATTGCTTCCTGTGCGCGTGCAGCAGCAGTTTTTTCCGCAAGCGCAAAGCGAGAAAAAAACGTGGAGGAAGACACGGGTATGTAGAAGACGACCGTGGGAGGTGCAGAGCCCCAACGGCACGGTAGGGCGAGAAAGTCGTGTGCCCCAAACCGCTGCGGCGAACGCTTGCCGCTTCTCGCCCACTGTCTTTTTTGTCCGGCGAAACGCACGAAATAAAAGGGGAAAAATGTCTTCGAAGCGTCTGCTCACGCCTGCATTAGCGCTCACTCTTTCGGTGGCATGTGACAAGGCCGCTTTCTGCGACTGCCTCTTTGCCTCCTCTTCCGTCGTGTGGCATATCGTAGCGCCGCCACGGCCACTCTCTCTTTCCCAGGTGGTGCTGCGGAAGGCGGCGCTTACAGGGAAAACGACGCACCCAGAGAACAGCCATCAATAATCCGTCCAGCGGATCGGTAGTGATTGGCCGGCACCGCTGCAACGCACACGCACATACCACGCAGCAGTGCGCCTTCTGGAAGCGACTATCGAGAGAGAGAGAGTGAGTGGGCGCAGGTGAGGGACATGCTTGTGGGTGTTTTATGTTTCTCGCTTCGTGCGCTTTCCAGCGTCTTCCTCTCCCCCACCCCCTGTCCACATTTTCGACAACTTTCACTTCCCTAGTTTCCATGCCTCTCAGCATAACGTCGTCTATGATGGACAGCAAAGCCAATGTTGGCGACTCGGCAACGATGCCCATGTTGCCAGAGCTTTATCATGGCGCCCTCTTCCAACCGGCATCTCCGCACAGCGACTCTGCCTCTACGGCTCCCTTCTCCGAGAAGAGCGGCCAGCTGCACAGTTGCCATGGCGTCCCGCATGGGGGCCTCACCCGTGAGCCGTTGGAGATGTTTCAAGTCGTTATCGACGGCGACGACGGCGGCGTTGAGATGCGGCGCGTGCATGACCGCATTGAGGCTGCCTTGCGTGTGCGCTCACTGTACCGGCCTCTGGAGACTCGCGTGGGCGGCCGGGAGCGGGCAAACCCGTACATGTCAGCTCCGATGCCGGGCCGCATCACAATCGTGCAGAAGGACGGCGTCTACCAGGTCTCTGACCATGACGCGTCGCTTTTTCTCCCTATACCAACGTGGTCGCAGTACGCGACGGACGTGCAAAAGGTGCGGCTCACCGTCGGCAACGCCGGCTGCGTCAACGCCTGTCACCATCGTCTTGGCATTATGCAAGAGCGCTCCCGCATGTTCTTTCTGCTTAATGCGGGGATGGAAGAGCGGGCAAATTATCACAAAGCCGGCGGCGTCTTTTCGGCCGCCAGGAAGGTAGACAACGCGGTCCTGCTCTCCGAGTCGATGGATGCGCAAGAGCTGCTTGAGGGGATGAAGGAGATGTACCGGCGCAGTCCAGAGGCAGCAGTGCACCTGCGCGACGGGTCCAACTCTACGCTGCGTGAGCTGCTCGGCGCACACGGCGTACGGTCCGCGGATGAGCTCACCGTTGCTGGTCTCGGATGGCAGGCAGAGAAAGACGCACCTCGTCAAGGCCAGATCGACTCGGCAGATTGCGAGAGCATGGCTGCCCTCGGCGCCGAGCTGCGTTTCTCCTTCACCGCGTTGCAGGGGCACCTGTGCGAGAAGGTGCTGCGGCGCGTGGTGTCCAGGGCAGAGCGGCCGTCACTTACTCCACAGGCGACTGAGTACAGCGTGCCGCTCTACGGTCTGCAATGTTCCGAGCTGAGCGATCTGGCGGAGCTGATGCGGCGTAAGCTTGAGGGCCCGCATCCGCGGGTGCAGTACATCCTGAGCATCTGCTTCACCGAGTCGCCGCCGTTCGATGTGGCGAGCAGCTGCACGACGCTGCAGGACCAGCTGGACAACATCTTTCTCGCTCTCTTCAAGGCCACCTTGGCTCCGGAAGACCCGAGCAACGCCGGCGTGGCGTGGCTGCTGGGGCAAGTGGGTGGTCTGCAGATGCTGCATGCACAGGACGGGCCCGGCCGCGACTTTGACGAGATGGCTCCGCCGCCAGATCAGGTGAGGATTGGGGCCAAGCAGAGCGGGCTCTACTACATGTACTACCTGTACGCCAACCTCGCCGTGCTGAACAGCCTGCTGCGGCGCAAGGGGCTCGAGCCATTGCAGCTGCGCTGCACCGGCAACAAGCCGACCGGGATGGACGACCTGATCGGCGCCTACATCCTCTCTGACGTTATCACACGCGCGACCAAGATTACCGACTACCCCGTTCTGCAGTACCTGTGCGGCCTGCATCGTGTCGGCCTGACAGTGTCGCCGCTGTGCGACCACATGGAAGACATTGTGGCGTACAAGGACCACCCGCTTCCCCACTTTTTGCACCGCTGCCTGCACATCACGCTATCGACAGAGTCGCCGCTGCGCTACCACCACAACCCCCGCGCGCTCATCGAAGAGTACGCCACGGCGCAGAAGATGTTTCGACTAAGCTCCCTCGACATGACAGAGCTCGCGCACAACAGCGTTCTCATGTCCTCCTTCTCTCCTGAAGTGAAGCGGCAGTGGCTTGGGGACAACTACCAGCTGGGCGTCGAGGGCAACGAGTTTGAGCTGAGCCATGTCACCAACGCACGGCTTGCGTTCCGCGACGAGGCCTGGCAGCTGGAGCGCAACATGATGCGCGACCTAAACTTGAATCCTCCTCACGAGGTCGGCGCCGGGCTCAGTCGCTGGCACCACCTGAGCACCGTGCAGGAGGTGGAGTACGATACCGTGATGGACAACCGCGTCCGCTTCCCGCGCACGGTGCTCAAAGGACCACACAAGGACGCAAAGGCGGCGACGGCGGCACCGCGCGTCGCGCGCGCCCTCGACCTGCGCCACCAGTACATCTGGTGCCCACCCCCTCCGTGGGAGACGGCGCAGCGACACGGCGTCGAGACAGACTTCCAGCGCCGAACGGCAACCTTCAACGAGGATGAGTGGACCTACGCGGCGAGCGATGCGGTCTTCATTGCATACCCAAAAAGCGCCGTGCACGCCTGGCCGCGGTCGCTGCCGACGCTCGACGACTTCCACAAGCACCTGCGCGAACTGAGGGACATCTGCGCCAGCGCCGAGGTGAAGGAGTACGCGCACAAGCGGCTCGAGAACCTCGATCACAAGTTTCGCCTGCACCTGGCTCTCAACCACGAAAACGAAGCCGGCACCACGGAGGATCGACAGTCCTCGAACCGCGACTTCTATCAGGCCACCAAGGTCGACACGCACATCCACATGGCAGCCGGCATGACGCCGAAGCAGATTTTGAAGTTTGTGCTTGCCAAGCTGAAGGAAAGCGGCGACGACATTGCCATGAAGAAGGGAGACGACATCATCACCCTGGGCCAGCTCTTCGCCAAGGCCGGCATCACGCCGAACTTGACGGTGGATCAGCTGAACGTGCAGGCCGACCATACGCTGTTCGAGCGCTTTGACAACTTCAACAGCAAGTACAACCCGATGGAAAACGGCGACCTGCGCTCGCTGCTGCTGAAGACGGACAACTTCATGAACGGCCGCTACTTTGCAGAGCTGATCCGCGACGTATTTGAGCAGTACTCGCGCGACCGCTACACCTACGCTGAGAACCGCCTCTCTGTCTACGGCATCAACGTCAAGGAGTGGGACAAGCTGGCGCATTGGTTTGCCACGCACGGTATGGCGAACAAGCACAACAAGTGGATTATTCAGGTGCCGCGCGTGTACAAGGTGTTCCGCGCGCAGAACGTCATTGGCAGCTTTGGTCAGTATCTGCAGAATATCTTTCAGCCCTTGTGGGAGGCCTCGCTGCACCCGAGCGAGCATCCGACGCTGCACAACTTTCTCAATCACGTGAGCGGCTTCGACTCCGTGGACAACGAGGCCACGATCGATCTCCCCTTCACGACGGTCTCGCCGTGGGCTTGGACGGTCGTCGAGAACCCGCCGTACAACTACTACCTCTACTACCTGTACGCCAACATCCGCACACTCAACGAGTTCCGCGCCTCTCGCGGCTTCTCTACGTTTGGGCTGCGGCCGCACTGCGGCGAGTCAGGCTCTGAGGTGCACCTTTACGGCGCCTTTCTGTGCGCGAACAGCATCTGCCACGGCATCAACCTGCGCAACGATCCACCGATGCAGTATCTCTACTACCTCGCCCAGATTGGTTTGCACGTATCGCCGCTGAGTAACAACGCTCTTTTCTTGCACTTTTTGAACAATCCGTTTCCCGACTTCTTCCACCGCGGACTGAATGTGTCGTTGAGCACGGACGATCCGATGATGTTCCACCAAACACAGGAGCCGCTGATCGAGGAGTACAGCATTGCTGCGCGCGTGTGGGGGCTCAGCGCGAACGACCTGTGTGAGATTGCTCGCAACTCCGTGCTGCAGTGCGGCTTCGACAACAACTTCAAGTGCAATGCAATCGGTCACCGCTGGTTCCTCTCGTCTTCGTTGGGCAACGACTCGCTGCGTACGCACCTCTCCGACATTCGTGTCGCGTTTAGGTTTGAGACCTACCACACCGAGTCGCAGCAGCTAGAGCTGTGCTGCGGACGGCCGGTATCGCGCTTCATGATGACCGCCGCCGAGGAGCGCGCCGTTGACGTCCAGATCGTCGATGTGCAGCGCGAGTACGTCCTTCTCTCCACGCACGATCAGGCGATGGAGGTGATGCTGCGCGAGATGGAGGACACGAAAACGAAGATCTTGCAGACACGGGCTCAGGCGGACATCCTGCGACGGCAGCAGCGCTCTCTGCTGGAGAAAATTACGGAGATGGGTATCCGCCGCCAGGAGGCAGAGGAGCAGTCTGCGCAGGAGGAGAAGGAGCTGCCGTCTCGCAAGGGCCCCCTCTACGTGCGTGAAAAGTCGCAGGGCTGGCAGGTCGGCGGCGGCGATGGTGATAGCTCTGGTGTCTTACAGAGCCCCACGTGTCCAACACAGCAGGGTGAAACACTGAAGCGTCTTTTGCGCTGGAAGCCGATGCCACCAGACCTGATGCGCTCCGTCACACAGGCGAGTTTCAGCAGTTCTCGTGGTCGTCCACTTCCGCCGCTGCCAGTGCGGCAGCTGTACCAAAGCACGACAAGCGTCAAGGGCCCTGCCACATACTGAGGCGGTTCCGAATGAGCGGCTTCGACGTTGTCTCACCTCCTTTCAGCCACGCCGTTGTGTTTTTTTTTGTTTGTTTGAGCAATGATGTGCATTACTGGAATCACAGGGGGCGCCTTCGCGTTCGAGCCACCACGTCTGCTTCCCTTTCGAGTTTTCTTCGGTTGCGGACATGTTGGATGCGTGTGGGCGTCTATGAAAGCGATTAGGAGAGAGGGTTTGCCCATACCCATGCGTGTGTGTGCGTGTGAAGGGGGGGGGGAGTCTCCTCGTCTGTCTCTTCTTCTTCTGCATTGCCACCTCTCAGCACTGATTGCAGTCCAGGTGTGATTCGCCTCTCCCTGCCGCCCACTCACCAAAACCGCCGAAAAAGACGTTTCAAATGAAAGGCAGGTTAGCAAGGTCCAACGAGTCTTTTCGCTCTACTCTTAGGTCAGCTGCCTCTCCTCTACCGCGGTGCTCTCCCTCGTTCTTGCCCAGTGGTTGGGTGTCGTTGCTCTTGTTACCGCTGCAGCAGGACACTCAGCGTGGAGAACAAGGAGGAGGGGTCATGATAGCTCTGAAGATGCCCAGAGCGAAGGCTGCAGTAGCTTCGCACGGTTCTCTCCGTCTCTCTTTCTACCTCGTACCACACATTTCTCTGCATCTCTCTCTCTCGCGCATTCCCCGTCGCTTGACGCTCTCCCTTATCTCACCCCTGCGTCGCACCTCGACCCTTTTTTGCTCAACTTCCGGGTATGTCCCTCTTTCCCAAACCTTGCTGCCTACATCTTTTCCCCCTTTATTCTCACACAACGTTGGTGATGGGGCCCGCGCGCAGAGTAGTGCCTTAAAGAATCAACCAACTCAACTTGCGTCTCTTTTTTTTGCTTTCTTCTGTGTGCATGCTTCTGCCCAGCTCGCTTCCCCCCGCCTCCCCTCTCCTCCCTTCGCTCTCTCCCACGCCATTTTTCTTCTACTTGCCCCCTTTTTTGGGGCGCAATAAGAACGCCAGCGGCACCTGCGCGCGCACATCTTGCTGTAGCGCCACACTGTTATCCTACAGTTTGTGCTTCCTCTTGGTTTCTCTAGCCTGAGCATCTCACGTCATCGTCACCATCGTTGCTTGCAACACCTTCCGGTCGTTTTTTTTTTTTTTTTGGGACTCCCTGTGAAGCCCACCAACTCCGAGCAGACGAGACACAACTACGTCGGAGGTGCAAGCGGCTGCAATGACCGCGCCGGGCGTATGGGCATGCTCGAACTGCTCTGTGGAGCAGACGGCGGAGGCCACCTACTGCCAGATGTGCAAGTTCGCCCGGCCAATGGATCGCCGCGGTGTGCCGCAGATTTTTTCTGGATACAACATCCACTTCAACGGCATCATCCCTCGCACGATCATGCACCCGAGTCACTCGGTGGAGTGGCGCATGGCAGAGCGCCACGGCGCTACCTGCTGCACGAGCTTCGACCCCGCAGTGGTCAGCATTCTTGTCTACCGTCCCGGCTATGAGCGCAGCGAGAAGTGCCGCACCTGCCTTGAGCAGCACACGAACATTCCGTGCGTCCCGATCGCGTGGCTGCTGGATTCGCTCCTACAGTCGCGCCAGATTCATCCCTCACTCTACCGCCTGACGCGTTTGCTGCCCGTGGCAAACCCGACGGTGGTCGGCACCGACCTACCTCACCACCAGCACCCATTCTACCAGATCAACAAGTTAGAATACAGCATCCCCACCTCCTTTCCCGCCTCCAAGAGCAAGGAGTCCAAGAAGTCCACGGCGGCCGATGGTGCGAATAAAAAGTATGAGGCGACGGGCGAAATGGAGGCGGCTATTCCGCCCTGCTTCGATATGGAACCGTTCCGGCTCACAGCTATGTCAGTCTTCGACGCGGCGGTGGCCTGCGCGACCGGCGTGAAAACCGAGGCTGTCGACGACGACACCGACAAGATTGAGGCTCGCAAAACGAAGCCCGGCATTGAGCTCATCGCCGTGCAGCAGCCGAGCAACAAGGTGGACCGAGCGCTTTTCAGCGGCATGAATGTGGTGCTTACGCCATCCCTGGAGGGGCAGACGGCGGTTGTGATGACCATTCAGCGATGTGGTGGGAAGATTGCAGAGAAGCGGGAATCGCTGGAGGCGACGCTGCGGAGTAATGTGACTCACGTCATCTACTCTCACGATGACAAGAAGGATGAGGTCATGATCCAGGCAGCGCACCTCGTCAGTACCAACCTCCCCGGGCTTCAGCTGGCTCAATCGAACTGGCTGGAGGACTGCCTCATCCTTGGTGAGCTGTTGCCGCTTCGCGGCATGTACACTCCGACCGCAAAGCTGATAGAGACGCTCAACAAGAAGTACACGAAGGCAAGAAGCTGAGCCCTCCGATACGCGGTTCCGTCGCTTGCTTGTGTGTGTTCATGGCTGCACTCAAGGATCCTTGTGACTCCACTGCCGTGTCGCGCGTGTGTCTGTGTGTGTGTGCGTGCTTTCTTCTTTTGTTATTTACACTCTTTGCTTTTCCTTCATTGTCAATGTCGTGGGTGGGTGGCGGGAGGAGGCGTTCTTCCCTCCCCCATGCGTCAGTGCGTGCGTGAAGCCGCATGATAGGCCCACTTTGTGAACGCACGTTGTGTGTGTGTCTCTCTCTTTCTGTTCGCCATTTCTTCTGCCGCTCCTCGCCGATATATCGTGCAGCTGCGTCATGTTACCCCCCCCCCCTCCTCCTTCCCCTTTTCAGGTGTTTCTATCTCGTTTTCGAGCATTGCACTTCTCTTGCACCGCCTCTGTTTCAGAGGTCACGCAAGAACGATGAAGAAACTTGCCATCACTCACGCCGTCTTCCAGGACGACCCGTTCTTGTGTCCCTACCCTCTTTTTTCCACCCCTCCAGAACACTTTTGCATGGCAGAAAGCGTGGGTGCAGTGGCGAGTGCGTGTTGACTCTTTTCACTGATTGTACGTGGCTTCCGTTGTCTTTGTGCGCCACTCCTGCTTCTATTTTGCGCATTCTGCTGAGATCTTGCGTAGTCGCGGGGAGTGTTGCGTACGATGGCCGCACGCCTCCCCCTCACGGATGCGCGAGCAAGGGGAAGGTGCCCCCCTCCCCCATTCAAGGACGATGACGACCGGCGAAGATTTTGTGAACCCCCTCCCCGTTTTGTGTTTCTGCCGTCAAGGGATCTCCCTGGTTCAGTGCTTTTGTATCTGCGTGAGTGTGAATTGTGAAGCGAATGAGTGAGACCGCGGCAGACAATCAGGGGGACGGGGGATGAGCCCCTTCCGGTGCGTGTGTGCTGTGAGGAAGTCGACATCTGCTGCTGAGCCGCTCGCCATGGAATCGCAGCGAGCACATGCGAGCACCAAGGGGGTCGGGAAAGACGGGAGGTGCTGCCGCGATGCGCATGCGTTAGATTCCATGGACGAATGCGCGCATTTAGGGAATTGCGCAACGGAGCTGGTGTCCTCTGTGTTTGAATTCTCGGTTGCAAGGTAGGTATGCGCTGCCTCACACGCTCTTATGCCCGAGAACGGCACAGAGACCACCTCTTGCGAGGCGGTGAAGCCCGAGGAACGCGACACAGGAGGGGGAGGGGTAGAAAGAGGAGGTCTCTCCGTGCTGCGACCTCCAGCAGCAGCGACAGGAAACAAAAATGGAAAAGCCTTGACTCACAGACTTCATCGTAGAACACGGGCGGGGGTGGGGCGGGGCGTGGCGGGGCGGGGCGTGGGGGGGGGGGGGCGCACTTCTTTTTCTTCACCTCTTTGTCTCTCTTTGTTTTCTTCGTATGCTGCCCAAGGACATCGCTCCTTGCGCGTTCTAAAACTTCTCCCCCACCGCCACCGCCACCATCTCTCTTTTTTTTCTCTCATGCTCGTTGCGATTTCTCTTTTCCCGTTCTTTTCCTTTCATCATCTACGTCTTTAGTGCTTTTTCGTTATTTGCCTACTTCGTCAATGTGTGTGCGTGCGCGTACCTCTCTTTCCCTCTCTCTGTATGGAGGGGGGGGGGCACACGTCTTGTGAGTTGGGGGTAGTTGACTGCTTGAGAGGATTGGTCTGTGCGCGCATTCTTTTTCTGTAGTCCTTTCCTCCTTTTGCTACCGTTCTCTTCAGTCTCTTTTTTCGTGTGTGCGTGCGTGTGTGCGTCGTCGTTTTTCGTCACCGTCGCGGTTCTTCATCTCTCTATCTCTCTCTCTGCGTATGTGTGCGTGTTGGCGTGCACGTGGGTACATGCGTCGGTGCCGGTGGATTCCACAACTTTGCGTTCTTTTCTACTTGTCTTCCCTCTTAGCCGATCCTTAACGCGCTTGCTTTCGCACGACTATCACGGAAGGTCACGGAAAGGAAAAATGAGCACCGAAACCAACCACGGTCAAGCGGCACATCCCCATCCTTGTGAGGGGGACAGAGAGAGCATGCATGCAGTTATATATATATGAGGCATACGTAAAAGATACTGCTTAGGTCTGGTACCCCTTTTTGGTGTCATTGTCCGCGGTGGGCCTCTTCACCGCGACCCCGGCCAAGAAGTCGTGCAGTCCGTTAGCTTCCAGAGGAGAGGTAGCGTTTTTGGTATGTGTGGGCGCTGATGGCATGTCTGCCCTTGCTCCCTTCCTCGTTGTCCTCTCTCCTTGCCTCTCTTGCTTGCTGTGTGCGCGGTACACCCGCCCTCAGAGTCTCGACCTGCATGTCCTCCATTCGTTGCTTTTCTTCTGTGCTCCGTTTTTCTTTTTTATGGTTTATTTTCTCCCTCGGGAACGAGTTCGCATCAGCTTCAGCGACCTCGTCTATCTGCGACGTTGGTGTGGTTGCGTGTACGTGCTTGATGCATACAGGTGTCGTCCCCTCTTCCGCCCGCCCACCCCACCGCACGCTCACACTTGAGGGTCACGGCATTGGGAATCTTATTTTTCAGTCGTTACCGCGTTCAAGTTGCAAGCAGGCTTAATGTTCTTCTGGATGGTGGTTGCCCTGCTGGTAGCCATCGCTATCGTGATGACCCCAGCAGGGAAACTGGCCGCTGCCAAATGCCAGCTGTACGCCCATGGCGTTGTCTTCATGGCCAAGGCAGAGGATCTGCCAAAGGCGTACAGCGGCACCAATTACATACGCATGAACACCGTCGTCGACGGCACTGGGGGCAAGCGAGTGATTCGTGTCATTTTCATCCGCCACGGGCAGTCCGTGTGGAATTCGCTCTTCAACTCGTGCAACCTCAGCTTGCCCGTGCGCGCGGCGAAGGCGGCAGCTCGCGAGTTCACTGATTTCTTCACGAATCCCTTTGGCTCATGCATTATCGACTCCCCGCTGAGCAGCAAAGGCAAAAGAGAGGCGCAGGATCTCGCCAGCTTCATGCGTACTGCCAAGACGAAGATCCCCTTCGATCCAACGACGTCAGTGGTGGTGTCTAGCAATCTGCGCCGCGCGATGGAGACGGCGCTCATCGGCGTGTCGCCGCGTCTGACGGTAACGCAGGAGCGAATCGTGATGGACTCGTCGCTACAGGAGGGGTCGCAGAACATCGACGCCCAAAGCCTCTCGACCGAGCCCGGGAAGATTGCGCCGTGTAAGCTCGGCACCATCACCGATCCTTTGAAGCTCGCTGTCGTCTTCGACCCCTACCTGAACGCTGGCAACCGAGTGGCCGGCGTGGACGTTTACCAACGCATGGATGAGTTCATTATGCACCTCTTTGGCGGCAGTGGTGAAGCCAATCTTGTCCCGGCCGCTGGAGGCAGCAACGCTGCCCTGAAGGAGGTGATCGTTGTGGGCCACAGCGGATACTTCCGCAACTTCTTTCGTCGCTTTCTCCCACCGCATTCCACTCACATCTCGAAGAAGAGCAAGATGCAAAACTGCGCCGTAATAGCGTTTGAACTGACACGTGACGAGTCCAGCGGCGAGGTTGCCGTGGAGGAGTCAACGCTAAAGGTGTTGTACAAAGGATTCGCGTAAAAAAAAACGTAAAAAGCGTTGCGCTCTCCCTTTTTACGCCTACGCGGAGTTGGCGGAAAGATGTTTGGGGAGGAGGAACAGAGGTCGCAGCGGCGCGTTTTCGTTGCGTTGCCGGCTTCTCTTGGCGGTGCGGGTGCCGAAGCTGCACACTCCCGCCTAAGCATCCGTTCTCTCTTTTTCTTTTAGCCTAGGTTGCCTTGGTCCCTGATGACGGGGGAACACACCGCAGTGCAGTGGTGTCACAGAGCTCAGTGCCCCAGCTCTTTGGGTGTATGGGAGGGAGCCAAGCAGCCCCCCCCCCCTCCTCTATCCCCTGCCGATGCAGAGCTCCACCTCCTCTGGTGCTGACGGGGTCTGCGTGCCTACGACGTAGGGAAGCCAGTGCGCTGCATCGCGACGGATGTCGGCAGTGTGTCAGGTCCTGGATGGCGTTGCGTCGGAGCGGCCTGCGGCAGTGCAGACGCGTCTGCGCGGCTCCAGCGCATCTGTCACCCGGCCCTCACCACCGCCTGCTGGTGTGTGTGTGGGGGGGGGGGGCCTGAGCGCCACACCCTCCCCCTCCGATGCGGGACGCCGCGGGTGGCGACCGGCATGATGGGAGCGGCTGTGAGGCGACCTTCGAGGCAGCGGGGGGCGGGCAGAGAGGTTGGTAGAGCTCGGGGCAGGGGGGCCGTGCTCTCAGATGGCTGAGTCGGCGCGTTGCTGTAGGGCTCGTGTGCCGCGCTGCGTCGCACGACTCGATGAGGTCTGTGACAGGCCGGGCGTGGTGCGGAGTGGAGTTCGACTCGTGTATGGCAGAGAATGGACACGCTGAAAGAAGGAACGCAATCTCTTTCGTCGAAGGGCTATTTGCAGGAGTGGTTGGTGGCGCTTCGGAAAACGGAAGCGAATATCCTGTGTTAGCAAGACCCATCCTAGCTAAGCGTGTTGACCACATCTTTCGACTGCGCAACTCTCGTCTCCATGCTTGGTTTGATGTGCACTTCCTGTGAGGCACAGGCTCGCACCCGTCACAATGCAGCTGGTTGAGGGGACGGATGAGTGCGTGCTCACGTTTCAGTTGCCGCGAGCGGAAATGGAGTTGGTGGCGTACGTGTTGACTAGATGCGTGCCAGCGGCGTCCAAGAAAGCCTCGCTGCGCGCGCACTTCAACGAAGAAGCAAACGGAAGATGAGGACGTGCTGCACGGCACTGCGCTGATGGGCTCTCACCACTTGTGCAGGGCGGGGGAGGTGGACGTTGGGAGGGGTCTCGATGTGGCTCGCGTGCTTTTGTTTCCTTTTCCGCCGTCCCCGGCTCTACGCCCTCAGTGGACTTTACAATGACCGAGTCCCGTGTCTTCTCGCTTGTACGTCAGTCTCCGCATACCTCCTCTTCTCTCCACTGTGCCCACCATGCCTCATACGCGTTTGATCTTCTTTTCTTTGTACTTGGTATGGGCGACGATGTGCCTCCTGCGCACATGCGGCGTCCTTGTCCCTGTCCCCATTTCGTTCCCACTCCCCGCTGTTCAGAAGAAAAATGTATCGAAGTAGTGCGCGTATGTGGGGCTGCTGCTCCGGCGCGCCCCGCACCGCCGCGCGACGCACCTTTGGGAGTGTGCGAGAGGACATCACGGAAGCGGAACGGCGCCACCTCAACCAGGAGCTGCCGCCTTGCGAGCTGCTGAGAGAAATGCGTACTACCGACACTGCCCCGGGCGAGGGGGACGAGGACAAGATAAAGGTCCCCGGCGACTCCTTCGGCATCATGCATAACCGAGTCGTGTTCTACAAGCCCGTGCAACGGCAAACATTGTCGGGTCGAATTGGGGAGCTGATGCCGCTGGGGACCCACCCACTCCTGTGCTTCAACCCGGACACGGTGCGCCGTATGTGTAGCCGCTATGGAGTCACTGTCGACGACGTGGTCTCGGCGCTGCGTGACGCAAGCGGCGACGTCAACCTTGCCACGGAGCTGCTTGAGCAGAGACTGGACATCGAGGTAGGTTTTGGTAGCTACGGTCTCGTCTGCCTGGAGTCGTACGCGCCGGAGACGTTCTGCTTGGTATCCTACAACCTGCCCACGTTTGCCTCCACGCAAGCGGATGAGGTGCTGGATGCGATTCATGAGCTGACGCTGTCGGCGGCGGAGCTCCCGCTCGACACCCCGCGCGACAGGCTCGTGGACAAGTTTATCAACCACTGGACGACAGAGGACGACGTTCCATGCGCGGACATGCTTCGAGCGTACAACATCACGGTACAGAACATCCTGCTGTTGCCGTTCGGCGACTACGGCGTTCAGGGCTTTCACGTGCTACTGCCCGTAAAGAAGGAGACGCCGAACATAGGCGTGGCGGCTGCGGCTTGCTGCATGGACTTGCGCACCGGCATTCACAATCGATTCCGGTTCCATGTTGAGCGCATCGCCGACTCCGTCAGCGAGCACGTGGTGCAGGAGATGCTGCACTACAACCAGGGTGTTCACCTGCTACGCCAGCCGTACTGGTTCCGACCAGAATATAGCGTGGAGGAGTTCATCCGCTTCAAGGAGTCGCTGCTGCAGCCGAGTGCGTCGACGTTTGAGATGCGCTATGCGTTTTTGTTCGCACCACAGTATGCGCTTCCCCACTACCGCAACATTGTCGAAATGGAGAAGCTGAAGATTGCGCAGCACAAGTACGAGAAGCACTACGAGGACTTCACCGCACCGGGGAAGTGGGTGACAAGCGACAACGCCCAGCTGCAGACCGTGGCGGCCGGCGGGGGCGGGTCGAACGTGCCGGGGGGCGCTATGCACAACCACGCGAACGACCCTGCCTCCATTCGAACCGCGATGGAGACCCGCACCGGCCCACTGCGACGGACGCTTGCACAGTCGATGCAAGCGCACGGGGACCGCGTCTTCAGCCGCTTTTATCGAAACAACATTCACTGACGGAGGCCGCCGCTGCGGTGTTTTGCTTTCGCTTGTGCCCTATCTTTATCACCGCTTTCTTGTTTTTTTACCTGTCTGCTCATCAAGCACTGCAACTGTGTCATCAACGGCAACGAGGCACACATGGCGGCCGGAGCTGCGTGTGGTTGTACGCGCGTGCTCGAACGAGTGCGTTACCCTCCATCCTTGGCAAGGCAGGGGGGGGGGGGAGGAGGGGGAGCCTGGTCACAAAACGAAACCATACAACAAGATACATAGGGCAGGCTACAAGCCGTGCCGAAACACACAATGCTGCATAAGCAGGATGCCGCCGCCTCATCAAATCATGGCGAATGCCGCCACCGCTAAGTCTCATCGTTTTTCACAACAGTCTTTCAAGCTTCGGTGGTGGCAAAGACGGCAGCCACTGGGAGAGTGCGCCTCTCTTTCACCGATTTCACCTTGGTAGGGGGTCAGCACACGTCACGTTTCACTCTGCCGTCTCCTCCCTTCTAGACTTGTCTTGCCATCTACCCTTCTGCGGCTTCCCACTATCACTCAGACTCTACTTCTCTTTGCTGCCCCCCTTTTGCCTGGGTCTTCATCTCCAGCGCTGCCTTTGCTTCACTTGTGTCGGCACGTCTTTTTTGTTGTTGTTGTTCGCTTCGCTTCGGTATCTGCGCAGTGACCTCTTTCAGCGTGTGCACGCACGCACTTGTACTCGACATTGCACCCCCGTTTTTCCTTCGAGCGTTCTCCACCCCGAGAACTTACGCGGAAAAGAACAGACAAGCGCGTACAAGAATAGAGAAGAGAGATAAACCGCAAGCCGCAGCTCACCTAAAAAACAACAACAAAAAAAAAGATATACAAAAACTCAAGCGTATTGTGTTTGCCCAACGAATGTAAAGGTGTATGTACGCATCGCCCACCCCGCCCACCCCACCTCACCTCTGCGAGCCGTCGTCTGTTTTAGGTCTCCTTTCGCAAGTTCTTTCAGTTTTGTCAGCCTCGGTTGCTCCGGGCTGTGAGGAAGAGCTTCTCTCTCACCCCATTTTGCCGCATCTCCTGCTGTACTTCTTCCAATTTCAGGCATTTTCCTTGACAGTTATTTGCAGGCATTGCCTCTGGGAGACGTTGTTTCTCTTTGTGGCGTTTCTTCGCCATCTTTTGCTGCCCATCAGGCCGCTGTCGCCTGTATTTCATTTCGTTGTTTTTTTGTTGCTGTTTCTCGGCTTTGCTGCCTGCACATACACACACACAATGGGGTGCGTCATGGCCCGCGCGGCCCGTGATGGGATGGCCAACATCAAGAACAGCGGCAAGCTCTCGAGAGAGGAATCCATGCAGGCCGCCGCAGAGAAAAAGCCCAGTGAGGCAGAAGTGGACTACGTTGCGCAGCTTGTGGCCGGTTACACGACCGACTACCCGCAGAAAGGAGCGGTCACCACGTATGAGGACTACCGCGGCTTTGAAACCTCCACGACCAATCACGTTTCGAAGAACAAGGCGGATAAACTCTGCAAATGGAGCGACCAAGCCCTGGAAGACCGCCTGAACCTCAATAACGACGTCTTTTTCAACCCACAGAATCCCCTCTCGTGGCCGAAGGAAGTCATCACGAACCATCTCACCTCGCCTTCCTTCGCCGATCGAAACACCGTTCAAGAGATGACGCGCAAGTGAGAGCTGCAGTGAACGTAGGCCGCGTTAGCCAGTGGTGGCTGTTGAACTCTTTTGTCTGTGTCCTCCTTGCCTGCCTGCTGTTGCCGAGCTGGAGGATGGAGAAGCGTCGCTGAGAAATTATCCCCTCTCGTCACCACTGTCTGGGCACCTCCTCTGTTTTGCAATGTTCTACGCGTACATAACACATCTGGGGTGTTTCCGAAAATGTTCCCCATGACAGCCGCGCCTGTGCACGCTTTCTCAGCGACTCTTTTTCTTTTTCTTAGATCGCCGTGTTTTGTTGCTGGGTCCAACGCCTACCCCTTCCTCTTCGCACGCACCCGTGTCCGCCGTCTGGGCACCTTGGCTGTTGATGTGATCTACTACTCCAACGCCAAGCGCATAGCGCGACTCACGCTCCGCGTACGTACATCTATCCATGGCAAGAACACAAGGAGAAAAAGAGAGATGCTAAGAGCAACAGCAGCACGCACACACACACTACTACACGGAAAGCAGAAACAACAACGGACGCGACACCCGCTCCTGCATACCTCTTGCTGCTGACGATTTGTGCGACTGCTCTCTCCACCCCTTCTTTTGCTTTCGTGTCTTGTGTCGCTGCTGCAGTTTGCCTGTTTTTCGTTGTTTTCGTTGTTCTACTTCTCTGTGCTGCTGTTCTCTTCCTCGTTCTGCGTACACCATTACAGCGCGCTGTGCCGTCGTTCGAGTTGGGTTTGTCCTCCTCTCCCGCTTCCTTGGCCTGCCCCCCGTGTGCCGATTCACCAGCTGACCGTTCGCGACTGGTGGAAGTAAAGGAGCATAGTGGCCGAGAGGCATACATCCCGTTACTGGCTCAGAAGTGGACGATGTCACGCGCAAGGCAGTCAGACCGCGGAAAAGAACGAAGGTAAGCGATGCGCTTTCTACCGCGATGCGTCGTGGCGCTCATGTATATGCGTATGTGTACATGTGTGTCTGTGTGTGTGCGTGTGTCCTGCGGTGTGCGGGTATTCGTGTCTGCTCTGCTTGTGTATGAGCACCCAGACTCCGTTTTTTTTTTGTTTTGCTTTCATGCCTCCTTTCTCGTCTTGATTTTATTCACTGAGTTTCGCGTTGACTGCGCCCCTCCCTGCTCCTTTCCTCCATCTCTTTTAGTCCCTCGTTGTTACATGTCGCCGTGTGCGCCCCGCATGTCTCCGTTTCCGTCTTCGTCTCTCTTCGCTCTTACCGCCATTTCTACAGACGCACGACACGCCTGAGAGGGAAGCGAGACGGGAGAGACTGAGAGGGAAGAGAAAGGGAGAGAAGCAGCACACGAGGAAGACAGCGGCGGTGATCAAGGTACAGCGACAAACAACGCGAGCTTGCGAATATTCATGTACAACCCCCTTTCTTCGCTTCGTTTTCTGTTCTTTTTTACCTTGCCTTCACATTCTGCTCGCCTCTTCCTTCTCTTTTGTTGTTGATCTACGAGTTGGTGACGTGTTGACTATACAGCAGCGATAACAGCCAGAGCTCCCGCTTTTTTGTCCTTCTCTTGTCCTCGACATCTCTTCTTCTGTTGTCACATTCTCACTTAGAACGTCTTCGCACTGCGTTTTCTTTTATCTGAGTGAGCTGTGCTCTCACTCTGAATTCAAGCGCCTCTTCCTTCCTTTTCGTGAGCTTGCTGGGCCTCGGAGGAGGTGGGGTGCGGGGGGGGGGTGGCGAGGGGCGACATCTTCCCAGAATTGAGCAGCAGAATCCGAAGGCGCGTGTGCTCTCTCTCTTTGTGTGTTTTCGGGCACGCATGCATTTGTGGTAGCCTAGACTGTCTTCAACTCGTTTCTCTCGTTCCTCACGGTGCAGCGGATGGCTGAATGGATCCGTTTTATGACTGCTCTGTGCCGGCCAGCTGTCGGTCTTGCGATGCGCCTCCTCGGCTACTTCAGCGTGGCGGTTTGCCCTTTTCCATTTTTCTCTCTGCCGCTTTCGTTGTCTACGTGTGTTGCACTACCCCATGCGAGCGGCGTGTGTGCCGTGTTGTCGCCTTTTTCTTTGGGGCTGTCGCGCACGTATGGCTATATGACTCTTGGTGTGTAGGTGTGTAGCGCTGATCGTTACTTAACCTTGCATATATTTCTTTTTTTTTTTCGCTCCCTTCGCTGATCGCCCTGTCTTTCTCTGTGTCTGTGTGTTTGTATCTGCGTGTGTGTCTCGATCTCGGTCTCTCTGCGTGCGCTTCCGAGCTGATTCGCGTTGATTTCCTGCTTCGTCAGTTTTCTTTGCCGATTCGCTTCCGTCACTTTGCTCGCCAGCTTATAGCACACGTGTGTCGCTCGCTGCTGCTTTCTCCTCTTCCCCCGCCCCTCCCTCCTGCCTCTCCCTCCCCGTTCGGAGTGTACTACCTTCACGAGTGGCTCTCCTTTTTCTTTTTCTACTTTCGCTCTGTTGTGCAGCGACATGTGACGCGTCGCTGTTGACATTCTAATGCCCCTCCCCCCCCCCCACCACCAGCCAACAGACGGAATGGTGACTGCTCTCTACCGTTGTGTCACCTGGGGAATGCGTTCGCTATGGTCTCCACTTCTGTATCATCCGGTGTTCCCGTGTGGTTTGCTAATTCTTTCCATTTTCTTTTTGGCAGTGTGCTTGCGCCTCGTCTCACCCCTCAATTGAAGCAGCACGGGCCGCTCAAGCACGCTGTACAAGGCAGCGCAGAACAGACAGGAAAATGATGCAACGAACGAGTTTTTACTACCCATGTGCAATCCGATGACGGGAGGACCGATACAATCTCTTTCTTCGTGTGCCTGTATGTTTTCTCTTCTCTCTTTCGAGTCCGAGGCGCCCCTGTGCGAATTGTGGCAACACAGAAGTGCCCATGATGGTGCATACCGCATACATGCGTGTTTTTTAAATTGCTTTCCGCGTGTGTAGACTTGGGCGTTTATCTTTTTTTTTTCTTTATCGTCATTCCTCTTTCGCGTTTCCCGATCTCCATCACCATCACCATAATCATTGCGAAGCGAGATGTGCTCCGCACATGAAGACGAAAAAAAAAAACAGAGGAAAAAGGTGTCGGCTAACAGGAGCAGAGAAAAGAGCCGACACGTTTTTTTTTTTTTTGAGCGTCGTTGCGTTGGCGTGCGTCTGACACCGGGTCATCACCCCCTCCTTTTGCAAACACTGGAAAGCTTCCCAATGATTCGCTGTTTTCTTGCGGCATATGTGCCGCGCTTCCTGTCAGGGCCGACAGTGGGTTATGTGCGCGTTTTCTTTCTACTTTTTTTCCTGGGTCGTTGTGGCCGCGACTAATCTGTCCCAGTCGCCCCACTCGCCAGACCTCCACACCACATGCCCCAATTACTTCTGCGCTACATTATGCCAATAAACACGCGCGCCTCTATCTTCTTCGCCCCTTTCCTCTGTTTGCGCTTTTATTCCAACCAGTCTTAGCTCTTTTTCCCCCCTTGTCGCGCGTATCATCATCAGTCTCCACCGTTCGCGTCGTGTTGAGGCACCTTACCACTACGCATTCCCCTCCACCCCCCCCCCTCTCCACACACACGCAACAAAGTGCGACACTCATCGGCTTTTCTGATTCTCTTTCCGCTCCTATCCTTTTTCGCCTAGACAGCACCATGAACCGCGCAGGCTTCGACAAGTACATCACCGTCTTCAGCCCTGAGGGCTCGCTGTACCAGGTGGAGTACGCGTTCAAAGCGGTCACCTACCCTGGCCTGCTCACCGTGGCCATCCGCTGCAAGGATGGCGTTCTGGTCGCGACGCAGCACGTCATTCCCGACCGCCTCATGCGCCCTGACTCGGTGACGACGCTCTACGAGGTCACTCCGAGCATCGGCTGCTGCATGACCGGTCGCGCTCCCGACGGGCGCGCGCTAGTGCAGCGCGCGCGAGAGGAAGCGTCCGATTACCACTACCGCTACGGTGTGCAGATTCCAATCGCGGTGTTGGCGAAGCGCATGGGCGACAAGGCGCAGGTGCGCACGCAGCAGGCCGGCCTGCGGCCGATGGGCGTGGTGAGCACCTTCATCGGCATGGATCAGAGTGACCAGGACGGCTCGCTGAAGCCGCAGATTTACACCGTCGACCCGGCCGGTTGGACCGGCGGGCACATTGCATGCGCTGTTGGCAAGAAGCAGGTGGAGGCGATGGCATTCTTGGAGAAGCGCCAGAAGAACACCGAGTTTGCCGAGCTGACACAGAAGGAGGCCGCGATGATCGCGCTGGCGGCGCTGCAGAGCGCGATCGGCACGGCTGTCAAAGCGAAAGAGGTGGAGGTGGGCCGCTGCACAGCCGCGAACCCGGCCTTTCAGCGTGTGCCGAATAGCGAGGTTGAGGAGTGGCTGACTGCCGTGGCCGAGGCGGATTAAGCGGCGCGCGGGCGACAACTTTGAACTTCGAGCACGACACCGATTTCTCTTCCTTTGGCGCTTTTCCTCGCCTTCGCCTTCGCCTCCTCACCTGATCTACTGCAGCGCGTCCAATTGCACCCGCTTTCTCTCTATTTGCACCGGAGGCTGCTCAGCTCCGTGGACGACTCACGGCGCAGGGCTACGTGTGCGTGTCCCACGCTGGTTCACGCGACTGGCGTTCTCATACTGCACGTCCGTCGCAAAGACAGGAAGGAAGTAAGGCACACCATGGCTGCTCTGTTTTCCTCTGCACGGGAAGTGCTCAGAGGAGGTATACCACGCATGCGGACACGCGCACCCTAGCACCTTCCTTGAAAGAAGCGGAGGGTCGGCTGACGTACGATTTGCCCGAGCCGTGCCTCCGTCTCATGTTTATTCTCCTTCCACCTTCTTTTTTCTTTGGGATTCGTCCTGGTCTTTGTCTCTCTTCTTCATGTGTGCGGTGGTGGTTGTTGAGAGCGCGCTGACAGGCGCGCACTGTTTTACGTGTGAAGGCTGTGGCGAGCCCGTGCGAGACGTGGAAAAGTGACGACCGCGCATCCTCATGGATTGCTGTCTGCGGGGGCCTCGAGTGTCGGCCCCGCTGCGTGGGTGCAACAAAGAGAGAGAAGGCACCGCCGGCGAGGGGGCGGGTGCGATGAAAGGAGCTGGAGGCGAGGGATGAACACAGGCAGCAGACGCTGCTTTTCCGTTGCACGTTACCCCGATCGCGGTACGAGCGAGAGGAGGGCGGAGGAGGCGAAGAGGTCGATACCAAGAAGCACGGTGGGACTGCTACGTCAAGCACATGTGACACCCACACGTCTACCAGGAGCATCGTCGCCCCCCCCTCCCTCTCGCAATTTGGCAGCACCCCTTCGTTCGCACTTCTTAATGGTTCGTTCTACGGTTAGTTGGACTACTATTCTATGAATGTACATGTTGAAGAAACATTTTGCCATGTGAAGCTCCCACGACGGCAAGAGCTCACTGGAGTACACCGCAGCCACCACCCATATCAGAAGACGCTTGCCGCTCTGCCAGGCTGTTTTGGATGCTGCGCGAGATGGGGTGCAAGCTTGGATGGCCTATACGCTGTTCCTGCTTTGCGGGCCAGGCTTTTCGCACCGTTCCTTCGCCCTGAATTGTTACAGGCGTGCCGTGGATCCTCAGCGCCCTTGGATACGATTGCTCAGCACCGATCGAACACCCCCCCCCAAAAAAAAAAAACAACGACTCTCGACCCATTTCTTCCCGCTTTCTCTCTCTTCGCCTTCACGGCCGTCCCCTGTTCTTCCGTTCATTCGACCCGCGCGTGGCCGTCTTGGAGGGATTGTCTTGGCTGTGGGATTTTTTCGTTGTTGCTGTTAAGCTCCGCCTCCTCCTCAGTCAACGCTGTGCGTGAGACCGTGTAAAGCGAAACGAGGAGCAGGTTCTCCCTTTTTATCGGACTCCGCGCTCTCTTTTCGTCTCTATCAGGGAACCTTCGCCTTTTCTGGTGTCTGCACTCCACTGCTGTCATCTTCGTTGCGAACCCTTCAGCGATTGGCCCTCGATATCCTAGCCCACCTTATCTTTAGTGACATCTCAGACAATGCTGAAGGAATGGCTGCGCGGGTCCTCGAGTGAGGCGGAGAAGCCTGCTGAGGAGAAAAAGCCTGTATCTCGCATGGTAGTGGATGCGGAGAAGCCGCTGGAGACGCACGAGAGCGCTGCGAGCAAGCGCCGCGAGGCGTATGAGAAGAAGCTCGCCGAGTCGGCGAAGGAGGGGCCGCCGCATGCAAGCAAGATGATCACCTACGATGCCATTTTCCGCAAGGCCCAAGGCGTGCTGCTGGAGGGTAACAACAACGAGATACAGGAGGGCATCACGCTCAACATCGCCCGCAACGCGCAGAACGCGATGATCTCGACGAAGTGGACGCTCGTGAACCCGCAAATGTCCCACTGGGAGGTGAACTTGCAGATGAACGGCTTCAGTGATATCGTGGCCGCCTCGTGGAACACGTTGAATCGCTACCAGCTCATGTACCAGCGCGTCTCCAGCACTGGCGCGATGCTCGTGACTCAGTTCATGGCGCAGAAGCAGGGCGGCATGTCGCAGGGCACTGTGTTTGCCATGATGCAGTACCCGTGGCGCTTTGGGGGCTGCACCCAGGTGCAGTATGTCAAGGACCAGTCGCTGGGCCTGAGCCACGTGCAACGCCTCATTCGCGGCGTCCACGTTGGGACGAATCTCACTGTCGAGCCTACGACGCACAATTCCTACCTGTCGCACGCCATCTCCCTCACGACCGCGAAGCGGGACGCCGGGTTCATGGCGGAGATGACCCCCAGCAAAGGGACCTGGAAGCTGGCGGCGACCGCCTTCGACTGGGCAATGAACATGGATGCCGCCATTGAGCTGGAGTACATGGAGGGCCGCGAGGGCATGAAGAGCGCCCTCAACGTAGGCTGCCGGAAGAGCTTTGTCGGCGGGGCGCAGCTGACGACCTCGCTGTTAGGCTTCAGTATGGCCAAGGTGAATCTGGATCTGCCCTTTGGAGGCGAGGTACCCGGCGCCAATCAGCTCCGTCTCACCTTCAACTGCCAGTACGACATTCACGCCGGTGCGCTGAAGCAGGGTCTCATCTTCACAGCTTAACCCATACGATGCTCACGTTTCGGTGTAGTCCGTTGGTTTCGCTCTTCCGCGTCGCTTTCTTATTGTTCTTCCCTTCCGTCGGCGGTCATGTGCATTGTGGCCGTGATTTGGCAGCCCCTGGCGAGAAGCTTCGAGGCGGCGGACATGTGAGACCAATGCAAGGGACCGTGCTGAAGTAGGGCACACGGGAGCTGGGGAGGACGGGGGGGGGGCGACTGTTGGAAGGGATGGGCGTGGGCCACGTGTTCCGGTCACAGCGGTGCAAGCCTGGCAGCACCTTTCCTCCCGCCGTCCCCTCTTCCAGCACCTCCGCCCCCTTCTCTTTCCGTCTTTTCTCCACCTTCTCTCTGGGTTGTTCGTGCTCTTTGCACAACCGGCGCTGCCTCCTGTTGATTGCTCGGGGGCCGTGCTTCAATGGGTGAGTGCGTTGAGGAATGGACAGGTTTGAGGGGCACGGCGACAGGGATGGTGGTGGTCGAGGTGGCATGTGCGAGCATGAGGACTGTCACGGTGGGAGCTTTCTCGCTTTCTCTCTGTCGGTCGGTCTCGTCATCCTTTTCGCGACCCGTCTGGATGTCACGCCGGCCTCTACTCTGCCCTTGCCCTCTGTGTTCCCCCTTACGTCACTCCCACTTCTCCGCGGGCGTTGTCGTCTGAGACTAAATAACTGCGAAAGGAAAAAAGATCTACATTGAAAAGGACACCGGCAGGGCGAGAGAGGTGGCAGTCAACGCGCCGCTGAGGTCGCATCTCTTCATGCCTCTTCTCCTCGCCTTTTGGTTTTCTATATAAACTCCCCCAGTCACTAAGCAAGGGAGTGCATCAGAACCCGTTTTGCCACCCCTCACAGCACCAAAACCGTACAAGAAAAAGCGAACACAGTGGAGAATGAGTGGCGCTGCAATGGAATGCACTGCTTCCTCCCACACCACGTTCGAGGAGATGCCCTGGTGGCCTGAAAGGCGCCTGTCTCTGTCTTCCTGCGAGCGTGCGTCCCCGGCACGCGATGGCGCGCCCGCTGTGCCAGCAGAGGGCGATGCGGTGTTGGTGGAAATGGCCGCCCACGCATCGGCGCGAGTCACCGCTTCAAAGACTGCTGTTCGAGGTTGCTCATAGCTGTGGTGCTTCCGTCACCACCCGTCGTGTGCCAAGCCCCATGTCCCCCTGCAACCTTGCTTGTCTGCTATTTCTCGTCTTCCGGCGCTCCTCAGCCTGCACATGCGCCTCTCTGTGCCCCTCCTCACCCAACGGGGACATCCTTACACCCGATAAGGAGAGCGGCAGTCACGCGCTGCAGACGTTTCCATTGCGACCGCTTGGCTCATGCGACCATTTTTGTTCCTCAACGCCTGGGATCCTTAAAACAGACAAAAATAAAAAAAAACAAAGACCCATTAGCCGAGCACATCCACTCACTGATGTCGGCGGCGATGTCGCGTAACGTGCCGGCGTCGTTCGCCGCGAAGGACGATGACAAACACTACAAGATGTGCAAGAAGATTGCGCAACTCACCAAGGTTATTTATACCTTGAACAACCGATGCGAGGACAATGATCAGCGCACCGAGTGGCTGCATCAGACGCACATGCAGGAAAGAGCGCAGCTCTGCCAGGAGTACGAGTCGCACTTAGAGAAGCTTCAGCAGCAGATTCGCGGCTTGCAGGCAGACAAGATCAACATTGCAGCGTCCCTAGAGCGGTCTCAGAAAGAGCAGCTCCAAGCAGCGCAGGAGGAGTTCAAGACACGACTTGCTGCTCTCTCAGAACAGGTCAGCGAGCAGGAGTCGAGGTTTGACAGCACATTGCTGGAGGAAAAGCAGCGAATGGCCGCCGAGCTGGCTGCCGAGACGAAGCGCGCGCGAGAGAGCAAGGACTTGGAGCTGGCAAACCTCGTACGCGAGTACAACGACAAGTACAAGGCGATGCTTGCCGAGCAGCTGGACTCGAGAGATGCGCTGGAGGAAAAGCTCAAGAGGGAGTGGGGGAGTAAAGTCGATGCACTTCAGACAGAGCTGGCAGCGGCGCAGGGGAGCGCGAGCGCGCAGCTGCAGTCGAAGTCCAGGCTGCTACAGGAGGCTCTGCAGCGATGCGCGACGCTGGCCAACGAGAGGGACCTATCAGCGGCTTCACGTGATGAGGCGCATACACATTTACAGACGCTGCAAGGGCAACTGGGGCGCGCCGAGGAGGAGTTAGCGGGCGAGCGGCGCCAGCGTGCGGCCTCCGACGAACTCAAAAAGGAGCTGGAGGCGAGACTGGTATCCTTGGAGCGCAAGCGAAATGCCCTTCAGAGAGAATGCGCGGAGGCACAGCAGTCCCTGGCGGCTGAGAAGGCGCTCAACGCGCGCCAAGCCGCCGCGGTGCAGGCGCTGGAGAACGAGAAAGCGTCCCTGTCGACGTCGACGGAGGCGCTGACTCAGGAGCTGGAGGGCTGCAAGGCTTCCCTCACCGCCAGTACGGCACAACGCGACGCCGCGGAGGCACAACTCCGCGACCTGCAATCCTCCTCTGTTACCCATGCCTCCTTGTTGAGTGATACCAGATCGCAGTAGATGAGGCGAAGCAGCGCTTGGCGACGGCGCTACATCAGGTGGCCGAGGCGGCGCGCATGTCCCAGGCGAAGCACGAGGAGGAGCTGCGCAACGCGCGTGCGTCGCTGGAGTCGAACTCGTCCTCTGAGCAGCAGAGATTGATGGAGGCGCACAAGGAGGAAAGTGATGCGCTTAAGCGGACGCATGAGGCAGAGATGCTTCGACTAGAGACAGAGATGCAGCGACTGCACACGGAGAGGGCTGCCACGCAAGAGTCGCTTCAAAGGACTGCAAAGGATGCGGAGGTCGCCGCTGCAACGATTGCCGCCCTGACTGCTCAGTGCGAGGAGCATGATGCGCTGCTCCGAAGTCGGGCTGAGGAGAGCGCGGCAGAGCGCCTCCAGCTGGAGCAGCAGCTGCTGCAGCTGCAGCGCGAGGTGGAGGCCGCCAGAAACGACGGAGCAGAGGGGGCAGCCGCTCAGGTGGCTGCGCTGGAGCGCGCGCAGGCGGAGCACGCCGCGGTTTGCGCTGCCGAGGAAGCCGCACACGCCAAGGCGCTTCGTGAGGCAGGAGAGAAGAGTGCTGCGCAGCTCGAAAGCGTTTCCCGAAACAACGCCGCCTTGGTGAATGCGATGCAGAAGCAGCATTCGGCTGCCATGGAGCGAGCGAAGGAAGACGCAGCGGTGCAGGCTGCCTCCATAAGCCGCAACGTCGAGACCCAGCTTGCTGCTCTGCGGCGCGACTATGACGAAAGACTCGCTGCGGTGCGTACGGCCGCGGCGGCGACTGAGGGCAAACTTCACACGCTTATCTCGGAGCTGCAGGCGCAGCTGCGCCAGGCTCTTAGCGAGACGGCGGCGCTTCAAACGTCCAATAGTGACACGCTCGAGCAGCGGCAAGCGGAGATCGCGCTGCTGAAGGCCGCCATGGAGAAGGCTCAAACGGAGGCAGCTGCCGTGCTCAATCGTACGCGCAGCGATGCTGACGCGCAGCGACGCGACGAAGTTCACGCACTGGAGGTGGCACGTCAGCGACAGGTTGCTGCGGAGCGGCAGCGCTATGAGGCCGCCGTGGCAGCTGGCAAGGAGCAGATGGCGAAAATGGAGGCGCGCTTCGACGAGCGCATCGAAGCCGCGAAGGCACACCTACAAGAGACTGTGGCGGCGCTGAAAGCGGCGCGGATAAAGGGCATGCAGGAGCTTGAGGAGCAACTCAACGTGGCGCATCAGCTGCGGGTGCGTGAGCTCACCGCAACGCACGACGCTGAGCGCGGCCAGCTCCAAGACACGATTGGTACAATGGACGTCACGCTCAAAGAGCTGATTTCCTCGATGGCCAGCAAGGAGGAGAAGTTAGCCAGACTCCTCGCCCAGCGTGACCAGTTGCTAGAAGAGGTCACCACGGCGAAGCGCAACGGTGCGGCCGCTGTAGTGGCCGAGCAGAACCGTCGTGCGGCGGACCTGGAGCAGCTTCGCGTGGAACATCAAAGGGAACTGAAAGCTCTCGGCGATACGCACAAGGAGATCGTGGACGATTTTGTGCGGCAGCAGGCCGAGGAGCGGCGTGCGCACCAGGGCCTTGTAGACGAGCTGCGTAGCACGGTAGAGGAGCTGCAGTACAAGTACCACTACCGCGAATCTCGTCCAGAGGACGTCGAGCTCATTAACAAGCTTCTTCAGGACAGCAAGGAAAAGGAATTGGCTTTGAGCAAGGCCTACGAGGACATGCGGCTGTACAAGCTGGAGCTCATCAACAGAGAGGAGAACTACAACAAAGTCTTTGGCCGACACCCCAACGTGGCGGACTACTCTGCCATCGCACAGGTGGCAGGAAAGCGCCCGTCCTCGCTTCCCCGTATCGGCGCCACACGCCAGCACTCGACACGGTAGCCGCATGGGCATGCCTGCACAAGAGCAGCTGCGTGTGTGGGTGTATCTGTGTCGGCATTTCTTGATTGTTTTGTGGAGTTGTCTGTGCCGTTCATATGCGTAGTGCTTGCTCCGTCTTTGTTTACCGATTTGGTTTGGCGCGTCTGGCGCGTGCGTTCTGTAGCCCCTCACAGGATCTACTCGCCTCGCTCACCCCGCCTCTCCCCTCATGGCACTCCACACGGCCCGGCTGGGCTCGGCCGATTCGCGGAGTTTATGCGCGTGTCTTCTGTTCGGTGTGCTGCCGTGCTCGTTGGCTCACGTTCGCAGAGAGAGAGGGGGGGATGCTGTCGCGGCAGAGTGCGGGTGCCCATGTATACAATATACCAATAGAAGTACTTGATACGCTTATTTTCTGTGCTTCTCTTCGCGTGCTCCGAACCGTCTTCTCCACCTGTAGCTGTTGTCTCTCATCACGTCATCTTTTCTCCGAGTAACTGCGCCTGCGGACGCAGCGGCTTGAGGAAGTGAGGACAGGTGCACGCCGAGAGCAGCAGCAGACTGACAGACTCACATTGCAGCAAGAAACAAAGAACGTCCATGAAGCGAATGCCGCTAGTTTGACACTGCTGACCGTTTCCCTTTTCTGTCTTTGAGCGGGCGCTGCTGTTTTCAATTTTTTGTCCAGGATGGGATATCCAACCCACAGATGCGCCGAGACAGAGGCCATTTGGGGCGCATTCGGCAGACCGCGTTGCCTTGATTGCTGCTTTGGTTTTCTTTTTTTTTGGACACGAACGTCCCCTTCCCACCGTTTCGCCCGCGCAGTACCGCCTACTGAGCGTCGCCCACATGCCTGTTTCGACTTTCTTCTTTCGTGTCCTTCTCTCCTCTTCCTCTACGCACGCACACGCACACACGCACACGCACACACGCACACATTGCGATGTTCGCGTTCGTTTCGCCGCCTCTCTCCCTTTCGCTGTTTTGCTGTCGGGCGATTGTACGTCCGCATGTAGTTTCCTGCTCGCCTCCCCTTTGGTGTCGTCCCCCCCCCCCCATCGACATCCTCTTATCGGTATCGCCCTCCTTTTGTTCGCTTCGTTTTTTCTTTTCTCCGTCGCTCTTCCCCTCTCACACACACCAACTCCCTCGTCAACCCCTCAACGGCGCCGTTCGTGTCACACACTGCGGGAAAGAAAATAATGGTCAACGCATTCGCCGAGGAGCTGAAGGCTCGTGGTAACGAGGCCTTTGCGGCGAAGAACTTTGAGGAGGCCATCGTACTTTACGACAAGGCCATCGAGGTGGACTCAACAAACTTCATCTATTACAACAACCGCGCCGCGGCGTACCACGAGCTCAAAAACTACGCCAAGGCGATCGAGGATGCCAACAGGTCCATCTCCATCGAGAACAACGCCAAGGCGCACGCCCGCCTCGGAGCCGCACTGTGGGCACAGATGAAGTACCGCGAGGCGAAAAACGAGTTCGAAGTGGCGGCGACGATGGATCCCTCGAAAACGTCCATCAAGGACAGCATTCAAGCCCTGGAGCAGCTCATCAACCCAATGGCCTCCACCTCCGCCTACGCGAGCCGCCGCGGCGTGCCGCACCCGTACGAGTACGCCCGCGCCGCGGCAGCGGCCAACGCGGCAGTTCAGCCGTGCGGCGGTGAGTTCGTGTCTGTGGAAACAGGCACGATCGGCCTCGTGCTTGACGTCGCCGTTGTCGTCTTGGCGGCACTGCAGCTGGTGGCGTCGATGTTGGCGCCGTCCATGGCGAGCACCCTCTGGGCGTACGTTCTGCTCGTCACCATGGGCCAGCAGGCCTTGGTGATGCGCGTTCGCAACCTCCTTCAGTTCAAGATGGACATCCTGAGCTCGTGGATGTCGCACTTCTCCTCTCTGCTGTTTACTCTATGCTTCTTCGCCCAGCTCACCGGCGTTCGACCGATCATGTTCATGGTAGTCTTCATTGCCGCCTACGGCGTGGTCGACCTGGTGCACAAGCGCCAGCAAGTCGCCGCCCTGATGGGTCCCATGTACCGGTTTATTGCGCCATACATGCAGCAGGCCGATTCGGCTAAGGACGCGATTCGCATCTTCACCGCTACTGTCGAGGCGCTGCTCCTGTTCACTGTCATGTTCACCGGCGGCAGCTTCTTCACGCTGGTGTACATTCAGTACGCAAAGTACCGCTACAACCACGACGGCTACGTGAAGCTCGCCTTCAAGGGCTTGCGGATGAACATCACCCGCATGACCACCAAGCCATTTATGCCGCAGGCGGTCGACCGGTATGCCCAGAAGTTCTTTGATCTCCTCGACAAAGTCGCCAGCCAGCCGATTTGAGCACTCCTGTCGAGGGCATGTGCGCTTCTCTGGGCATGTGTGGGTGTGTGGGCGCCCACTCCCACACACCCATTTTGGTGGCCGGTGAGGAAGAAGTGAATGCTCTGTACGGTTGTTCGGCCTCTTATCCGGTGTCAATGCGCGGTTGGCGTTCTGCTCCACAGAGCAGACGTCTGTGTGCGTGCGTGTGTGGTGTCTTTATCGCCCAGTGCACTTGCCTGCTCAGCGTTGTGCGTCGCTTCTCTCATCTCCCTTGTCGGGTGGGGTGCCTGTGCTTTCTGTTGTCATTTCGGCGTTTTTGTTTTTTCCCCCTGTTGCTGTTGAACAGGCATCCTTGACTGGAGGCCGAGGCGCTGACGGACTCCTCATGTGATCTTAGTTTCTCCGGCATCGAGCAGCGTATTGTCGGCTCTCAGGGTGATCACAAGCAACGAAGGGGGATCGCGGAACGAACTCGCAGTAAAAGGGACGCAGCGAAAATATAATAATAATAAAAGCAACGCATCAAGGACCCTGCACGGGGCTACGACTAAAAGATTCATCGACGGTGTTGCATGTTTGTGTTTGCGTGTGGGCGTGCTAATGCGCATGTGCGGCCGCATCGCTCTAATTGAAAAGAAAGACATGATTATTGGTCTGGGTTTCCTGCACTTTGGTTCCCTTTTTTTTTCCACCGTCTCTGTATCCCAGTCTCCACCCCATTTCCGCCCGGGAAGTCTGCCCCATCCGCCGTCATTCCGACCCGCTTCACCTTTCGTGCTTTGCTGATTTGTGTGCACTCTGTTGAGCTGGTCTTCGCCTCCCGTTTTTTTTTCCTCATTCTGTGCTTGTCTTCGACAGTAGGCGTGTCGTTGGTAAGTGTGAGGCACCCAGGCGCAAACAAGCGAGAAACCGAAAACACCAAGGCAAAAGGCGGCGCAGAAGTGCCATGAAGTGTCCTCGTGTCCATGCGAATGCGTGTCTGTGACCTCTTCTTTTTTTTTTCGTGTGTGCGCCGGTTACACCCCACACCCCTTTCCCATTCGACTGCGTGCAGCCGAGGTGGTGGACCGCTTCCGATAGCGGACACGTGTTGCATCTTTCCTGCTTCACTCTCGCCCGCCTCTCCCGGCCTTGCATGTGTACACCACAGACTCACTGGCGCATCTTTCTTGAGCCGCCACCCCCCACCCCTACTTCCTCCTTCCCCACCCCTCTTTGACACCCCCTCAGGGTTGGCACCGACTTGTGGCCTACCAACGTCGCCTTTTCAGAATCGCTCCGATTCGGCAGCTCGACTGAGTGCCTTTTTCAGTTTTCTTTTGGTGTGCGCGAGGGTGACACAGACACGTCTGTCGCCCTTCGAGAGTTCGTTGTCTGCTTGCTTCTTCTCCGCCCTGCAGACTCCCGTCGCTACCCATGCAGCAGCAGCAGCAGCGGCAGCACAGCTCGCACTTCGCCGAGGAGCGCGTTGGTGACCGCGGCGCCGCCTTCGCAGAGCCTCAGCCACTCCACAACTCGGTCACCGGCGAAGCGGCGGGACAACCTCTGCTGGAGGTGGAGCGTCTTGCGGAGCACGGCATCGGAGCCGCAGACATTACAAAGCTGAAGCAGGCGGGGATCTTCACGGTGCCTGGTGTGCAGATGCATTGTAGGAAAGACCTCATTCAGATCAAGGGCCTCTCCGAGGCGAAGGTCGACAAGATCATCGAGGCTGCGCGGCGCGTGAGCGAGGTGGGCTTCATCACCGGCTCCAGCTGCCTGCAGCAGCGCAGCACTCTTCTACGCATCTCCACCGGGAGTACGGCGCTCGATCAGCTCCTCGGTGGCGGCGGTATCGAGAGCCGCTCCATCACAGAGGCGTTTGGGGAGTTCCGCACCGGCAAGACGCAGATTGGGCACACCTTGTGCGTGACCTGTCAGCTGCCGCTGGAGATGGGCGGCGGCAACGGAAAGGCGGTGTACGTGGACACCGAGGGCACGTTTCGCCCTGAGCGGATTCGGCCCATTGCAGAGCGCTTCGGGATGGACTCAAACTCCGTGCTGGACAACATCCTTGTCGCCCGCGCCTACACGCATGAGCATCAAGCCCACCTGCTATCGATGGTGGCGGCCAAGATGGCGGAGGATCAGTTTAGCCTGCTTGTCGTAGACAGCATCACGGCTCTCTTTCGCGTTGACTTCTCCGGCCGCGGCGAGCTCGCCGAGCGGCAGCAGAAGCTGGCAAAGATGCTGAGCCAACTGATTAAGATCGCGGAGGAGTTTAACATTGCCGTGTACATCACCAATCAGGTAGTCTCCGACCCCGGTGGCGCCTCCATGTTTGTGGCGGACCCAAAGAAGCCCGTCGGCGGCCACATCCTCGCCCATGCGTCGACGACGCGCCTGTCGCTGCGCAAGGGCCGCGGCGATCAGCGCGTGTGCAAAATATTTGATAGCCCATCGTTGCCAGAGCTCGAATGCGTGTACAGCATCTCTGAACAGGGGATCATCGACGCGGTCGAATGAGGGCCACAAACGGCTACGTGGCAGAAACCTGAGAACCCTTCTTCCTTGGTTTTCTCTTGTTGTGTGCTTGAGCACAGTGGACGCCTCTTCGATTTCAGCAGAGCGCATGCGCGTGCCAGCAGTGCGGCGCTGATGAGTGTGCGAGCGCACCGCACTGGAGTCTCGCGGAACAGGCACACAGATAAATTTCAAATCCTGCTCCTCTTTCTACTGGATTATTATGTTCCACTGCTTCCTTCTGCTGCGCTCTTGTGAGTGGCACGACGGCGTGCGAAAACACGAAACAGCCACGCAACGGCACGTGAGCATTCTCCGCTTTCCTTTTATTTTTCTCCAGGCGGAACGGCCTTTTTTTTTCGTGTCCGTGCCCTCGTATATCCTACTCAGGCGTTTGGCGTAGGACTCCGGCGGGCACAACAACGGGCACATGATAGCGTTTGAAAGGGATGGTTTCAAGTGGGGTGCAGCTGCCGCACACCGTTCCTTTCCACATGCCGCCTTGTCCTAGCTCTCACTTACTTTTTCTTTTCTTGCAGAGAGTGTATCGGCGCTCGTGCTGGTTGCGAAGCACACTGACGCCACAGCTGACGGCAGTGCGCGAGAGCTCAGCACTCGCCGACACAGCCATTCAAGTCGTCTATCAGCTCACGGCCTCTCTCCACCTTACCCCTCCCTTTTCCTTTTTTTTTCTCCTGTGCGGAATCGTGTTCTCTTGCGTTCTCACAACGCTAAGGATCTCACCTCGCATGGCGCAGATCGTGGAAACTGGTCGCATACGGGAAGAATACATCGGCACGTCGGTACACCTTAGAGCGGCATCGTTTCTTACCACGTCGAAGTCGAACTCGCGGGCGCAGTCGTCATTGGCGGTCTTCGTTTCGCGCTTTTTTTTTTGTGCTGCTTGGCTCTTCTTTTGTTGGGCTGTCGTAGCAAGACCTCTCTCTCTCTCTCCCCTCTCTCTCGCTTGGCCCATAGAAAAAGGTTTCAAAACATTTTTGCTTTGGTATCGCTTGCGGCGGCAGCCGATAGGGTCCGTCGCCATGATGCGCTCGTCGGAGAAGCATCAGGGCGTCAAAGCCATGCAGATGAACCGTGATCGGATCAAGGAGAGAATTCAGGAAAAGCACCAACTGCAGCGGCAGCGGGTGCGGGATCGTCGACTCAGCGGACTGCGCAAGGCGGAGGACGGAGAGACGTCTGGCGACGCCACAAGTGCAGGCATTCTTCGGACACCTGTGACGGGTCATGGAGAGGTCGGCTCCAGCTCCGCATACGCGCCTGACACTGCGCTGTGCTGCAACCCCGACGGGACTCTGACGGTGCCGGCGGTGCAGGACTGGTCTGACATTGGCCACGAGTTCGGCGTCAACATCCACGACGTTGACGTGATGGAGTATTTATTAGCACTCGAGGAGGAGATTCGACAAGAGCAGTTCTTTCAGTTCTACGATCAAACAAACGGCAACGAATGGGAGGACTACTTCCGCTCTCTCACATGCTGACAGGAGGCTGCGCCTGTTTCTGTGTGAAGTTCGCCCTCTCTCTCTGTGCATGAGGGGCGCACCCGCCAAGAGGCTCGTGCAGTGCGGGTGTGCGTGGAAGTCCGCGTGTTAGTGTACTGCCGCCACGCAGGCCACCTCCACACTCCCCGCCTTCGTTGTCTACCGCCGCCTTCTTCGTCGATTTGCTTGTCTTCCCTGTTCTTTACGGCCTGGCGTACCTGAGTTGCCCTTCTCCTTATACTCCTTTCTTTTACGGTCTTTGCGTGTGCGCGTGCGTGTGTCCGCTGCTCCATGAAGACGCCAAACACGAGTTGGATCATGATGATGCAAGAAGTCGGCTTGAGGTTTTTCTTTTTTGTGTTTCCTCTCTTTTGCGGTTTGTGTTTGCTCTAGCTTGACGACCTTCGGCCTGGGCCTCCCTGTCGCCAGCCAGCCTCGCCGTGACACCTTTGTGCGTGACACGGTTTATGCATGTATGGGCATGGGTTTCTCTGTCTGCCCTTCTTGAGAACTGCTCGGCGGTCAGTCTTACGCACAGGGGGATGGTGCTGCGCCCGCTGCACTCGCTTCCTTCGATGTTTATGGTCATCTGTGCACCTGCTCTATCGCCTCTTCTTTTCGATATTTCGGCGCTTCTCTTTCCGGTCGCCCTCGACATCGTGTGTGTTTCTGTTGGTGTGCGGCATTCACTGACAGCACCGTACACGGAGGGGTGCGCGTACGGCTGCCGCCCCAACCCTCCGCCCCCCCCCCCCAATGCACAAAAACTCAGAAAAGCACCGCATTTTCGGAAGGGGGGGGGGTCATGGCATCACGTATGCCGCAGCACCCACGTTTTTGCCACTCTCAAGCCGCCGCACTTTTCTCGTCACCACTCCACACTGTCGTTGACGGGTCTCCCGTCTGGCATCACTGTCACACGCTGGATTCTTCAACTCCTCCGCCTGCCTTCTCTGTCTCTTCGTTTGTCGCGCCCGCCTTCGATGAGGCGCACGCCCTTCCTTGCCGTCAGTTCTGCCTCACACGAAGGCGAAGCGCGCAGCTAGGTTTAGTGGAGGAACACGTAGAGCCAGCACTGCGCACGCCGTGGGTGCGGCAATGGAGATCACGGAAACGGTAAAGGAGCGCGTTCGGTACTTTTTCGTGCATCGCAGCGAGCCACCTCTTCCTCTGTCGACCCACGATGGCACCAGCGCATCCGCCTCGCCTCGGACGAGCAGCGGCGCTGCTGCAGCCAGTGCTGGTGGCCGGTCTGTTTTTATTCAAGAGGTGGACTGCATGAAGCTTCTCGACGTCTGCCCAGAGGTCGGGTGCGCGCTGCTGGCTCAGACCACAACAGTCATGGATGTGCTGCGGGTGGAGTGCGCGGCACTGTGCAAAAAGGCTGGGCAGGCGGGCATTCTCAGCAGCAGCATCTCCATCCGCCTCACGCACGTGCCAGTGGCTATGACAGGACTGCCGTCAGTGCCACCCGCTGGTGGCCAACTCGTGCAGCTGTGCGGGTCGATCATTCGTATGTCGACCAAGCGCGTGGTGCCGTATGCGTCGCGGCTAATGTGCCCGCGATGTCATGATACCACTGAGATCTTCACAAACCCTTTTGACCGTGCGACGGAAGCCAAGACGCAGTGCCCGCGGCCCGCCTGCAAGCATGAGCCGATGCAAGTGATTGGTCAGGTTTGGATGGACTACGCCGAGTGTCGGCTGCAGCAGCGGTCGAACCAGTCAGGCCACCTGCCTCGCAGCGTCCTCGTCACGCTGGATGACGAGCTCAGCATGAAGTGCTCGGTGGGCCAGTTCGTTGAGGTGGTGGGGATCGCCTTTCCAAAATGGCGGCATGTTTTCCCCTCTAGCAGGCCGAGCATCGAACCGGCCATCTGGGCGGTCAATGTTCTCCCCATGGAGGCGTACCGCGGGGCGGCCACGTCGACGAGCGGTGCACCTGGACTGCGTCGCCGCGCCGGCAAGACGGACCGGCCAAAGTTCAACCCGGAGCACTTCTTCACTTCCTTTTGCAAGAACAAGCGCAAACGCGGCGTGACGCTGGCGCGGTCCGTGTGCCCGCACCTCTCCGGCCTCTTCGCCCCCCGCTTCGCAGTGCTGCTCTCCGCCCTCGGCGGGGCGTCGACGGCGGGGAAAACGTCCATGCACGTACGCAACACAATTCACTGCCTCTACGTTGGCGACCCCTCGACTGGCAAGACGCAGCTGCTGCGCTTTGCGGCGGCCATCGCGCCGCGCAGCACCTCGACGACCGGCATGGGCAGCACCTCCGCCGGTCTCACCGTGGCCGCCGCGAAGGAGCATGGCGAGTGGGTGCTTGAGCCTGGTGCATTGGTGCTGAGCGATGGCGGCTCCTGCATCATCGATGAGCTCCGCACCGTCTCTCCAGCGGACCGTGCTTCGCTGCATGAGGCAATGGAGCAGCAGACCATCTCCGTGGCAAAGGGCGGCCTCGTCACGAAGTTGCGCACCGCCTGCGCGGTCTTGTCAGCCTGCAATCCACCGGCCCGCCGCGGTGGTCGCACGGAGATCGGCGTTGGCGGTCCGCTGCTGAGCCGCTTTGACTTCATCTTTCTTCTCTGGGACACGCCGAAGCCAGAGGTGGATGCGCGGATCGCGTCACACATGCTGCGGGCCAATACTGGAGCACAGACGGTGCTGGAGGAGGAGGAGCTGACGGTGGACGAGGTGGCGCGGTACCTTTGGTGGGTGCGCACCCAGTACGCCACGGCAGGCGGCCCTTTTCTCTCCGACCCGGCCGCTGACCTACTGGGCCGCTACTACGAGATCCAGCGGCAGCGTGGCGCCAGTCCGGCCCTGGATGACGCTGTGCCGGTGACCGTGCGGTTCCTCGAGTCCCTCGTGCGACTCACACAGGCACACGCGAAGCTGCATCTACAGACGATGTGCACGCTCGAGGACGCCGCAATGGCGGTGTTTCTCATGGAACGTACCGCGTACAGCCTCAAGTGCCCGCTGGACGCGGTCGAGCCCGGAATGTACAGCAGCTCGCTGGAGCTGGACGAGGTGTTCCTCTCAGATGACCCTGCGGCGCTCGCTCAGCAGGACGCGGTGCTGTCCGCTATCGTCGATGTCATGTTCCACTACCAGCTGCCGTCAGCGGACCACTTGCATGGGGCCGAGACGAGAGGCGACGCGGAGATTGCCTTGGCTGATCTTCCCTTCATGCGGGCGATGCGCGTCGCTGGCACGTCGCAGAACACAAACGCCTCTTCGTCCACCGGCGACGTTACAGGCGAGGATGATGTGACGGACGGCACGCTGCTGGCTCAGAGGAAGGCCCCCTCGGCCTTGCTGCAGGCCAAGACCCTCGTCGCCATCGCCAGCGCTGAGCGACTGGCGGAGGAGGTTGGCCGGACCTCTGGTACCGCCTATAGCGTCGCGCGCTATGCCGGCTCCAGTATTGAGCGGGCCGCGGACTCGTCGCCCAGAG
The DNA here is from genome assembly GCA_003992445.1 of Leishmania aethiopica. NCBI lineage: Eukaryota > Euglenozoa > Kinetoplastea > Trypanosomatida > Trypanosomatidae > Leishmania > Leishmania aethiopica. Next base: position 176,924 of record RZOE01000106.1, on the reverse strand, counting down.
CCGTGGCGGATCTGTTGCGGTCTCAGTGTGTGCGTCGGTCAACATCTGTGGCACCGTCCGCATTCGCTGCCTCGCAGCCGAGCCCGCTACCCGCTCTCGTCGAAGAGGCGCAAGCACCGGAGTGCACACAGCTGATAACGGGAAAGAGGCCGAGGGAGGCGGGCGAGGATGAGCTGCTGCTACCGGATAGCGAGCACCACTCCGCCGCCTCCAGCGCGCCGCCCTCGCAGCAAATGCCGGCCCGTCCTCTTCCATCGCCGTCATTGTCCGTTCCCGAAACCGGTTCACTGCCGTACTCGCTCTTGCCAAACGGTACGCGGAAACGGTCTGCCGAGGACATCATGCGCAGTCTTCGATTCCGCCCGTGAAAAGGGTGCTTTTGGGTGTTTGGGTGTGTGCCATTGTATTTTTTTATGGCGTATCAACGTTTTTCGGCTCACGCTTCTCTCGCTCTCAGACCGTCCGCCCCTGCCCTTGTTGCAGTCCCGTCGAACGCTGTCCTGCGCACCTGTCTGAGCCGTCTTGTTGACAAGAAAGGTGAACAGGAGGAAACTGGGATAACGGCAGCGTGCACGAGACGCGTGAAACCAGCGCCGGATTTTGAAGTCGCCGCTGAAGTCGATGCTGTCTGTTCTCTTGAGGGTGTCGGAGGCGATGCGTACCTGCTTCGTCTTACCGCTGCTCACCTCCGTTGTTGCCTTTCACGGGGTACTCCCCTCCCGTGCTCTTCCCTTTCTGCCTTTTGTTTTGAAAACGCTTTTTTCTCCCGGCCCCATTTTTTGCCTCATCGGTCATGTGGCCGTCTCTCTCTCGACAGACGCCCGCGCACACGCCAAATCATCGTCATTTCCTTTTCCCCATGACTGGAGGAGTCGGCAGCCTCAGCAACAGACAAAAACTGAAAGGGCACGAAACCAGGCAAAGGGAGGTGCAAGCAGAGTAACGCACTTCCCCCCCCCCCACCACCACACACACACACACAGTCTCTCGGAGCTGTCTTTGATTGTGGTGAGGACGTGCCGTTGGCCGCGAATACGACGGGCGAACGCTTGCCCTTGCTCTTTTCGTTGCCCCTTCCTCTCCGCCCTGAGGTGACAGGTGAGTGTACACCACTCCCGAAAGGCGAATTGGGCTGCCAGCCGGTCCAGTATACGACGTTCCACGGATCCCCACTCCATCCCATCTCCCTTTCTCACGCGATAGGAAGTACGCCAGACAGGGATGCTGTGAACGCGGCTGTGGTCTTGATGGTGCAGAGGTGGGCAGCGGGGGCGGGGTGCGTGTGCGCTGAGTTTTCGATGGACTGGTGTCGGAAAGGAAGCTGTGCATGGGCATTCTCATGAATGGCCGCGCCTCGCGTGGCCTCGCGTTTGCGGGGCTCCAGACGGATTACGCCAGCTGTCGACGGCACCTCCGGAGCACCGAAGACCGGGGGAAAGGCGGGCGTCCTGCGCACGTGGGGATCCTGACGGCGGGTGGCTCGATCATTCATGCTGCTGAGCGAGGGGGTGCGGGTGCCCGAGGAGTGCATCCGTCGCCTCGAGGCGGCGGTCAGCCGATGCATGGACAGCCGCACGCGCCCGCTTCCGGGAGACGAAGCGGATGCGGACATGGGTCTCTGCGGAACGCTCACCCTGCCCAAAACTTCATAGCTGACCCGTATTGCCTAGGCTGCTGCATGATGCAGACGGTCGTCGTCGTCTCGGCGATCTACGGCGTCGCATTCAACGGGCGCAACATGACGCCAGCAGAGAACCGCGACAGTGCAGACGCGTCTGCGCCATCCATATGATTGGGCAGCGTGTCAGAGCGACTCGGGCGCATCTCTCACCCGGCCCACGCGCACTGCCTGCGGTCGCGGGGAGGCTGAGCCGTGCCCCGAGGAGGGCTGCACCAGGGGTGGCGACCGGCGTGATGGGAGCGGCTGTGAGGCGGGGCCTGCGAGGCAAAGAGAGGGGGGAAGAGAGAGGTTGGTAGGGCACGAGGCAAGGGCGGGGCGGTGGGGGGGCCTGCTCTCAGATGGCTGAGTGGGCGCACTGCTGCAACGCGTGTGCCCACGACTACTTCGCACTACGCTGGTGGGGCCTGTGACAGGCCGGGGGGTGTGTGTGGTGTGGGGTGGAGTTGGGCTCGTGTATGGCAGGGAAAGAGCTTCATGGAAACAATATCTTTGCTTGTCTCGCTTGAGGCTCGAGAGCTTGACAGGTTCTCTCTTCTTATTCTCTGGTGAGGCGCCCTCTCGTTTGTTTTTTGTTTTGCGGAGGAGGTTGGCTGGGGGGTGGAAGGAAGCTCTGGACAGCACATTTCTAAAAGCGAAGACAACACCAGAGATGTGAGCCTGGTGAGGCGCACAGCGCAACCAGCGGAGCGCGCAACGCGCCGAGTGGATGTGGCGCGGGATGTCCATGGGATGTGTGCGCACAGAAGAGCTTGCCTGCCTCCTCCCTCCTCTCTCCTCTCCCCCTGTTCGTTTCCATCTCTCTCTCTGCTGCTGGTTCTATACTGGATGCGAGGGATTCTGGGAGGGAAGATGATCTACACGCACAGATCCGATTGCACCCAAGAAAGAAAAAAAACGAATGAAGACATAAGGACGGTAGACTTGCTATCAACAGGGTGTGTCTGGCTGCCGCGTGCGCGTCTGTGATGCTCTGTGTCAGGAACAGCCGCCGCCCACTTGCCGCCACCCATTGCTCGATGGAGAGGAAAACTGAGTGCCCGCGAGGGTACCTCTTTTCTTGTTTTCGTGCCTTCTCGGTCACACGCGTCACAGTGCCGAAAGAGAGGTAGATTGTGTGTGTGTGTACGTCTTTCATTAGCGGGGCGGCGGACAGTTGGAAGTCTCAGGCAACTCTTATTCTCTGTCTTTGATGTTGAGAGAGAGATACTGGTAGGACCGCCGTTTATGTCGCATCAGTGCCCGTGGACGCTGCGCGCCTCGAAACACCTCATCATCGATGGCCATGTGTGATTCCCCCTCTCACATGTACATGCAAACCCTCTTCTGCCCACTTCTACGCCACACCTGCGGGGACTCCGGTCTTCTCTCCATCCTCACTTGGGACGTGGACCCCTACCTGGCCTACTTCATTACTCAAGAGCTCATAGGATTCCTGAGTGTCTCTCTGAAACAAAACGAAAACCACGCATACCACAACACCAAGGACAAGACACACCTCGCTGAGTGCGACAGCGGCATCTGCTCTCAGAAGGGTACCGCGCATACCATCGGTTGTCTTATCTCCTTTCTTCTCAGCCTGATTTTGTAATATTTTTTGCTGTCCTCGCCTCACCTCTGCCGTAACACTGCTGAGCTGTGTACGTGTGTGTGTGTGTTTGTGTGCTGCGTGTCACACCTCGTGCCTTAATCCTTTCCTTTCTGAACTTGTGCCACCGCCATAGGGTCGTGTAGTGTGGCCCTGGAAGGAGACAGTAAGTGCGAAGCTGTCTTCCGCCCTTGCTTCTGCCTCTGCGCCTCTGCGAGGCCCCTCCCTTCATCCCCCATTTGCCTTTGTTTTCTCTGCTCGCAGGGGGTTGCTCCTTTCTTTTTTTTTTCAGCCTCGTCGTTTGTGCGCGAACTTGGATCGTGAGCTTTCGGTCGCCCCCTCCCCCTCTCTTTACGAGCGTCTCGCGAGACCCTCTTGGCCGCGTGTGCGAGATCCGCTGCACGTTCGAGTAGAGGGCAGAGAACAAGAAAGGAGCGACAGTCAGGCATAAACTGAGAAAGGTAGGACGCAACGCTTATCCGTGTTGCACGCCACTTTCGACGTGGTGTGTCAACGCGGGCTTTCATTTCGCGTTCGTTCTTCTTCACTCTACTCGTGTCTTTTCTCTTTGTTGCCATCTCCAGTGCCGACCCCCCCCCCCTTTATCTCACTCTGTGGCTGTCCCTCGCGTGCATGTACGGCTGAGTGGCGAATTTCGTTCATTGGTAAAGTGAGCGGGTGCTTTCTTTTTTTTTCTTGTTGCTGTTCTGCGCGGGTGCACACGCGAACCAGGACCCTGAGAAGGAACAGGAGAGGGTAAAGGGGGTCTCGAGGCGGACACGGGAGCTGGTGGCTGCTGGAGCACACACCAACACACTCCCCGTGTATCCACTGTCGACGTACTAAGTCAGCCACTCCTATTCCCTTCACGTCTTTTTCGATTTCTTGCGTGCGCCCTTGCTTGGTCTGCAATTGGCTGCCTGAAGGCGTGTTCCTGCTATTTTTTCCGATACTCGGGCACCGTCTCACACCCCACACCCCACACGCCAGGGGAAGCCGCATAAAGCACGCGCACACGTACAAGAGAGAGGAAAACGCACATGCACAGAAGGAGGGGGCGTACACGAAAGAAAGGTCTAAAGAAGTCTGCACCTTCTGTGTTTCCGTGGCAGCCACGAAGCTGAAAAGCAAAGCCGCGTTAATCCGACAGCTCTCTGCTAAGATGAGCGCGTCGGCGAACACGTTTCCGGCGCTGTCGGGCGGCTTCAAGTTGCCTGCTGTGGCGGCTGCGCCGAAAACTGTTGTGGCTCGCATGCCGTCCCGCGTTGTGCATCAGTCACGTTCTTTGCCTTCCGTCACGCGCGACTTGGTTGCACCGACGCCGTCGTCGACGCCATCGCTGTACCCACAGAGTCTGTGGTGGGACGCGCAGCAGGGCAAAGAGGACACGGACAAGATTACGCGCAGGCGCACCTACCGGGTAAGCGACTATCCTCCCATTATTGTGGGCAAGTACGTGACGGATCCGACAGGAAAGGACTTTTCCAACCCACACTACGTGCCCGCAGGGACGGCGGCGCGCTCTCGCTCGTCGTCGCGCGCCGCAGCCAGGAGCGACGCGAGTGTGACCGCTCTCAGCCGGGTCTCGAGCTCCGCGACGACGTGCTCCACCTGCACTACGACCTCCTCGACCGTTCGCGGCTCCGAGGAGGACGAGGAAAACCTCGCGCTACGCGTCACTGCAAAGCGGAAACTGTTTACGGTGGTGATGCCCGTCTACCCCTCCTCCGCTGCGAGCTTCTTCTTCCCGACAGCATACGTGCAGTCATCCCGCGACGCGGCGGATTGGCGAGGACCACCTAAGAAAATCAACGAAGATCTGCACCCCAACGACCGCGCCAATTTTTCGCTCTCCTACGTTTCCGTGCGCGAGAACAACCTTAATCGAATGGGGTTGTACAAGATCGGCCCCGGCGCTGTCGCCTTCAGCGCGGTCATCAAGGCTTTCGAGGCGGGCGGGCTCCGGTACACGGACTCCAACAAAGACTTCAACATACTGTGGGCCAAGCGGGCCACCGTCTATACCCTGTCCTCGCTGAACGCGTACCAAAAGGTGAACCACTTCCCCGGCACGTGGGGTGTGGGCCGCAAGGACCGGCTGGCCTACAACATCCGCCGCATGCAGCGGTACTTCGGCGACGATGCCTTTGACATTGTGCCCAAGTCCTTCCTCATCCCTCAAGACGAAGCGGAGCTGCGCCGCGATGCGGAGATGGACCCCGGCACCCCGGAGAAGCCGCTGATCTACATTCTCAAGCCCGGCGCGTCTAGCTGTGGGCGAGGGATCCATCTCTTCAAGGGCGTTCCGCCCATGCCGCGGGGGGCGATGCGCGAGAAGGAGATGGTGTGTCAGCGGTACATTGGCAACCCCTTGCTCATCTATGGCCGCAAGTTTGACCTGCGTCTCTATTGCGTTGTCACCTCCTTCGACCCGTTGCGGATCTACCTCTTCGATGAGGGTCTCGTGCGGTTCGCGGCTAAGAAGTACAGCGGCCCTGACCAGGACCTCGACAACATCCACGTGCATCTCACCAACTACTCCGTTAACAAAACGGCGGAGCTGAGCAAGGAAACCAACGGCAAGGACTACGAGAGTGACGACCCGCTTGACATCAAGTGGTGCCTCTCCGACTTCAAGCGGCACTTGGCGTCGCACCACCCGCTGGGGCTGGCTGCTTGGGACCGCATCCAGGCCGAGTGCGAGGATGTGGTGATAAAGACGTTCCTCAGTATCGAGCACAACGTGGTGGAGGAGGTGACGCGCAACTGCGCCGATAGAAGCGGGCGCAACTGCTTTGAACTGTTCGGGCTGGACTTGATGGCGGACGACAATCTCAAGGTGCGACTGCTGGAGGTTAATATAATGCCCTCGCTGGCGACAGGCAGCTCTCTCGACAAAGCCGTGAAGTCCCGCATGCTGTCGCACATGTTGACGCTGGTGCGCGTCATTCCGTATCGCCGGGATAGTCAGCTGGACCCCAACAACACGGACGGCATCTACGTGCCGCGCGGCATTCAGCGGCAGGCGGGAGAGCTCACCTACAAATTTGGCAATCACCCCTTTCCGAGCGCTCGTATTGTGGAGCGGCCGCTGCTGACCTCCTTTAACGACCCGAGCAACGAAGACTCATACCTGTCCAAGTCCGAGTCGCTCATGTTGCGCGAGTATGAGGAGGAGCTGCAGTGCGCCGGCGGTTTTCGGTGCATCTACCCCGTTGGTCGCACCGTTGACAGATATCTTCCCTACTTTTCGCATGGCGTTCGTCGCAGCAACTACCTGCTGGCGTCGGCGGCAGTGATGAAGTCGAAGCAGCTGCGGAACGAGAAGCTCTTCGATTAAACTGGGGATGATACATACTCTTGCCGAGGAGCTGCGGCCCGCATTGTGTAAATTGAGAAGGGCAGCCAATTTAGTGGTGTGAGGTGGGTGACGGCGGCGTGCGATGAGGGGGCGAGAGAAAGGCGTGGCGTGTGGTGTGAAATGCAGGCTGATGCCCCCCCCCCCTCCCGTACCATGCGTTGTCATGGAAGAGAGTGATGTGGGCATCCGCTTCCACAGCGCACGTGCTCTTCCGTCGAACAAAGTGCGGATCACATGGACGGCAAACAAGAGCGATAGACTGGCAGCATGGGAGCGTCTTCACGGCAGCACTGACTTCTTGATTAAAGCGGACACGTACAAACCCATCGACGTTTTGCTCGTACCCTCTTCACGGACGCACGCGCGTGCTGGTGCCCCTGCTCTCCTTTTCGCTGTGTGGGCGTGCCCTCCTCTTGACATTTACACTCGTGTGCGTGTGCCGGCATGCGCAGGTGTGCGGGCATTGCCACCCTGCTCAGGTTGAGCGATGAGTGACGGTGAGAAGGCTGTACCTATATGTGCGCTTTTTGCACGATTTGAAATGTGTGAGCTTGCTCGTCACGCGCGCGTGTTTCGGGCCCCTCATTCAGCGCAGCTCGAGCCCACCGCGAGCGATGGAGGGAAAGCTACACCCACCACTCAGCACAGCCACCGTAACGACGGAATCGGCCAACAGTCAAAGACGCTTCTGCGCGTGAGTGCACGCGTTCATCTCTTTGCGGCGCTGCCGGGTATAAAGTGCGGCTGGGTTGCTGCTCTGGCGCTCCCTCTTCCTCATCACCTTTCTGTGAGTATAGATAAAGGTGGCGATCCTGTACCTCCCTTCTTTTGAGACGACGCGCGTCGATCGGTTTGGTGGCGGCGCGCCTCTGCGCGTGCGTAGACTCTCATGACGCGTTTTTCGTGGGCTTTTTTCTCTCTCTGTATTTCTGTGGGTGCTTTAGCAGGTCACGTTCTCATGTCAATAGCCGTTCTTCGCTTCAGCTTCCCAACGCCGTGTACTGCCTTTCCAAGTGTCGCTCCCCGTTTCTGCGAAGAGGTTTCGCACTCACCGCATACGGAACTCGATCATCCCTCCTTTTGACGCGTGTCCTGTCGTCGCCTGGGCGTGCACGCCTTCGCCATCTACACCCTCAGCCGTCATGCTCGTTTCTCTCCCTTCTTCTTCCATCTCCCCCTGTATTTGCATGTTAGTCGGCTTCTTCAGCTTACATCTCTCTTTATCCGGTTCAACACATATCGCTGTCGGCTTCGCTTTCGGGAGTTGTATTCCGTCGTGGTTGTCGAAAGGACCGTTGTCAGCAGCTTGACGTGCGGTGCTTACCGTAACTTCTCTTTCCTCTCCTTCCCGCCAGCACCCCCACATTGTCATCATGCTCGACTACCTCATCCCGATCGGCATGGCCCTAGCAGGCATCTTCGTCATGATGTTCATCTTCCAGAGCATCAGCAAGTCAGAGGTCGGCGGTGAATCGATCGCACCCGCTCGCAAGCCGCGCTCCAAGAGGTCGCAGCGTCCGTCGCAGAAGTACACGGACGACGTGCTTGACCTGGCCACGGAGCAGCTCATTGCGCGCGAGGTGGCCCGCAACCCGTCTGGCATGATCACCGACAGCAAGAGGGTGGCGCCAGAGACGCTCGACAACATCCGCAGTCGCCGACAGGCCAGGGAGGAGGGCCAGCACACCCAACCCCATGCCAAGGCTAGCGTGCGTCAGAAGCAGTCGGCGAAGGACCAGGGCTTCAAGGTGGTGGAGAGCCCAAAGAACATGCCGAGGCAGCAGCAGCAGCAGCAGCAGCAACACGAGGACAAGCAGCAGCGTGAGTCGGAACAGGTCACGTCCATCGAGGAGCTTGATCGTAAGCTGAGCCTCTTTTTCAAGAGCAGCAGTTCCCGAAAGGCAAAGGACGTGAGGCCCAAGGAGGAGGTGCAGATTGACAGCGGCATCAACCGCGGCCACGTTGTCGTGAAGGGCGACTTGAGCAAGGCGAAGAGCTGGTAAACGCCACCCACGCAGCCGCGCTTGCCTGTGGGATTGGTGGGGAGCGGGAGAAGGTGGAGAGGATTTGCATACATGACCTGCACGTTTTCTTTCTTGTGTTTCTCTTGGCTATCATGCGCACACACACGAGTTCGGAGGTGCATGTGAGCTTTTTCCTTACCCACGGTGTGAGAAGGGGATGCCTTTACTTCTCTCTCCGTCACTGTCGTGGTGCGTGGGTTTCGTTGGGTTGGCGGGGGGGGGGCGACGCCGGAGACTTCCTCGCTGTTTGCCGCCGCCCGAGTTCGTGTGCGTGAGGGACTTTCTGTAGTGCTCTGAATGAGTTGTTGTGTCTTTTATCAGTGTATTGACTTAGAAAGGTAGCGAGCTCTTCCTGCGTCTACAATGTCTTGCCTGATTGCGTGGTGACGTACGTGAGTTTGCCTGGTGCTCTCTTCAGCGACCGTGGCGGCCGGCAAGCACAGGCTGACGCACGATTCTGCTTATGGTCTACTCATCTTGGATTTTCCCATTGGTGTCGCTGTCCGTGTCTTTATGAGTCTTTTTTTTTTGTGTGTTCTGCTCGCATGCAAGCGCGTGCATCGACACAAGTGTGTGGCAGAAGTAAGGTGACGTAGTTGTAAGAGGCAACAGACATTCTCTCCCCGGAGGTAAGAAATGGTGTGCGCCTGCGTGCATCTGGGGGCGGCTCTGTCATCGTAGCCACAGAGAAAGAGAGGGGCTTGTGGAGGAATGGGCTGGTGAAGGGCAGGGCAGAGGCAGGGTGCCCAAGGTGCGTGCTCAGTGTTTTCTTCGTGGGCTTTAAAAAGAAGAAGAGAAGAAGCTATGCCGTCACTTGGGGTGCTCTCGTGCGCTGCCTGCGCACGTCTGCCACCCTTCACGTACCCTTGTGCCTCCTCTCTTCCGCACCCGTGTGTCTGCTGAGGGTGACGTGACCGCGTCCGTAGTCGAGTCAACTTCTCTCGGATGCGCGTCTCCCTTGTCTCTCTTTCTCTCTTCCTGCTTTTTCATGTGCACGTGTGTGGGCGTGGAGGCCGGGAGCCGCAGTTGTTTGCCGCAGCCGGCTCCTCCGCGCACCCCAGTCTCGTCGGTAGGGTGTCCAAGCTCCGGAACACGCCTCGCGGTAGAACACCGCTTCACTGTTTTGTTTGCAAGGAAGGTGGCCCGTCAAACTCCTTTCTTTGATTCGCGCCGCGGCCGCGTGTATTCGTTGATGTGTGCCTGTGTGGGCATCTGTGCATGTGAGCATCGTGTTTTCGATGTGTTCACACACTGTTACTTTCGCAAAGGCCCTGCAGCGTCTCCTCTCGTGTCTGTGTGCGCGTGAGCGTACCCTTCTCAGGTTTCGTTGGCGCGGTCTCCGTGAGGACGCGTGATATCTCTGCCTGGCATCACAGCGTCCAGTGCACCCCCTCTCCCCCCCTCCTCTATCCCCTGCCGATGCAGAGCTCCACCTCCTCTGGTGCTGACGGGGTCTGCGTGCCTACGACGTAGGGAAGCCAGTGCGCTGCATCGCGACGGATGTCGGCAGTGTGTCAGGTCCTGGATGGCGTTGCGTCGGAGCGGCCTGCGGCAGTGCAGACGCGTCTGCGCGGCTCCAGCGCATCTGTCACCCGGCCCTCACCACCGCCTGCTGGTGTGTGTGGGGGGGGCCTGAGCGCCACACCCTCCCCCTCCGAGGAGGGACGCCGCGGGTGACGACCGGCATGATGGGAGCGGCTGTGAGGCGACCTTCGAGGCAGCGGGGGGGGGGCGGGCAGAGAGGTTGGTAGAGCTCCGGGCAGGGGGGCCGTGCTCTCAGATGGCTGAGTCGGCGCGTTGCTGTAGGGCTCGTGTGCCGCGCTGCGTCGCACGACTCGATGAGGCCTGTGACAGGCCAGAGGGCGTGTGTGTGTGTGTGTGTGTGGAGTGGCATTGATGTCATGGCGTTTACCAGAGACACGGACGCGTTGACGTAACCGATAAATCGGTACACTCCCGCACGTTCTTCGGCACCCTCTCGGTTATCCGCGTTTTGTTTTTCTATGATTGCGCGTACGCGTGTCTATCTAACGAAGAAGGTCTTGAAAGATAACGTTCATGTGAAGGGCTCCTCATCGCGGCGGAAGGGCTATGCACCATGGAATTGGGGCTGAAGTGGATGGGGAGGAGAGGGTGTCGAGCGGCTTTTGCTTGCCTCAGCCTTGTCTTGTATCCACGTACCCGGCTTCTTCGCTTTACCTCTGGCCGTGCTGTCGCGCTGCACGGGAGCAACCCAGCCTCGCTCTTTCGACTGCTCGGTAATGCAGTCGCTTGTTCCTGGCACCGTTCTCCTCAAGGCATCGCAAGTGCGATATCCGCGTCCCGTTTCCATTGCTACTTGTGCACCTTCCTCCTTCTCCCGCTCATCAACATGCTGGCACACAAACTCACGCGCGCGCACCTCCGTACCACCCGGCCCTCTCTACCCCTCGCGACAACGATGCGAACGCGCACACGCAAAAGCTCTATGCTCTACCTCCCCGTTTTGTCGTTACTTCCTCCTTTTCAAATTGTAATTCACTGATCGCTGTCGTTTCACCATTTTTGTAGTTTTTTCTTTGCTTGTTTCTTCCCTCGCCGATTTGGCTGCCCGCCGCCGCTGCCCCGCCGCCCCGCCGCCACTCCCCTCCCTTCCCCTCCCTTTCCTTTTCACTCACTCAGCACACTTCCTATTCTCTTTCTCGTTTTCTCTTGACCCTTCTGTGTTGCTTCCTCTCCTCCCTTTTTTCGCTGTTTTCTGGTCTCTCCTCTCTCCCTCTCCTACTCTTCTTTCTCGCCCCCACCCCCCTCTCCCTCCCCCTTCTCCATCTCATTCGTGCCCTCTGCCGCTGTTTGTGGGGGCGGATCAACATTGGCACACACAGTCTTTCACCTTCACGCACGTCATCACACCCGAGAAGGACGGGCTCAGGCCTTGGGGTTCCGTTTGCTTGCGTCTTGTGCGAAGTGCTCTTGTTGCACTCGCGCCCGTGCACGCGCAAGTGAGGGAGAGCCTCGTGGAAGTGGCAAGTATCGTTCTCAGCTCCCCTTCATCTCCTTCTCTGCACGCAAACATAGCATTTCTCCCCACACTCTTCTAGTGTTATTCGGGACGACCCCCCCCCCTCCTCTTCCCTCCCCTTCCCCCTCCTTTCCCACTTCAGATCCCGCGTCCTGCATAGGATACAACCCTACCATACAAAACGCAAGGGGGTGTGCATGCGTCTCGATACATAAGTACGCGAATAAGAAAAGCGTTGCCGCTTTTTCTTCTCTTGTGCTGGGCTTTACTGCTGCACGGCGTTGCTAGAGTAGGAAGAGGCATACACACGCTCTCCGCGCTCTGGAAAGGAAGGCGATAGGGAGATAGAAAAGGAGCTCCATAGAGAATACAGAGGAAAAACGAAGGAAAAGGAAAGGCGCAGAAGCACAAACTAGGACGAGGAGCGAGTGCCGGGGCGCACGAACAAAACTAAAGAGAAAGTGCACAGCCGCAAGAGACTGACTGATCGAGAAAACTTCACGGGCAAGGAAACCGGGGTATAAACTATCGAGCACGAAAGAACACAAAGAAGCGACCGCGTGAGGGAGCACCTTCACTCTTTCCCTCCCTTTTTCTTTCTTTTTTTCTCGCGTGTGCTGCTGCCGGGTCTGTTCAATCTCCTTCGCCTCCGCTCACCTCCCCCCCAAAAAAAACCCTTTTTTTTCTTCCTGTGCGCGTGTGCTTCTCGTTTTCTTTTTTGCTTTTCTTTCTCTGTTCTCTCCCTTGAATGAGCTCCTGCCGGTCGCTGTCGTCTTTCTTTGTGTTTTCGCCTCTCGTCCTCTCGCCTCCTTTCGACTCGTGCGCGTTCTTCTTTTTGGTTCTGCGGTTGAGGTGAGCGCCTTCACCCAGGGCAGAAACCTGAAGAGAGAAAGATCAAGCGCGTGTCACCTGGAGGGGGAGATAAAGCAGCTCAGAAGGTCAGAACAGCGCCAAGAGGCACGGCGTTCGTGCTGACAAGCGTCAACCAGAGAGGCACCGTTCGCCGCGTCTTTGCCTCCGTCCTTTTTTTTCCCCCCCTTTGTTGTTGTTTGTCGCTCACCTTCTCGACTTCTCTTCTCTTCTCGCCATCTTTTGTGCTCGGTGTCTCTTTCTCGTGCTGTTTGTCAGTTTCGTGTTCGCTCTAGCGCTCTTCGCACACATACACACACACAAGCGACGTCGTCAGGCTGCCATATCAGATTCACACTCATTTTAGCTTGGTGTTGACGACGAGCAGGAAATCTGCCCACACCCAACCATCTGTTACACACACACACACACACACACACAAACTCTCGCTTTCTACACCCACTTCTGACTCTGACTCGCCGCCACGTGGAGCGCTAGTTGACATACACTCCCTCCCTCCCTCCCCTTATCTTTCTCCTTCATTTCTTGTGTTACTAAGTTCTAGCAAGCTCTCTCTCTCTCTCTCTTTCTCTCTTTCCATTGTTTTTACTTTTTGTGATTGCCTTATATATTTGCACTTCTGTTCCGTCTATCTATATATATTTTTATATATAGATATTTATATATATATATATATATTTCAAGTGTCTTTTTTTGTTGTTGTTGTTTGCTCCTCCTTCCTTTCGTTTGCGTGTACGTGTGCGTAGCATTAGCTCCTCGCTTAGCCGCCTCCGCAGTCTTTCTTTTCAACGTTTTCAGGTTTACCGTCTCGAGATTCTCTTCGCTCCTGCCAGTGTGTGTGTGTGTGTGTGTGTGTGTCTTTCTCCCTTCGGCGCTCTCTTTTTGTTTCCCGCGAACCGACTCACACTGACGCGCACTTCACGAAGTTCTGTTCGGGGAAACGTGCGCGCTCGAGTTTGCTTAACAGCGGCCACCCTTCGCGATTCTAGCCACCTGTTTCCCTCTCTCACTCCTCATCGCAGGCAGGCCACCCACATCAGGTCGTTTTTGGCGCTTCTTTCCTTGCTCTCTCTTCTCCAGCATTTCCTTTCTCGAGTCGTGACTTGTGTGTGTTCGTCAGTGCGCTCATCTCTTCACACATTGTTTTTTTTTTTTTCGTGTCTCTCGTCTTCCGTGTTTCGAATGTGTTTCTGTTGTACGAGCAACGGTACTAGCGGACTCACTCACACCCCATTCTCGCGAAAGCTGCGCGCACGAGGCGAAAGCTTGCTAGACACACACACACACAGACGAAGCGAAGCACGCACACTTATACACAGCCACCCCTGATCCGGCGCACCCCACCACCGCCTCCCTGTCACGCCTCTCTGTTTGCCTTTTCCGGCGCGGGTTTCTCTGTTTCTTGGCCTTCCAGTTTTCATCTCCCCCCTTCCTCGCCTCAGATCCCGCGCACCTTTTTTTTTTCTCGCTTCTCTTTGTGCGTGTGTGTGCGTGTTCTCCATCTCTTATCTCTAAGGGACTTTTTTTTCTATTTTGCCTCCATCGCCGTTTGACTTGCGCTCTTTTTTCGTATTGCTCTTGAAGCATCTTCTGCCATCCCCTAGTCTCTCGACGGACCTCTCACGCCTCACCGTTCTCCCTTCCTCCCTTACGCAGATTTACACTCACCCGGCGCGGTGTCAGAGGCTGGCTGGTGAGGTGTGCGCACAGAGAGTGCTTCAGACGCAGTTCCAGCACTGGTCCGCGCCACTGCTCGTACTCGGGCAGAGGGACAACTGCTTCTTTACTTTGTCGCTTTCCGCGGTAGCGAACGCGCTTCGTCTCGCCTGAGACAGAATCAGCCGCCCGGTTTTGAGAACCCTCTCTTCTTGTCTGTGTCTTCGTTGGCGTGTCCTGCACGAGAGAGGGAGATTAGAACACGCCACGCACTGCACACATGTCCGGCTTCGATTCCCATGGCAAGGCGATGGGAGAGGCGCAATCAGATAGGCAAATGAGCTCCTCGTCGCTCACCGCTGCATCACGAGCCACCCCCAACCCGGCTGCAGCGGACGGTGGCGCTGCCGCCCACGCCGGTGGCTCCCCTGTGGATAACGAGATGGACGAGCACGTGCCACCAGTCATTGCCCACGTCCGCAAGAACTTCGGCGTACTCGCCCCTACCATTGAGCCCTTCATCTACCGTAGCGGTTGCCTCAACAAGTCAGTGGTAGACGTGTACAACAACCTGTCGCGCAACTACATCGCCATTGTAGACGCTGCCCTCAAGCAGGTAGGGTTTGAAGAGTTCACGATGCAGATGCAGATCATGCTGACCCAGATCCTGTCTGAGGAGTTTGGTGAAGATACAGAGTACCTCGTCAACACCATCCTCACCTACACCGGCGCCGACTCCCTCTTCGTCTCCCTTCTCTCGAAATCTATGCTGGACCAGGTCATCACGTACGCGCAATCGATCATGAGCGGCAACATGTACGGCATGAGCTACAACATGCAGAGCGGCGGAGGTGGCGGTAGTCGCGGTGCTGAGGGTGTCGGTAATAGTTACTACCGTGGTGCCCAACAGCATCACGGATACCGTGGTGTCGGTGAGAACGGCTCATCGCGCGATCTTCGCGGCAGCTCCGTCGCCGCCAGCCCTCCTCAGCAGGACGGGGCCGCACCACAGAAGCCGTACCGCAGCAGCGGCCTCACACGCCACTCCAGCGACCCAGGCAGGGAGCGCAGCAGCGATGATTTGCGGGCCACTAGCGATGTAATCTCACAACGCGAGGAGACTCGGGATTGGGGGGGAGGCGCTTCAGCGCCGCCTCGCGGCGCTACTGTGACGGGGGGCGTCCACGTAGATTCTACTGTTGGTCCCCGGGGCGGTGCCGCTCCCATGAGCGGGATGGGCGCAGGTGCGGCCAGTCGCACAGAGGTGTCCGTGAGCCGGGCCATGAGCGAGACTGCATCCGGAGCAGGAGTAGTGCCACGTCACACACACCATCACTTCTCCTCTTCTACAGCGGCCGCCGCTCCTGCCGCCGCTCCCGCCGCGAAGCCGTCGTCGATGGAGCGAGGTGGGATGAGCGGGGTTCCGCAGCACAACCTCCTACCCCCGCGAGCCTCGCCGGCGAGCAGCCAGCCGCGTGTGCCCACGCCAGGGGCGCCAAGCGTGTCGCAGGCCACCACCACTTCCTCGATGCCGACGATGGGACGCGGCGGGCCGGGCATCCCGATGCACCACCATCACCATCACCTGGGCATAGGCGCAATGGCAACCAACAGTGCCGCGGCCAGTGACTGGGCCGCCAGCAACAGCGTATCTGGGTCGACACCAAACATCAACGCCTCTGGGCAGCGTACCCTGACCCCACCAACGCCGCAGTCCGCATCGATGCAGCAACACCAACATCAGCACATGCAGCAGCAATCCCAGCAACAGCTGCCGCAGCTGCAGCAGCCGACGCGCACCATGAACATTCCCGCCCCTTTGAGTGTGCAGCGCCGCTCGGAAAAAAACGCGGCGGCAGCAGCAGCAGCAGCAGCAGCGGCAGCAGCAGCGGCAGCAGCCGCAGCCGCCGCCCCGGCAGCGGCACCCGCGAACGGCAGCGCGCCTGCCAATTCGTCTAGCCCTAATAGTAGTAGCGCGGCTGTAGAGGGAGGGGTTGCGCCACGCACCATGTCCGTGCCTCTCGGCGGGAGCGCGAACGTCCCGGCGCCGCGCGGGGCGCAGTCGCTCCCCCATCACCAGCACCACATGCCCGTCTCTCATCACCATCACCATCACCATCATTTCGTTGCGTCCCCGTCCGCGGTCACTGCAGCTGCGCAGCCGCCATCCGCTACGCACTCGCCACCAGCTTCCGAGGACCGCGTTGCGACCATTTCCGCCGACTCCACGGGCTCGCCAGCGCCGGAGACGAACTTACCCGCTAATCAAACCTCTGCATCGACCCCAGCCCCGGTCAGGTCCCCTCCTGCCACCAGCGCCTCGACGACTTCCGCACCCCCGCCAGCGTTGCGTGGCCTAGGCCGTATCCCCTTGCACCATCACCACCATCATATGCACTTGATGGTGAATAAAGTAGATGCAGCCTCGGCGCCGCAACGGGAGCCGCAACCGATTCCTGCGACGTTGCAGCCGCAACCACAGCCGCACCTGCCGCAGCCGCAGCAGCGCGTGGCCACCGCAATCGACATGCATGACCAGCAGCAGCAGGAGCGGACGAACGCCGCCAATGGTCGCTGGCCCAATCAAAAGGAGGAACTGCGAGGCATGCTGCTGACCGCGCGCGTGTCGGAGAGCGCGGTCACGTACTTGCTGACGGGCATGAACATAGAAGAGCTGCGAGGCTTGAAGTACGTCGATTTCGAGAAGAAGCTTCGCGGTGGTATTCCGCTGATGTTAGACCGCCAGCGCATTCGTCAGGTGCTGTCCAGCAGCGCAGCTGGGCAGAGTCAGTCGAGCGACAACGACGACTCCGCGACGAGCTCCAACCGCAAGACTGCAACCAGCGGAGTAGGCGCAGAGGAGGAGGCAGGCGGGTCTGGACTGCCTCGGCGACCCCCGGCAATTTCCACTGGCGTGCAGAGCCCAGTGACGTCGCACCACTCCTCGCCCATTAGCAAGGCTGGAGTGCAGGTGCCGCAGCCTCGAACGAAGATGCAGCAGCAGCAACAGCAGCAGTCCATCAACGGCGGCAGCGCCGTGGCCTCGCCAGCGGATGCGAGCTTTTCCTCACCGGAGAAGGAGTCCGACAAGCGTGAGGGCGGCACCAAGACGGGGAGCCCGACGACGGCTAGCGGTGCACCCACCTCCCCGGTGCCGGCCTCAACTCCGGCGCCTTCCCCCAACAGTAGCTATAGCCCTAGTACTCGCAACGAGGATCCCGAGGATAGCCGTGAGGAGGAGCAGCGGCGTGGTAGCGGACGCCGCGGCGGGAAGCGTGGCGGTCTGGGCCGCGGCGGCTTCAGCTCATCGCGCGTGTGCAGGTTCTTCGGTACTGCAGAGGGGTGCCAGTACGGAGACAAGTGCCACTACATGCACAGCAAGTGAGCTGCTATAGCGGCGAGGGCGGATAATGTAGCGTTCAGTGTTTCCAGTGACTCTCAGGCAGGCGTAGAGAGGTGTGCCCCTCGCTTATTGAATCCCAGTGCTTGTCCCTGTGCTTCTTTTACCTCATGCTGCTGGCAGCAACCCTGCACGGCGCTCCCGCCCAACCTCCTTCGCTTCCTCTCTTGTGCACCATAACACACTACTACGCGCCGCGGAGTGGCTGCTCGTGTGGTGATGCTCGTCGTGCGGATAGTCGGGCACGACAGGCTTGCTTGAGTATCGGTGAACTTCCTTTCGCTTTGACCTCGTGCCTTTCTCGCTGCGAGCGCGTGCGGTGCGTGCGGTACATGCGTCCCTTTCCGCCTCTCACCACCACCACCCCATCTCTTGCCGTGTGGCAGTGTCCTCCGTGTCGCTGCTTGTGCTTGTCGTTGTTCTGTGCTGTTCGGTCCTCTACCCCCGCACCCGACTTTTCCTCGTCGATTTTCTTTTCTTTTCCCCTCGCCTTTTCCTTTTGTTTCCCGTCTGTTCGTTCTGTACATTTTCCTGTACGCTCTTCTGTCTTCGCGTGTGTTGTTCTTTTTTTTTTTGCTTTGTTGGGTGCCGGCAGGTGTCTCGGCGCGCATGTGTGGCCGTGCCTACCTGCGTGCGTGTGTACGTGCGTGTGTGTGTGTGTGTGTGTGTGTGCCTCCCTCTCTGTGTGCTGGATTGTGGGCTCTTCGCCAACGTCATATGCTTTTCTTATTGTGTCCGGGTTGTTCGCCTGTGCTTGTGTGCGTGGGGGCGTTCTCCCTCTGCCTTGTCGTCTTTTTGAAACTGCTGAGAAAACACATGGCGAAAGAAACGATCACGTGAACAACGACAAAAAAAGAACGATGAAACTTTCCTTCCGATTCGTCTGCCCATCGGCTAGCAAGAGCATCTCGCGCCCCCTCCCCCCCCCCCCCACACACACCTCCCTTGCGCCTTGCCCCCTTCCCCACTTGGTCTCTCCTTCGGTTCGCAGCAGCGCAGGAAACAGAGCAAAAACAGGCCAAATCGAAAAAGTGAGGGCGTGGGAGGGGGCGCATGCGTCTTCGTCTCTCCTCCATTCAATGCAGGATTGGGCGATGTGAGCCGCTGCCCGCAGGTACGTCTGTATATCTGTGTTTTTTTGTGTGTGTTTTCTTCTGTCGTTGTTGTCTGTGTTGCGGTCCTCTTTTTTTTTGCTGTTCTTTTCGTTTTACGTTTATGTTGCGTGTGCGTGTGAGCGCGTGCTTTCTCGAGTTTATCTCCTCTTTTTTTTTGCTGTGTGCTCTCTCTATGTCAGGCCTTTTAGGTGGCGCTCGGGCATACACACACACACGCACACCATCACCGCCGCCGTCACCACGACACGCATGCACCCACATACACATATTTCGTGTACACAAACACATACATGCACACACGTACTTGCTTTCTATCTCTGGATACACGCACAGTGATGCACTGCTCTGCGTCGCCTCTTCGTTCACATGTGCATAAACTCCCACACATGCAATCAAGCTCGCCTATTGATCTTTTTTTTTCGTTTGACTTTCGCCTGCCCTTCACCACGTACGCGCGGCGCATCTGCCTGAGGGGGTGGGGGGACGAAAAATTACGAAGATAACAGCAAGAGACTGGTGCTACGGACTCTTCCGGGCCGTTTCTTCACTGTTCCTCCTTCTCTCTGCTTCTGTGAATGTCGACTTTGGGGCAAGGACGCGTTGGAGGCGGAGGGAGGAGCTTCTCATCTGCGTCCGCACATCCACACACCAGTATGCATTTTCATTCGTTGAAACGCCCTTCCTGTTGGGAGATCGCTGCGCACACGAGGGGCGAAAGGAAGACGGGGAGGGGGGGGGGCGAGACGCATCCGCACCTCCTTACCTCTCCCTTCCACCGCTGCCCCCATCATCACCGGCTTGTCTGTGTTTGTATTGCATTTTGCGTTTCCGGGATGCTCATTGACGTCAGTTTCTTCCCTGCGGATGCCTCCTCCTCCTGATTTGTACGCCCCTGCCCATGGAGAGCCCCTTCTGACTCGCCGCTGTTTCGTGGGGCTGCTCCTCGTGCTCCTGTTTCTGACCATCTGGCAATGCCCGACGCAGAAGGTGAGGGCATCCGAGGAACTTTCTTACCCGCTGCGCCCACGCGCTGCCATGCGCACCACAACGGACGTCCATCTGAGGAAAGCAGATATGCGGAGGACTGCAGAAGGCGTGGAGACTTCGACTGGGCTGTCGAACTCTCTTCCGCAGCTCTCCTCGCACCACCTACAAGCTTCGTGATCTCGAGTCGGCCTTCTCTCGCGGACGCAATGGCAGCAAGGGGCGCATCGGAGCCAGAACACGGCGACGTGGTGTGTTTTGCTCGGCTTACGCCGACTTACTGGCTCATCTTCCGACGTGCGCACAAGCGCGGTTTCCTTCGTATGCGCGTGGAGCGTGTCTGTGGCGCCGCGCTCGCAGGCTGTCTGAACACTCACGGACACAGACTCAAGGATTTTCCGCATTCGCATCCTGGATGTTTGGCACGCGAGTGGAAAGCTCTCCCGTTGCCCCGCCCGCCCCCGACGCCACTCCTGTAGAGGCCTGTGCATCTTCTTGTCACCCTTGTTTTCTCATTGCAATTTCCAAGCGTAAAGATGTCCACGTGCATGTGCATGTGCATGTGCATGTGTGTGTGTGTGTGTGATGTGTGTGTGTGTGTGTGTGTACGTGCCTATGTGTATCTGTACGTGTGTGGGGGTGTATTTTTTTTTTTGTTTCTTCTTGTCTTGTTGCGTTTTGCCTCTCTAAATTGCGCTTTTCAAACGAACAAGCCAACAAAGCCCCCCCCCCTCCCCTTCTCCTCCTCCACAAAAAAAAAAGAGTAAAGGGATACACATAAAGCCTCCCTCCCCACCCCGCCCCTCAAGCACCACCTGTAGCACCAATGCATTGTCGCCTTTACTGAAGAGGCCCTTGGCAAGATACCTAAGAAAACATCAGAAGGAAAACAAGAAGAAGCAACGCAACGAAAACGCGTGACACACACGCACACACCAAAAAAAAAATCGAATGGGGCACAGACACTCGAATCAAACTGGTGACAGAGCTGTTTGGCCGTTCCTGTGCGCTTGGGCAATGCACTTGGTGTGCTACTGAAGGGCGCTCTACGCAGGCTTTTTGTTTGGCACTCTGCCCTGCAGCGCGCCTCCTCCCTCTCTTTCGGCTCGTTACATCCTCTTTCGTCGTGCTCTACATCTAGAGTGGTGTGGCGTCCGAGAGTGGAATGGGGGCGAGCTAGCATTGCGTTGCAGTTTTCCAATGGTATCTACGCTTGCCGCTAATCTCGGTAGTGCCTATGTGGCGGAGAACGGCACTGCTACACTACCCCCTTTGCTGCAAGGTATCTCAGCCGGGTCTCTGTCCTCAATCTCTCTTCTGGCCTTTTTCTTTTGCCTCGCCGTGTGGGGGTGACGACGCATCTTCTACGGCGCCGTCACACCCGCCCATTTGCACGCTGCCTCTCCTTCAACTTCCTTTTTTTTTGGTCTGTGCGGTGGAGGAGCGGAAATTCCCACCTGCAGCAAAACAGAAAACTCAGAAGCGCATCCAAGCCAAAAGAAAAAAAACGCGCGCCGCTTGCAAGCGGCTTCTCCATCGAAACGTTTTCATCTGATTTCCACCTTTTTTTTTGTTAGGTGACCACACACCAAAATCGACATGAGCTCGTTGCCTACCGCTGCTGCTGCTGCTGCTGTCACCGGTTCCAGCAGTCCCCCTGGATCACCCAGCCGCCCTACGGCACCCGGCTCGCCGACCAACTGTTCCCTCCTTACCCCCTCAGCAGCGCAGTCACCAAACGTTTCAGCGCCTCTTACATCGCAGACAGGCGCTCTTACCGTCGGTGCGACGTCAGGTACTGGCCAGCTCACTGATGGTTCTCTAAAGCCTCTCTCAACCGACTTGACGGCGAACAGCGGCGCCGTCGGCGCCGCCACGACGACGACGTCGTCGTATGCGAACGCGCTCAACAACGGCATGGGCACCGGGTATGGGATGGGTAGTGGGTACGGTATGGGCATGGACCCGTACGGTATGGGGGGTATGTACGGCGGGTACGGTGGCTTCGGCATGGGTGGCATGTATGGGGGCCTTGGAATGATGGGCATGGGTGGGATGGGCATGTACGGCATGGGCATGACCCCCGAGGCGCAGCGTGCACAGATGATGATGTTCATGACGAGCCGCATTATGGAGCTGTGGGGTATGTTTTCGCAAGTCATGCAGATGACACTCGGCAGCGCCGTTCGGTTTGTTGGCGAGTATGTCGGCATCAATCAGCGCATGGGGCAGCTGGAGGAGGAGAACCTGAATCACGAGGAGCGCTACATGAGCCGCAAGTACGAGCTGCGCAAGGCCCTCTCCAATATTCCGCGTGAGCAGCGGTATGTGCCGAAGCGATCACGGGTCCGCAAGCCGAAGCAACCCGCCTTCCTCCGCAGCTTCATCCTTCGCCTGCTTCGCCACGTGGCGCTCTTCGCAGTCGCCTACCTCCTCTCGAAGCGGATCGCGTCCTGGGCGATGGCCCCCTCCGGTAGGAAACCTTTAGAAACGTCTGCGTCCGAGGCACTGGTCTCTTCCGACGCCTCCAATATTCGCTTGTGACAAGCACCCGCGGCGCACATCTGTCGATGTTGGAGAGGAGGAGCATGGGAGCTGATGGCCGGTGTTTCTCCGCTGCAGGGGAGTGACCCCAACAGCTTTATCAGAAGGGGGTTGCTCTTTTTTGTTTCGCAGGCTTGCTTTTTTTTTTAGCACTTGCGCACCTCCTCTCTCTCTTTCATCACTCCGCCCTCCCCTGTTCTCTCCATCTCTCGGTGGACCGACGCAGCGAAGAGGATGGAGGTGGGCTAGGTCCGTAGCGCTGGCATTGGCGTACACGACGCTGGCCGTGAAACACAGTTTTGCTTGGTCTTTGTCATCTATACATGCTGGGTCCTTGTCGCCCCCTTCTGCATTTTAAATCTCTCTGTTGTTTCGCTGTTGTGTGTGCGATCCTCTCCGAAGGCTGTGCTGCGGAACCCACCAGGCGGCAACTGTATTGAGAGGCGTGGAAGGGACACCCCCCCCACACACACACACAAAAGCCAAACGGAGAGGAGGGCGTCTTGGCTGCTGGCGGCACAGCGAGCAGCGGCTCTCCGAAAGATGGGGCGATGCGGCGGGGGTGCGTGACCGCAGCGGTGAAATCGACTACCCCGCGCTCCCCCCTCCCCCACCTCCCACTCGAGAAGGTCTAGGGCGAAACGGATCGCGGGCTTCTCCACGTGTCGCGTGCGTGTGTGTCTGTGTATGTGGGGACTTCACTGACGCCTTCGCTCACTGCCGTCCCCTTCACTTCCCAATGGATCTTGTGTGGGCAGTGTGCCCCGGACTGGGGTATAGGAGACTGGTCACTGACAGCGATGTAAGGCGGGCTTGCATTCCCAGCTTTTCTTTTACCTTTCCCCTTCTCCCGCGATTTGTACGTGATGCACGTGTGCCTCACGGTGGGCGAGTGGAGCGGTCACATAAATCCTGACTGCTGTGACCACGTCACCTAAGCGAACACCACTCGCCATTGTCTCGTGAACACCTCGGCGGACTTTAGCGACTCTGCACAGCTGCAGCACCGCCTTCACGGTGGAGTTTGTGTTGAAACATGAGCGCGGGCGCGAAGGCGTTCTTCAAAAAGGTGGGCGTGCCGGCCGTCGGCTTCGCCATCGGCTGGGCGGGCTTCACGGTTGTCGAGCAGAACGGCTTGTTGAGCGAGCCGATGCAGCGCTGGCTCAATGTGTACAATCTCAAACTGCAGCTCTACACCCAGTGTCTGCTGCCGACCTCGGTGGTGGAAAAGTACGGCTACCCAGAGGACAGGCTGCGGTCCGTCATCGAATTCCTGGAAAAGGGTTACAATGCGTCCGAGGTGGCAGAACGCATGACCTTCGATGAGGTCTTGAGGCAGTGCGCCGTGCCGGAGCAGGTGGCGTACCTGGAGGAGCACGCGTCGGAGGAGATTCCGTACTTTTACATTGCGGACATCTTTCATTCCTGGGCAAACCTGAACGTCGACAGCTTCGTCCGTGAGCATCCGCAGTCGCCCGCGGAAACAGCGACGAACGCTACGACCTCCACGTCTGCGGTCGCGAGCGCCGCCACTTCTGCCCCGCTTGTCCTCCGCAACGATGATGCGTTTGACTCGGAGGTGCTGTGTCGCTCGCTGTGGGAGAAGATGCTTCACAATGTCATTCCGTTCGACGTGAGTATTCGTGCTCTGTGCGTCTTGGCTGTGAACAACCGCGCCAATGCGCGGCGCCTGGCGCGGATGTCATCGCCGGAGCGCGTGGTCGAGCTGTACAGCGAGTACACGGACAAGATTCAAGCGGATCAACGGCAAGGCATGGGGCCTGATGTGGTGTCCCCCGAAGAGGTCACCGCCGCCACACTTTTCTTTCTGCGCGCTGTCAACGACGCCTCGGTTCACAGGCGGTGGATTCCGCTGCTGGGGGCATTTAGGCCAGACCCGTACCCACTTGCACGGAAGGTGTCGCCCGAGTTGTGGTGCCGTGCCTTTGGCAACCTCACACCAGCAGTGACAGGCGCGACGTCCGAAACGGCGGTGGTACTTGCAGATGTTATGAATGAGCGGCTTCGGTGCGTCGAGCTGCGTAAGGTCGAGGCGGCGCCGTGACAGTCGTTGGCTTCGTGACATTGACAGCGCGGGAGTGCACCTGCTGGTATGCGGGCGTGTGTGTGTGTGTGTGTGTGTGCGATCTCCGCTTCCGTTGAGGGCGGGTTGTAGGGTTATTGTGTTCGTTGTTGAGCGCGTATTGTGCTGCGACTCTGGCATCCTCACACAGATCTGAAAGTAACTGGACCACCCGCAATATACCGGAGCTCAAGTAGGCGGAGGCTGCCCGTTTCTGCATGAGACTCCTTGGTACACGGTTGCCGGCGAATTGCTTGCCGACCCCCCGTCTCAGCGCTGCTGCATGCTCTCTGTGCATGCTCGCACTTTCTTTCCGCGGACTCAGGGACTGATCTCTGGCCCGCGCGCCTCACAACGCGCTCTGACGTCTCTATGGCTTCTTTTAGTGCTCTCCCCCCCCCCCCCCACGCACACACGCTTTTCCGAACACAAGCTCACCGCCTCCTTGTCCTGTTCCTTTTCGAACGCCTTCTTCTTCGTCATCCGCTTCACGGCTCACTGGAATTTACTACGGAGGTGTGCGCGTGTGTGTCTGCATTGGTGTTGTTTGCCTATGCGTAGATCGCTGTCGCGCTATTCTCGCTATCAGAGCAGCCGAATCGTGCCTCTCCCCTTGAGCACCTCTAAACGCTTCGGCTTCGGCGGTCGCTTAAGCTTCCCCGCGTAAGGGCCACCCCCTCTCCTCGCGAAAAGCAAAAAACTAAAAGCACCACCTCAGCACGCGCATACGTCCGCTATCTCCTCTGCCCCTCTCTCGTGGTTTCAGCTTTAGCTCGCCTTAACCACTGTGCTCGTCTTTGCGCCGGTTGTCGCCCACGTTGCGTCTCCTTGCGCGCTCCTTTTTTTTTTTTCGTGCTCTCCTCTCATACACCAACGCGCTCTCGTGGCCACTCAGCGAGTGAGCAATGCTGCTAAACAACGAGCCCTCCCCGGCGGTTCACGTGCAGCCGACGCTGACGGACGCCTATCAACGCACGCGCCTGAAGGCGAACGCGGTGCTTCTGCGCTACGGACACATCATCCCTATTGCAGCGGTGGCTTTCTGCCTCATCCTCTCGACTTCGATCTCTATTGAGCGCGAGATAGCCTACAGTCGAGCCGCAGCACAGACGACGACAACAACAACCACGACGACAACCACGACGACAACCGCGGCTCCGGCGGCGCCCAACACAACGTCCACGATGGAGGTCAGCAGCACAGGTGCACCAGGGACGTAAGGCGCCACATCGATCACGCCACGTGCTAAGGTGTCGATTACTTCGATACCCTCGGCTAAAGATTCTGAAGGTGATGACACTCTCCCTCCCCCAACACACACACACACACACACACAGGGTGGCTATGTATACATGTACTTGTGCTCGTTTCACTCAGTACTTGATACATGGCGCAGCAGCGTTCTTGACCGGCTTTGTTGTAAGCGGCGCATTCGAGGATATTGCGGGTACTTTGTTTGCGCTCGTGCACGAAGGCGCCGGTGCGTGGCGTGCCCACCGCCGCCGCGGCGCTTCTCTCGGCGTCTTCCCACCCCCTGTGTTGTACTGCACGGATCGGATGATCTTCCTTGGTGTTGCGGTGGCTCCTCTTTCAGCGGTTCTCTCAGCTGTCCCCGCTTTGCCAGCGGCCCTTCGCATGCGCTGCCTGCGTTTCCCTTTCCACTGTCGTAGACGGGTGTGCTTCTGAGGAGAGTCTCTCCGTGTGTGGTGAGGCATACGGCGAAGGAAAAGGGGGAGCAAGCGCATGTGTGTGGCCACGATAGGGCAGGCGGGAGGCTCGTGCCGCCTCCTTGCTCCCCACGGGTTGCATAGTTCTTCTATTTCTCTCATTGCTGCATACATGTGGTTGCCTGACTCCCAACCCCTTTCCTCCACTACGAGCTGTCGCCGTGGGTGAGCGGGACAGGTTTTTTTTTTTTGTTTGCCTCCGTTGTCGGTCTGTTTTCGTAGCGTCCAACTGCCGTGTAACCCTCCTCCTCCTCCCTCCAACGTCATATGCGACATGCTGGTGGGGATAAGCACGGCTTTGCGCGGGCAACTTTCAAGTGTTGGAGGTGCCCCCCCTCCCCCTCCCCCCAAAAGAAAAAGAACGGCAGCCAAAGAAAATGTTGTTCTTTTTTCTTTTTTCATGCCTCTCTTATGGTGCAGCTCCCTGCTCGCCTTTGGCATCGGCATCGGCAGCGCCGCTTGTGCGGATACGACAGAGGTCCTCTAGAATGCTGAGAAACATGCGGGCTGGACCTCTCGTGTCCACCTCGCCATAACCTGAAGGGCTCGGATGCCGGCGTACTTTATGTGCATGGAAGTTAGCCCTTTGCTGGAGCCTGCCCACGATTGTAAAACTGTGGTATCCTCGACTCCCTCCTCCTTTCCTCTACATCATCCTCTTTCACACACATACGCATGCTGGGGTTTTCTGTTCTGTATAATGTGCCGATGCATCTACCCCTTTCTCCTCCTCGAACCCCTCACGGACGGTGAATGCTTGCCACCATTTCCTCATCGAAAGCACCATAATTCATATAACCATCATAACCGCGGCCATCAACAACACCAGCGAACCGATCACCTAGAGCGCCATCCGTGCGGGGCCTTTAGCACACGTCTGCGAGTGCCCCCCGCCAATACATCTCACCACAATTCAGCAGTCGATCACGCACCCGTACACATCCACGCACACAGGCACCCAGACAGACACACCACCTACGGCAGCTCGTCGCACTTTCCCGTTTCGAGGCTCTAACGAGCACTGATTTCAGCGACGAAGCAAGGACCTCCTCCCTCCCCGTTGTCTCGTTCTTTTCGTGCGGCTGCTTGTTTCTTACTTCTGCCATTGAACCTATATTGTTTTTGCCTTTGTTTCGTTGTTTGGACAGCTTTTTTTTTCTTTTTTTTTGTGCGTGCGCATGTGTACGTTTCAGGTTGCTTTATTACACCTCTAGATTTAACTTTGCCGTCTCACGTTCCCCCGCCTGAGCAGTGGGCGCGTGCGCGCCCACTCCGCTTGTGTCCCTCCCCTTTCTTTGTGAGCGCTTTAGTATTCCTCATCTCCCGCGAACTTTCTATTTCTCTCGCTCGCTCTGTGTGTGTGTGTGTGTTTGCTTCTTGGGTCTGTGATAACCGCTGTGCTGGCGGCGCACTGCTTTGATCGTCGATCTGGGTTTATCGCCGTACATAAGCCGTGGCCGTTTTCTGTCGGCCCTTTCTCTGTTGTCTTCGCGTCCCGCGGTGCAGCCCCTCTCGCTGTCTTCTCCTCTGCCCTGCTAGCGCTCTCCTGACCTTGTGAACACACGTATCAATTTCACCTCGGCGAAAACGTCGTGCTCGAGCCCCCATAGCAGCGCCGCATAGGCGCCGTCATCTTTGCCGGCGGTAACCCCAACTTGCAGCATCGAGTCACTGCTACTTTCAACGACTTCCCCTCTCGCCGCGAGTGCAATGACGAGTCACGTGACAGCGCACGATGTGGGCGGCGATGAAGATATTGAGACCAACCTCGTGCCGTGGTACAAGCAGCCGCTACCCTTGGGTACGCAGGTGATGCGGTTCATCCCTTTGCTGCTGCTCACGGTGATGTTCCTCGGCGTGGCTATTCTCGTCGCGAACGCACGTATGCCGGACCCCAAGAAGGTGCGCCCGCTGCCCGATCTGCTTCTCGAGTGGATTCCGAAAGTGACGCTTGTCGAGAATGGCACCAACGTCGTCATCTTTCTGCTAAGCGCTACGACGGTGGTGGTGGGCTTCAAGGTCTTTTTGCTGGAGCGGCACACGAGTGGACTGCCCAGCGTTACCTTCTTGGTGGGCATCCCGAAGATCGGCTCCTTTCTAAACCGCGTCGCGTTTGGCGTTCTCGACTCGGGGCGGCGTCCCTTCCCGCTGAAGAACGTCTTCCCGATTATGACAATTCGCTTCCTGACGTCGTACGCCGTGGTGATGGTGCTCCGCGCGTTTGTAATCATGGGGACGTCGTACCCGGCAACCGACAACCACTGCCAGAATCCGCAAGTGATTGAGCATCCGGTACTCAACGTTATCCTTACCCTCGTCACACTGGGCAGTGGTGCGATCCACTGCGGCGATCTGATGTTCAGCGGGCACACGATGATCCTCAGCCTCGCCTTCATTCTAGCGTGGGACTACAGCCCATTTCTGCACCCGTGGGCGGTGCGTGTGTGGGTGTCCGTGCTTCTGCCCACCAGCTATTACTGTATCCTTGCCTCTCGTTCCCACTACACGGATGACATCCTGGTAGCGATGTACGCGACGATCGCGACGTATAAGGTCATCGATCACGCCGAGACCGGCGCGCCGTGGCAGATGCAGCTGCTGATTCGCTGGATGCCATGGCCAGGCGCGAACACGATCGAGGAGAAATGGACGACGGAGGAGGTTGTGGTTGTTGTTCAAACGCCTGCCGAAGACTCGACTGATGCGTCGGCGGCTGCGCCTGAGCACGAAAACCCCATCAAGGAGACACCTCCTGCGCAAACGGTGACGGCCGGTTCTAGTAGTACCGGTACACCCCTGTTGAGGATGCACGACTCACCAAACATCGAACATCTGCACTCTGGTGTGCGCGAGACGACACAAGGGTGACACAGGACCTCGTAGACCCGTGCACCGTGCCCCTTTCCCGTCATCTGGTGATCTGCGCTTGCAAAGGTCGGTGACAGACTGTGCACAGCTCGATGGTTGTGATGCTCACGGCGGCGAATGTACACGAAGCCTAACGTGAGCACCGGCTGTTGAGTTTCTTTGCTGTGTTGCGCGCAGAGGTTTATTTCCGGTTGACACCGCCGCCTTCTCTCTCTCTCTCTTTCTCCCCCCTTTTCTCTGCGCACGCATATTTTTCTGCGTCGTCTGAGTCGATCATTGCATTCTTTTATTTCTTTGTTTTCTCGCTCTTCAATGTTTTAGTTTTTTTTTTCATTGTTGTTTGTGATTGTTGTTGCCGCTGCTGATGTTTTTGCACTATCCCACCCGGGACCCCTCGCTTCTCTGCTGCTCTGGCCGTTCCACAAGTGCAACGCGACTGCTAGAGGCGCCCCAGAGAGAGAGAGAGAGTTGAGGGCCTTGGGCGCCTCAAAGGCACGCCTGCATGTATTTAGGTGTATCTGTGTGCGGACTTGGAGCGCCGGTGTGAAGCAGGTCGTGCTGACTTGCAATAAAAAAGAAACGGTAGTAAGAGGAGAAGCTCGTAATATTTATATGTGACTGCTGGCCGGTACCTTTCAGCCCACAAAGGAAGTGCCCTATGTGCGGCAGACTATCCCTGGTATACGCATAGACCTGCGTGATTTGTGTTGCCCGTGTTTTTTTTCTCTATTTCCTCTCCTCAATGAATCTCCAGACTGGCATGGCAGCAAAGGACAGATAACTCTCCTTTCTTTTCGGTGAATTCGAAGGAGCTCCTTTACTGTGCCTGAATAAGGGGGATGCTTTCTTAAAAATGTTGTTTCAAAACCAAGAAGTCAGCAGACATACCCATGCACGACCGCAGCTCACCTGCCTCTGTGGCACTGCTGCCAAATCCTGGCCGTCTAGGGCTGTCCGTCCTACACCGCCCCTTCTTCGCATGTGTGCTGCGCGGTCGGCGCCGGGCAGAGGCGGTTTCGCCCGCTGTGCGGGTAATAGGGGGTGTCAGTCTGGCGTCCGATACCGGTAGCCAGGTCCGTAATCTATGCCGTTGGCCTCGGCTCCTCTGACAATGTCCATCTTGCAAGCTTGCGAAATTTCCCGATATGTTTCTATCCGCAACAATCAAAGGCAATCCACGGTGAAAGGCGCACGCAACGGGTTTGCAGCGCCAGAGTATGTTCCCAGAGGTGTCGCCGCATGCCAACCTACACCCTTGTAGGGGGCCGCGCTGAGGGCCGTGACAAGAGGGAGCGAGCCCTCCGCCACAGCAGCAACCACACTTGTGCTCCTGTCTGTCAGCCAATCTAGCGGTCGATGCAGCGGGTCAAGCCCCAGACCCACTGCTTCACACTCAGCGCGGGAGCTGCAAGCAAGGAGGAGGGGTGAGACGCAGCCTCCAATCACCGCACCTGTGGGATGTATTATCCCTTACGAAGCATCTCAGTCGCTCCTGATTTTGTTTTTGCCTACACCGCGCCATCCACCCACAGCTGAGAAAAGGAGGTTCGCCAAAGCAGGAGAGTCGCTGCCTGCACGCCGATGATTTTTCCTCGCCCGGAGAGTTCACCTGCAGCCCGCCCGGGAATGACGTGCTGAAGTACACGACACTGCTGCGCGTGACGAAAGTGCGTGCGTGCGGAGCGCCGAAGCGGTCCATGCCCGCATACACGCATGCGAGCCGCCAGCGTGCTTTGGCAACACGTTCATCCGGCGCGTACACCCCCGGCACCAAACGCACGCGGCGGCCTCTCCGAGCGGGTCTCGGCCGTCCGCGCGCCATTCGCCTACCCACCGTGACCGCGGCTGCTTTGGGCGCGAAGGTGGTCTCAACGGCCCTCCTGCCGTTGGCGCTGGCACCGTCCCGCCGCGCGGTGCGAGCAGCGCCGCGCAGAAAGGGCAGAGCAGACCCTCTGACGGGCCCCACTCGCGCCAGCACACCGCCCTACGCATGGCAAGCCAAGCCCTGGCTACCTTGATGGCCCCTGCAACGTGCCAGCCAGTGTCCCGCACGGGTTGGAGGTCCACGCCGCGAAGGCGGAGGGGCAGCGATCCTCCTCCGGGCACGCGCGTGCAACGGACCATATCCCTCCCAGAGACGGGCAGTGAGCTTGGCCGCGCCGTGATCACTTGGCACCGTGCTGGCGGCGGCCCAGTCCTAGGTGAACCCATGGAGCACCAGCGTAACGCCCCCGGGTATCCGCTTGTGCTGTGCTGCGTCGAGGTGTCCGTATCGCTTGCGCAGGTCCAGTATTCGTCATCGCGTCCATCCAGCAGAGTGGCTCAAGTCTCGTTTAGTCGTTCTCGTTTTTACCACACTGAGTTGTGCGATTCGGGAGCCGATCTAGGAGCGTGAGGACCGGATGCAGGATCGCTGGGCATCTGATTGAGAACTTCCTGTGTTATCAGGACGATCGTAGGTACGTGGTCGGGCCTGAGGTGCATCCGTCTAGGAGGGTCATCTCAGCAAAGCCACACCGTCACTCCCGCAGCCTCGTCCTGGAGAACAGGGGAGGGCCTATTGCCTCTAGGTGCATCCTCGTGCATGAGCAGGGAGAGGCCGCGGTCGTGCTTCTTTTTCTCTCGCTACGCGGGAATGCTGAAACGCCAAGAGATTACGTGCCGCACAGGCCTGTTGGGGGATGGGTAGAGTGCATCTCCAGCAGAATGCAGGCATGTATCGGGGGTGCATCAGGGAACCGGGCTAAGGGCCCGCGACAGTCTAGTCCGACACACTTTACCTACATTGCATAGAGGGCGCAATAGGTGGGAAATCACGCTCGGCACCACCGCAACGCACCGAAAGCAAACAAGGAGCCGGTGGATGCGCACGTTTGTTGGATTGCCGAGAAGATCTGTCGTGAGCTGTGGTGCACCTGTGATTATGGCTGCGTGCTTCTTTCGGCACAGCGCCAGCCCACGCCTGTCTGCTGGCACCAAGAGTCCAGAACCGTGCTCAAGGGCAGGCTGCAGGCTCTTGGCTTCCCCAGAAAGAGTGGGCACTAGACCCTGAGGTGCCACACACTGTGGTGTGCCCGACCGGTATCAGGGAAAGGGACACCCCGCGGCCTGTAGAAGTCTACAACAGCGTCACATCTCGTTCTATGCTCTCTCTCGCTTTTTTTTCGTTGGCGGTTCTCTGTGAATGGTCACACCCATTGCCGCGCGCACATCTCCTCCATCTCGTTTATTGCACACCGCTTTCATTTTCGCTTCTCTCGCACCAACACGACCGATCCTGCACACACTCACACACACTTACACTCACACGCACACATACACGCAACACTCACGCGCATCTGTCCTCCCTCCGTATACTCCAGTCGTAAACGGATCCCACTCATTCTCTCCCGTCTCCCGTCTCGCAATCGCGACCGCATCCTTTGTTTTTCGTGCGCAACAACAGACTCGTCATCCACACGACTGTCCATTCACGAAATACAACGGAAAGAAAGCAACAACGCATTGCCGTCTCTTCTACCCGCGCCTCCTCCCTCCCTCCCTACGCGTACTCCATCAAACCCCCAGCAGCTTGCTTTCTCACCTTTTTACCACCCCCACCTGCTACACGTTCACGAAACGCGCACTGCCATGATGTCTGCCACCTCCTCTCAACTCTCCGTCTCGTGCGTAACGAAGCGGGTGAAGGTGTACCGCCACGAACCCTATGCGGCGAGCCTCATCACCCCTGCTTCCCCTGCAGAGGCGGCTCTGGTGTGCTGCCACCAGCGTAGCCCGAAATCCCCTGCTAGCTCCTACGCCACGTCGTCGCCTGCTCGCTCGATCCTCGACGCGGCCTTGCCCAGCGCACCGGTTGCCGCCTACCCGTCTCACCACGCCGCTACCAGCTTAGCCCTGCCAATGCCGATGGCGCACCCCGCACACACGGCCGTGTGGGTCGCCTTCAAGTACGGCCGCAAGCCCTTCGTGACCGCCTTCCAGGTGTGCATTGGTGAGATGGTCATCGTGGAGGGTGACCGTGGCATCGACCTTGGCATTGTCGACGACGCGTGCACGACGCCTCTTCCCGAGAAGGTGCTGCTTATTCTCCGTCGCCCCACCGCTGAGGACACGACGCAGCATCACAGGCGCACCGTGAAAGAGCAGGAGGCGCTGCAGACGATGCGCTCGTTGGCGACGCAGGTGCACTGCCCCACCCACGTGGAGGATGCCATGTTTCAGCTGGACGGCAAGAAGATCACCGTTATCATTTCACGCACCTCGCGCTCCTTCGTGGACTTCCGCCGTCTGCAGCGTTCCCTCTTCGACGTGTACCGCTGCCGAATCTGGTTTGCCTACCTCGATGAGATCCAGGAGACGATGAGCACCGAAGTCACCCGACCTCTGCGCCGCGGACAGCGCCGCTGCTCGTCATTGAATGAAGCGGGGGACAAGAAGATACTTCCGACGGCGTCGTGCACAGCGGCAGCGTAAGGGAAATCGAAGTCATAACCGAAAAAAAAAAGGCTTTGAACCTCGCGCTTCCGGCTGGAGCGAATGAGCACAAACCAACAACGACTCGAGAGCCTCTCCATCAGAGAGAAAGGGGAGAGGGCTGCACACATAAACACACACGTTTCCCACATGGAAATCACGGCTCACGTGAAGGAACGGCAAAACAGAAAAAAAAACGATCTCGTTTACACGCGCTGTCCTGCCGAAGTATGCAGGCTCGAGAGGGAAGGGATAAGAAGCTCATTGCGTGGTGCACAGCAGCGGCACAAGCACCCACGCATGATTGCGTGGAAAGAGGAACAAAATGCATCTGGGCTTACTCGTATGCGCAGTTTTTTCTTTTGCCCTGCTCTTTCACCTGCGTTGCTGTCTCGAAGCCGTGTCTGCTTGCCTTATACTGCTCGTTTCACTTCAGTGGAGCTGTTGAGGCATACGCGCGAGCGTGCGCGCGTGCGTGTCTCCGTGATTTGCTGGTGTCTTCTTTCGCTCTATTCCTTGCTGACCCCGTTGACACCTTTTCATCACTTCGACGCCGTATCTGTGCATATTTGCATGCGCGTCTTTTTTTTTTACTTCCTTCGAGGTACATTGTCACCGTTTTCTTTTTCCTTTAGCCTTTCCAGGACTTATTGGCTTCCCCACACTTTCTCTCTCTCTGCGCGCTGCCCCTGCTCGTGTTGGCAAGCGTTCTCTTTTACTCGTGCTCGCTGTCTTTCTCCTCGTTGAAAGTGGTCGAAGAGGAGCGGCAGATACAAGCATTTCTGCGCAAGCTTTTTTTTCCTGACTCCTCTCCCCCCTCCCTTTGTTTCCTAGAAGTGTCTGCTGTATTTGTCTCACCCTTTTTTTTTTCCAAACATTATTTACGCGTTTCGGTTTTCCTTTCTCTGTCTTGGACGAAAAAAAAAAGATCTCTGAAGTAACGATCGTTTCACTGGATGGTGTTGCTGTAGTTGTTGGCGTCCTTCTCTCCCCCTCACCTCTTATATCTTCTCGCGTTCGCGTCTGTGCTTGTGTCGTCCGGCGCTTCATCATTTTCTTTTTATTTCTTTCTCGTGTTTTTTTTTCGACTGGCGTCCTCGCTGCGCGCTGCACTGTCGCTGTCACCTCTCTTCACCCACGGTCGCATCCTCTCTCTCTCTCTCTGCAGGACTCGTCGCGCTCCGTCCTCCGCCCGCCCCCCCCCCCCCCGCATAAACACACCGAGGGCACTTTCAGCCTTTTTGGTGTAGAGAGAGGCCGTGCGTGTGCGATACAGGCACGGCGTATGGGGCAGAGGTTGAAGAGGTACACGTCGGAAGAGAGAGAAAGAGAGAAGGAACCTCGCTGTCCCTTCTCTGTGGGTGTGTTCGTTGCCCCGTCCGCCGTGAATGCTCTTTGCGAGTGAGGGTGTAGGATCGACTTTGCTGGATTCTTTCTCTGTTAACATGCGTGATGGGTGACGTACTGCATGGTACTCGTTCTGTTTTCGCTCCTCTGTGCTCACGCATGCACCAGCACTCGCACTATTCACGCGTTGTCTCCGCGCCGCTGCAGCCCTCCCTAATCGGCGCCCTCACAAGCAAAGGACTAGACATGTATGCTTCAGGCGGTGTGCACTGTCTCCGAGCTAGTGTGTCTGTGTGCCTTCACGAGCGCGTGCGTGTGGGTTTCTGTGCATGTTTCGCTGTGTGCCGTTTTCTATATCTGTATATATATATATATACATTACCGACAAACATGGAAGTCAAATTGTGGCCTTGCTTCCCACCACGAATGCGCGTTAGCTTCTTCTGTGAGGGGTGACAAGCATCCCGTGATGCCGCTCATCTCCTCTTGCGGGCTTATTTCTTTGCAGTTTCTCGGTTTAGTTGTTGTATCAGCCGATGGCGCGTGTGTGTGCAAGCGCGCGCCACCCATCGCCATCGAGGCAGCTTTGCGTCGGCTCGTGGCTCTCAACACCTGATCTTGATGCCGATGCGCTAGTACGACGGAGGAGAAAACCGCCGGGCTGTGAGGAGGTGTATCAGGAATCGAGGATGTGCCGAAAAAGAAAACGGCGGCACACCTTCTCTACATGTGCCAAGTAGCGACAGTACCCGCGCACCCGTGTTCGAAAACACACACGTGCGCATGCATCTGCTTGTGCGCATCGGTGCATCTTCTTTTGTGTCTCTCGAAACTGTTTGTCTCCCTCCGTACGGAAGCAGCCTGCACGTCACATTTCTATGTGGCGGCGTAGGCGAACGTGTTGAAGAGTACCCCGCCTCCCGCCCTTTCGTTTTTTTTGTTGTTGTCTTTACCCGATCCTCTACTGCGACTTCAGTAGTCAGGAGCATGCTCGCTGCCTTAACCCGGAAGCGCAAGCACTCTTCCCATTCTTCTGTGCCCTTTTCGTCTCGACTTACACACATAGTATGCATTTGTATTCTTCGAACTTCACACGGTATTTTCTTTTTTTTTTTTTCGTCTCTCTTCCGGGCATCGCAGGACCATGAACGAAAGCGAACACCGAATCCACGACGGACTAGGGCGATCTTCTTGGCTTCCGCCTTTTCTTTCGCTCTCCGTTCTCCACCCCCCATCCCCGCCTGCTTTCTTCTGTCAACGTGCCCTCCTCATTTTGTGTCGACTGTGTGTGACTCGTTTTTTTGTTTTGTTTCGAATGTGTCTCGAGTCCCCCCCCCCCTCCCTCGCGATTTTGTTTTTCGGTTTTGCGCACGCGTCTCGTTTTCTCTCTTGTGCCATATTCCCTTACGCTTTTTTTTTGTTTTGTTTTCCGCTCCTGCACGCGCGCCACGTGCACACCGCCGACGTCTTTGACCATGAAGATGTGCAAGACGTAAACTCACACACACGCGCACACATGCTCATGCACACACCGCGTGCCTTTGTTTCACAAGCGAAGGCAACCATTGTCACGTCAGCACCACTGCACAAAGGTAGGCAAGAACGGCGGTGTTTTCGCTTGTGTTTTTTCCCCAGAAGAGCTATGGTGTGCTGGCATATGCATGTGTGTGTGTGCCTCTTGGAAGAGGTTGGAAGGAAACAGTGCTTTGCTGTGGCGCCTGGCGTGCCTCTCCCTTTTTTCTCTGTCTTTTGTTATTTTTTTCTTTTGCTCGGCTCTTTGTATTCTCTACTGTCTTGGGTGTTTCCTTCGGTTCTGTCTCCTGTGATGCAACACGACCTGTAAGCGTACACGAAGAGCAGTAGTGTCTGATGCGATAAACAAGCTAGGAAAAAAATGTACGCACACACACGCTCCTCTCTCTTCGTGCCATAGTTCGTCATTCGCTAGTTGTATATTTGCTTTGCTCTTCGTTCGTGATTGTAGCGCTGCTCTCGCCATGCCCACCCACCGCGCGTTTTTCATCCTTCCGGCTGTCTTGCCGGGGCGCTCCTTGGACGCGCGTACGTGGACAAGTCGCTGAGTCGCGGGAGTGGCATGTAACCCCCCCCCCCACCCCGCATGTACGAAACATTCTTGAGTGAGATGGCAGGCATATAGCCGAAAAGGGCAAATAGAAGCGCGAAAGTTGAGGGTGTCGCTCGTCAACTGCTGCTTGGCGCACAAGTGAATTTATTCTTGGCGCAACATCCGACGATCTGCCTATGTTTTCCCTCTTCTTACTCTTCTGCAGTCCCTGTACCTGGGTCTGTTGTGCACGGAAAAATACGCTGCAGGGGGAGGGAAAGCGCAGGAGAGAGGGAGAGCAGATCGATGCTGTGAAGTGAATACGGCGATAGGGCAGCTGCACGGTTACGCGAAGAGCATCAATGTGCCCCCCCCCTTTTCCTTGAGCAGCGGCAAGCTCTGCTGTGTGCCGAGGCTGTCCGTATGTTGATGCACCTCGTGTGTATGTGTGGGATTTTTTCCCTCTTTTCCTTTGGTGTGTGTTTCTTCACCTTTCTTTCTGCGAGTCTATGTATGTACATGTGTGTATGCGTATGTGTGTGTGCGGTTGCTTCCGTGTTCTCCTTGCAAGCCCTCCTCATGCCCCTCTTTCTGTCGCTGACGGCGTTCGCCACTTCCTTACCTGGATCATGTGTGGCGCACAGGCACTAAAACACAAGCACTCACGAAGTTTCCCGCCGCCTCGAGGCCAATCAGAGGGAAGGGAGAGGAAGTTATGTGTTTCCTTCTTGCACTATCGCTCTCCATCACTGGCTGCAATGAAGCTTCTCTCTTCGTGTACTCACGACTCCCTCCTACTCATCCTTCGCTGCTGATGCGCGAGTGGTCTGACTTCCTTTTCTTTTCCTTTGGTCTACACAGTTGCAATGAGAGTCTTCTCGTGTGTAAGCGTTCTTTTTTTTATCTAGGGCGGTCTAACTGCTCAACGACAAGAAAAGTTTTCAGTGCCAAGGATGGTGTTGCTATATTTTCTTTTTATATATATCCGCGCCCCCACCCCCCTCTCCTTCAATCCCCCGTCCACGCTTGTGCAAGCCGTCTGGCGCACATGGCAAACGCGGAGAAATAGTTTGAGGTTGATTTTTACACACATGTAATGATGCTATGGATTCACTTGTTTCTCGTCGTCTCCGTTTTTTTTTGTCCCTATCTTTCACTCATCGACTCTTATTTCCGCCTGCGGCCGTGCTCTTTCCTTTTTCATCTTTGGTGTGCTGCTTGCTTGTTAGTCTCACTGTCTTCCTCTCACCCTCCCCTCCCTCTTTCCTTTCTATCTCTCTGTGCTGCTTTGCCTTTTACACTTCGGCTGCCCATGTCTCTGCTGGTTGTTGGTTGTTGGTCTCGTGTTTGCCTCTCATCGCTTTGGACGCTTGTCTACTTTTCTTTATAGTTATTTTTTCATTCGTTTTCACAAACAACAATGCCTCACCCCCCCCCCCGCCTCCGCCCCCTACCCCTCATCTCGTACGTGTTCCCCCTCGTTTTCGTGTGTGTGCGTGTGTGTGTGTTTTGCTCGTCTCTTCACTTCCCCCCCCCCCAACCAGCACTCTTCGTGTGTCAGAGCCAAAAAAAGTAATTTTTTTTTCTTGCGTGTTTGCTCCTCAGCCCCCGCCCCCTTCCTCCTCCTCCTCCTCTTACCGCATCCTCGGCGCGGCAGCTCGACTTTACCGCTCGTTCTCTTTTCAAAAGCAACAGAGAAAGAATGAGCACGGGAAAGCGCGCCACCCCAGAGACAGGCACAAGTCAAAACGCAGAATAAGCGAAACGCACCAATGAAGGAAACCCCCCCCCCCCACCTCCCCACCCCCCAAAAAGAAAAAGAGCAATAGCAACAAAAGCAATGCAACCGCATCTGTGCCACTGGTGTGGGCTGTTTCTCTTTCCTCTCTCTCTCTGTATGTATGTATCTTGTTCTCGTCGTGCACCCATGCCCTTTTATTGCTTGAAAGGGCCACCAAATCATGCACAACGCACATGTACGAAAGTCAACGAACGTGAAGAATACAAGTGGAACAGTGAACTAAATCGACCGAGTTGCATCTGTAGCGCTAGTCCAGACTAGCGCGCCAGCTTGCATTTCTCTCTCCCCCTCCACAGACACACACACGCACAAGGCGGACGGCACTGTGCCTACGCTATCTCTTCCCCCCCCCCCCTCTCATTCTCACTTCAGGCGTTACTGCTGCTTTTCACCTCTGGCGAGGCGACATCTTAAAATGTGTTTGTTCACCTTGCTGCTTCGGTGTTCGTTTTCGACGCCGACGGTGTCTGCGTTCGAAGCTTGACGTGCATGCTTCACTTCTGGTGAACATACACACCCCCGCACACCCTTCTCTCCCTTTTGTTCTTTGAACTCTCGCGTTTTTTGTATGTGCTCATGTGCGCATGCTCGACTTCATCGGATGTTTTCATGCACCCCTGCCTTTACGTGTACATCGGTTCTCTCATTTTTCCCTCTCTCCGTTGTTGACCTACTCGTCGATGTTTTCCCCTTCGTCTGATTTTTCTGTGCTTGTACACGCGTGCGCGTGTGTGTGATGTCAACTGTATCGCTGCGTCTTTTTTTTTCCATTTTCATGTGCGTGTGCTGAGGAAACTGCTCGTCTCGTTCTCCCGACAACGTGCTGAAGGAGAGGTTTGTTCATGAACGACAGGGTCTCCCTTTGCGTTTTCGCCTTGATTGTCTTCTTTTCGTTTTTAGCGTTCAACCATTTTCCTGTTACGACTGCTATTATTATCACTACTATCATTTTACTGCTATTTTATGTTTTTGTTTTTACGGTTTCATGTATCCCCTCCCCCCCCCTCACCATCACCTCACCTCACCTCTCCTCTCCTCTCGTTATTTCGTGCCGCTTATTGTCTTCAGGACACTATCCTTTCTTTCACAGTTTTGCTTTTTTTTTTTTCACGCCTTTCGCTCTCGCTCTGTGTGCCTGCAGCGCTTCACTTCCTTTTCTACTCCCTTTTCTCGTGTGTCGCTTCGTTTCTGTCTCGTTTCGATCGACTCGCGACTGCGTCTTCATGGATGCTTCTCATTTTTAGGCCTTCGTAAGTGTTTTCTTCGCCTTTCCCCTCCACCCCTTCTCTGCTGCTTTATGTGTGCATGCGCGTGAGCGTTTCTCTGTTTTCTGTTGTATCTTGCTCTCTTCGTTCCCTCTCGGTGTTGTAGTTCTTCTCTCTTTACTTGGCTACCTGCTTTTTGCTTGAGATGTCTCTTCTCTCTGATGACACGGCATACCACCTCCTCCACTTGACG
This sequence comes from Leishmania aethiopica, assembly GCA_003992445.1. Taxonomy (NCBI): domain Eukaryota; phylum Euglenozoa; class Kinetoplastea; order Trypanosomatida; family Trypanosomatidae; genus Leishmania; species Leishmania aethiopica. The sequence goes on along the minus strand of RZOE01000106.1, from coordinate 136,881 downwards.
AACAAGGATCTACCTTCTCTCTGTCTTTTTTTTTATCCTTCTCTAGCGTTGGTTCCGTTGCTTCGCTCGTTGGTTCTTGTTCAGTGTCTACATACTTTGACCTCTGTATCTCTCTCTCTTCGTCCCGCTTTTTCCCAAACGGCTTCTTGCTTGCGCAACATTTTCGTTTTCCTTTTTCCTTGGGTTTTTTTAATCAGTTCACATCCCCCCCGCCCCCCGGCTCGTCTTCTGTGCTCGAAATGGAAGTTTGCGGGGCGCTGCGGCGACGCTGTAGCCTGGCCGATCGACCACGGGACGTGCGCGGATGGGCGAGTAAAGGTCTCCGTACCCACCTCACCAGAGCTCCAACCGTCTAACGCTTTCTTCTTTTTTCTCGTTCGCTCTCTTCCCGGCCCCTCTCCTTCCCCCTGAGGGGCCTCCCGTCTCATTGACGTCTCTTTGTGGTCCCCCTTCACGGTGTTCTCTTTTTCTTCCTTGTCCGCCCACAGGAACCTTTGCACGGCGCAGATTTCGTGTTTTATTTTGTTTTAAAAGGATGCCGTTCTCTGTTGCCTGCAGGACCGGCAGGCAAGTAGCCTCGACGCTTATCCCCACCCTGCCGGCACACCCTGCAAGACGTCAAGCACCGCACGCACTAAGCAGCACTTGCAGCGGAAGAAGAACGACAGAGAGGGTGCAACTAAGGAGCCGGAACACAGCGAGAAAGAGGCAGAGACGCCGATGCGGAGGGAGACGGAGAAGGCGAAAAAACAGTACGCCAGCCGTCACGCGCACCAACGTCCCTCTCCCCGTCTTCCCATGCTCGCACGGACACGCACAAGAATACACGCAGGGCATCTCCTTTCGATTTCAGAGATCGAAAAAGAAAAACAGAGAGGCGTCACGGGTGCTGTTTAAGTTGGTCTGTTTTCTGGTTTCCACTTCCGCATGAGTCACTGCTGCCGCTGCTGCTTGTTTTCTTATTCTCCGTTTTAACGCATTTTGTCACCTTTCTCTAACACGACTTGTTCGACTCTTTTGGGGGGCTTTTCCGTTTCCTTTTTTTTTCTCCCCCTTCCTCGCCTCATCCTCCATCACTGCATTTCTTCTGCTGTTTTCTCTCTCTCTCTGCCTCTTGCTGGTCTGTTCCCTGATGTGTAGTGAGCCCGCGCGTGTGCCTCTCATCGCTGAACGCTTCTCGTTCGTTTTCTGCTTTTTTTGTTGTTTTGTTCACCTTCGCTTGTTACTTCTTTCACGCCTCCATCCCCACTGCTCCACTAGAGGCCTCCCTGGGCTTGCTCCCGCACGAAGTACCCCGGCACCAGCCAGGTACCGAGATCGGCGCAGCGCTTGTGGGCTCTGCTCTCGTGCGTTCGACTCGGCACCTCACGGCAGTGAAGAAGCGCAGCGTAGCGCCGTAACTTACTCGCTGGATCATGGATTTCTGAGGCCGTTGCCCTGCCTGCGTTCGCCTCCGCGAGAAGAGGCCAGAGATGGCCCGCTTTACGCGCGGAGTCTCACAGGAGTGTGTCCGAGGCCCTCTTCTCTCCACCGCTGTAGTGGACTCGCTGGGTGTGGGGCTCCGCAAGACCCGCGAACTGCACAACGCCTTCTGTGCTGATGAACTCACACTCCTCACGCCCTCCTCCGGCGAGAATGCCATGCAGGTCACGCTGCGATTCGCCCTCTGGAGGGCGGAGCGCAGGACGCTGAAGCGCTTCATGGTGCTCAGTGCCCACCCGCCCCTCCAAAGCAAAATACACATCCCTCGCTGCGCGGCTAAGCCCACTGCCCGTCTCTGGGAGGGATATGGTCGGTTGCACGCGCGTGCCCGGAGGAGGATCGCTGCCCCTCCGCCTTCGCGGCGTGGACCTCCAACCCGTGCGCGACACTGGCTGGCACGTTGCAGGGGCCATCAAAGTAGCCAGGGCTTGGCTTGCCATGCGTCGGGCGGTGTGCTGGCGCGAGTGGGGCCCGTCAGAGGGTCTGCTCTGCCCTTTCTGCGCGGCGCTGCTCGCACCGCGCGGCGGGACGGTGCCAGCGCCAACGGCAGGAGGGCCGTTGAGACCACCTTCGCGCCCAAAGCAGCCGCGGTCACGGTGGGTAGGCGAATGGCGCGCGGACGGCCGAGACCCATCTCCGCCCGGCGCCGGCCGCGCAGCACACATGCGGGGGGGGGGGGCCGTTGGTCGCGCGCCCCGGCTCGGCGGCGGGGCGGCGCGCTCTAGGTGGCCAGGGTTACGCAGTAGTGCCAGAGAGGCAGGTGAGCCGCGGGCGTGCATCGGAATGCGCGCTGGTGTCGGTGGATGTGCGTGTCGTACAAAGAAGCGTTTATTTTCTGATTTTGTTTTTTTTCCGATACCGCCGTGGAAGGTCTAGCGGAAGTTTTGTAGTGGAACGCGAATTCGAAGGATGCACGTTGGTGACACACAGGAAAAAAAAAGAAAAACGTCAAGGCGCCGGTGCGCCCCCCCCCCCTCTTTTCAGGCTTTTGTATTTGCGTGTTCAGGAATGCTTCATTGGTGTTTTGTTAAACCGACGCTGGCGGTAGAAAAAAGTACTTCTGTCACTCGCCTTTTTCGTCTGCTCGCTGCCGCCCCCTCAGCTTGTCTTCAGGTTCCAATCGGGGCTGCATGTCTATAGGGGGACCTCGAGCTTCCGACGCAGTGAAGAGCCTCGCGATGTTGATCCGCGGCTTGCTTGAAAGGGCACCGTGTCTTCGCGTTGTCGAGGAGGAAGGCGAGGCCTACTGGCAAGGGGTGAGAAACAAAGGATGGAACAGCGATAGGCAGAAAAGCGAAAAGCGTGTTGTTTGCGACGGTCAAGACTACCGGAGGCACCTTGGCGGATGGCAATACGTCGCTTGTTCTCCCACGGCGACACGCACAGACTCACTTCAGTGAGGGATGGGGTGTGCGTAGGAGAGGGGGGCCGTGAAACCCAAACCAACAATACGGAACAGCAAAGGAAAACACTTCGCTCCCGTCTACTGCCGACGTACGTTTGTGTGTGTGTGTGTGTGTGTGCACTGACGAAGAAAAATATATATGTATAATCCGAAGAAGGGTGGCGAATTCACCGAGACGCAACGAGAAGAAAAAGCTAAAGCTGTTGTGGTTAAGTGCTCTTTCTGGTTCAACCTCCCTTCCCTCCTCTTCCTCGTTTCCACCGGAGGCATATGGCTACGTGTGTCCGCAGCAGAAAGAGGTCAGCTGATCACTCGATGTGACGATCGATGTGGAGTCGCGTGATTACTTGTTCGTGTGTGAATGCTTGTGTTTTTTTTTTTCCGACACGCCTTTCGCATTCCACTCCGCCGTTGCTAGTCTCCCTTTCTTGACTTCGCGGCCTACTCGCATACTGTGGCTTCGTCTCGATTTTTTCCTTTTCCACTCTCTTCGAAGATTTCTCTTTTTGTGTTCTCGCCCCTCCTCGTTCGCGCGTGTGCTCTTCGCTGCTCTGTGATGGCAAGCGGGGTGAGGGAGAAGGAGTGATGTCAGCACAGCAGAACCCGTACACCCACACCCACCCACCGTCAGTCGTAAGAAGTTCGAAAATGCAAAAAAAAAAACGATCTCTTCGTTGACAGCTCTTTCACATTGTTTCTTTTTTCCTTTTTTTTCTACTCTCTCTACGTGCGTGTGCGTTGGTGGGCAAAGATGCGGACATCTTTTTTGTTTTTTTTTTATGCTATTGCTGCTCCCGTCACTTTCTCTTTCTCTCCCGCTCCCCCTCCACCGATCGCACACCCAGACAACAGAGAAAGGGACGTGAAGGAGTGAAACAAGACGCTGAAACAAGATAGAATGCACTCTGCGCTAGCGTCGCCAGTGCGCGCTCCCCCCCCCCTCTGTCTCACGCTCTATATATCCAAGGGCTCTGCCACGTGTACTCGTAAGACGCCCTTTTTTTAGCTGCGTAATAGCTCATTTTGTTTTGCTTCTTTCTTTGTGATTGTCTTCTCTTTCTCCAACGAGCCCTCTTGGTTTTTCCTCCGCATCGTCTCTCTTCTGCCTCATGGCGTCACTTGACGGTGGGTTTGCAACCATGCTCCTCTTTAGACTCTGTCGGCCGACCCCTTCAGCCACCCCCTCCTCCTCTGACATATTCTGCTCTCTGAGCTGTCAGGCGCAGCGCCGAAAAGGAAAAAAAAAGAGCAGTATAAGCGACACACGAATGTATCACTGCAGGCAGGTTTGACAGTGGCGCGCAGTGCTCTAGCACTCGTACGCGGCAATGAGGCGGTGGGACAGGGCCAACAGAAGAAGACATGCTGAGCTTCCGAGGGCAAGCGTGAGACGAGAGAAGCGAAACGATGTATGTGTGTGTGTGTGTGTGCGTGCGCCAGGTCACGCTGTGCCACTCTCATCTGCATCGCTCTTTTTGCTTGACCGCGACTTCAATTGAAAAGAGGAAGTAAGAAAGCGAAAAGACGGCTGACGGGTCAATTCTCGATTTTCTCTTTTTTCCTTACCTGGCCTCGTGTTGATCACTCTCCATTCCTCCCTCCATGCATACGGACTCGTGCGGCAGTGTTTACGCGTATGTGTCCGAGTGCAGGTGTGTGTGCAGCGCAGCTGCATCTTGGGTTTGCTGTGCGTGTGTGTGTGTGTGTGTGTGTGTGTGTGTGTTTCCTTTGTTCACTTCTGGTTCCTTGTCTTTCTCTCTCTTAATGTTTTTCCTTTTTTTCTTCGGATCCCGTTGCTGCATGTGCCACTGCACATACAAGAACAACAAGCAAAAAGAAGATACAAAAACGGCGCTCGTTGCCCAGAAAACAGCACCCGGGGCAGAGACGCCCCCACCCCACCCCATCCCATACACACACACACACACACACACACACACACACGCACACACGCACTTCCCTTTACGCGACAGCTAACCCGCTCCTTCTCTCCTTTTTCGTTTGTGCTGTTGCCTCTTCGGCTTTCCTGTTTCCTCCACCCCCCCCCCCTCCCTTCCGTTTTTTTTTTTAATGTCTCTCTCTCTTTTCGATCTCGTTTTTGTTTACGCGTTTAGCATTGGCCCGCGCCTTTTGCCGCCTCAAAGACAAAACATATTTTGGACCGTGTCTTGCACGTTTCCTGCGGCCTCTCCACAACAACCAAACCACTCACAACTCTGTACCGCCGACGCACGCGCGGAGTTCGAGAAACCGAAAGGCGCTCTGGCGAGCATACAAGTGAAGCCTACTCGGCCCTAAGGACGTCTGAGGTGCAGCATGGAGGGTCATCTCGTGTGGTGCCATTGCTTTCATGCGGCCAGCGATCCGGCGTGAGACTTGCACAACGGGCAGCGTGTCAGTCCCATGCAGCCGCGTCGCGCTGCTACGGGACAGTTTCGGCCTCAGCTTTGCCGCTTTCCGTCTGTGGCTCTCTGCACTTCCTCTTCCTCCACCGTCACTCTTCTGTTTTCTCGCTCTCTCCTTTTTCCCTTTCTGTGTTCGTCGCTATTATTATTATGATTCGCCCTTTCCCGAAACTTATGACTCACCGCTCCTTGCATCCTGCGACCCCGTCCCTACACGCCCACAGAAACCGACGCGGCTGTTATGTGTTATGCGAACCATACCGGAATCGCATCGAGAGGCCCGAAATACAGATCGAATTCTCGCGTCCTTCCCAGTACGTGCCTACACCCACCTTCTCGTGGTGTTTCTGCGCTCTTTCTCTCTCTCTCTCTCTGCCTCTTACAATAATTGCCTTCTTTGTATTTCTTCCAACTAGCTTCCCCGACGTCGTCACTCTCTCTGCCTCTTCGTTCACCAACATCCACAGAGCTCACGCTTCTGCGTTGGTTTCAGCACTCCACACGGAGCGCGCCAAAGTACTATCTTCCTTCAGCTCGGCTTTCTTCGCTTCACCCGTCTGTCCTACTGTCTTACGCGACGCTGCTGCTGGGGGCTTGGGGAGGGGGTAGAGCTTGCGAGTGAGCCACGTGACAGGTGCCACAGAGGCAAAAGATCGCACTCGCTGTTTGCTTTCGGCCAATGCTGTTCTCTCTTTCTTCTCGCGCGTCTCTCTCTCTCCCACACACACACTGTATTTCTCTGTTTCTTTTTGTTTGAGCTGTTCCGCAGTGCTGGTGCCTCTTTCTGTTTCCTCCGCTTTCGTGTCTTCCACTTCTCCTGAGTGGTGTGCGCAGTGGGGACGCGCGATGCAGAAGTATCGAATCCTAGGCAAGAAGGGCGAGGGCACCTTCAGCGAGGTGCTTCGTGCGCAGGACATCAAGACACAGCAGTATGTAGCGATTAAGTGCATGAAGAAGGCTTTCAAGTCCAAGGAGCAGGTGAACCGGCTTCGTGAGATTCAAGCGGTCCGGCGCCTGCAACCGCACCCGAACATTGTTGACCTGGTAGAGGTGCTCTTTGACCGTAGCACTGGCCGCCTCGCGCTTGTCTTGGAGCTGATGGATATGAGTCTCTACGAGCTCATCAAAGGGAGGAAGCAGTACCTGGGCGAGGAGAAGGTTCGGTCATACATGTATCAGCTGTTGAAGGGGCTCGACCACGCTCACCGCATCGGTGTCTTCCACCGCGACATCAAGCCGGAGAACCTTCTCATCGACGCCGAGGGCCATCTCAAGATTGCCGACTTCGGCTCGTGCAAGGGCGTCTACTCGAAGCTGCCGCTCACGGAGTACATCTCCACGCGGTGGTACCGCGCCCCCGAGTGCCTGCTGACGGATGGTTACTACAACTACAAGATGGACTTGTGGAGCGCGGGGTGCGTCTTCTTCGAGATCATCGCCCTCTTCCCCCTCTTTCCTGGCAGCAACGAGCTGGACCAGGTGCACCGCATTCACAATGTCTTGGGCACTCCCCCGACCGAGATTCTCGACCGCTTGAAAACGTTCGGCACGCATATGGACTACGACTTCCCCAAAAAGCAAGGCACCGGGCTCGCGAAATTGCTGCCACACGTCTCTGCGGAGGCCTTAGACTTGATGAAGAAGCTGCTCACATATGACGAGGAGCAGCGCTGCACTGCGAAGGAGGCACTGCGGCACGCGTACTTTAGCAAGCTGCGCGAAGCTGACAAGAAGAGCCACCGCCTTAAGCACAGCGCCAGCATCAGCAGACCGACGACTGTCACGGATGATGCGCTCGCCTCGATAGGTCTCGGCAGCAGCCCTCGCAAAACCACCAACGGGATGCCCTCGCTGAACAGCACGCTGACCGCAAGCCGCAAGCTACCGGTGATTGACGGTAAGTCGCCGACGAAGTCCTGCACACTGGTCTCCAACCAAAGCACGCTGCACCAAATGCACGGAGCAGTCGCGACGTCCGCCTCGGGTGAGGATCTGGTCGCGCGAAGCCTACCAAAGCTGATATAGCGGCGTCCACTGAAGGCACTGTCGTGTGTACGCTCGCCCTGTCTGGGGCACGTTTTTTTTTTTCGTGGGAGGCGTGCCCGGGTTTCTATGCCCATGTCCGCACTTCGCTTTGACGTCTTGCTTTCGTCCCTTCCCCTAACCCTGGCGCCCATGCGCCGTGAGCACGCGCTGTCGCGCTTCCTCCACGTCGGCTTCCTCCTCATGCGCCGCAGTTCTCTTCGTTGCTCTACGTCACCAGTCCAATCATCGACAAGAGGCTGGGTGGCGGCTCACGTCTGGTGTATGTTTGTATCTCATCTGCCGGTACCATGTTGTCCTGAGAAAGCCGTTTTCCTGAAGGAAAAGAACTGGTGGACGGCCGCGAATGGCCCGAGAAAACTCGACGCGGTGCCGCTGGGTGCGCGCGCGAGTGAGGCTAGCACAGATACACTCGTCTTTGGACCTTGAGGAAGGGGCGGGGACGGAGAAGAGGTGCGCGGAGGGGCAAGTGATCGTGGGAGTGCCGTTGTCCAGCCCCTTGCACTTAGACTGTGTTTTGTTGGTCAGTGGTTGGTCTGCGCCTGGTAGAGTTCTGCTTTTTTGTTGCTTCTTTGGGAACGTGGCTGCCGTGCGGTGCCCTCCTCTCTTGGAATCCGTAGCGAAATGGAAGACGGCACCCGCGCGGGAAACGGCTGCGGCTGTGGCTAGACGGCGTCGTGGTTTTCAGCGTCTGATAGCGGAAGGGAGAAGAAAAAAGCAAAAGACGGGTCGTTTGTTCTGCTGTGACTGCAGCGGTGTTCGGCCCCTTGCTGAGACCTCCCTTCGTTTTTGCATGTGGGTGCTCCTTCTTACGGTCGCGTCTTCTCTCTCGCGCCCGTCGCGCAATGCACAGTACGCCTTTCCTTCCCGAGCGCCTCTCTGTTGTTGCCCTTTCCGATGTCATCTTGCTTTGGCGCCGTGGGCGGCACATCTTTTTTTCAAGGACCCCCTGCAGTTCGCTGCTTGCATCCTGTCGCCTTTCTCCCCGTCCTGCCTCCTCTTCTGCTGGCGTTTCGGTTAGGTGAGTGTGTGCATGTTCCAGAGAGCCTTGTGCACAGCAGGGAGTAAAAAGGAGCAGGTGGGCGGGGCAACGGCATCGGTGGCGACGGCAATGGACAGAATTTACCAGTCTTCTTCGTCTCGCTTTTATATGTGCTGTTCCGTCACCACTGCGTTCTTCTACGTCTCTTCTTCCTCCGCATCAATCGTCTTTCGCTAAATGTGTGCCTTTATCGTCCATACCTTCAGAGACGAAGTGAGGGCGAGAAGGCCCTCTCCCCCTCCAACAACAGCCAAAAATATGTTGTGCGCATTACGTCTGTTTTAATGCCTTGCTTTTTTTTTTGCTTCGGTTCTACACTATTCCATTCTTTCGCTCGTCTTGAGAGGCGAGAGAACCATCGAAGTGCCTTGTTCACCGGTACCGTTGCGCATGTATGTGTACGTGTATGTTCGAGCAGACACTTCGCACCTGTATTGGATCATCAGCTTCCTTTGGTTGCTGATAGCGTTGTGCCCTTTTTTTTCAGTCTTCTTTTCGGTCTTGTGGCACCTTCATCTTTTTTTTTCCCCTCTCCCATTCTATTTTGGGTGTCCTCTAAGCTTTTCTCACGGGCGACGGTTAGCTTCGCTCAGCTGAATTCCTATTTCACGTGCATATTCGTATATATATATATATATATATATATATATATATATATATATATCGATCTGGAGCTGCCCCTTTCGTCTGCATGTGCTTCCCCGTTCCCTTCTCCCCTCATATTTCTCGCTCTTTTTTTATGTTTTTTTTTCCTTCTTCTTGCCCTTACGTGTTCTTTTCCAGCTGTTTGCTTCCGGCCCGCTGTTGTTTTCGCTTGTCTGTGTCCTCTTCCTGCTCTCTCTTGATGACGGCGGCACGAACCTCACGGTGCTTGGTATCACTGGGCCCTGCGCACCCCCACCCCGTGTGTGTGTGTGTAGGAGGAGGCCAAGTGGCACCTCACCTCTGTCCCCTGCGAACGCCAGAACCCCACTTCTTCTGGTGCGGACAGGGTCAAGCACCCACGACGTAGCGGCGGTCGGAGTGATGTACCACTGCTGACGTCGGCGGTGCGGTCCTGGATGGCGCTGTGCTGGGGCGGCCTGCGACTGCGCACACGTCTGCGCCATCCATATGATTGGGCAGCGTGTCAGAGCGACTCGGGCGCATCTCTCACCCGGCCCACGCGCACTGCCTGCGGTCGCGGGGAGGCTGAGCCGTGCCCCGAGGAGGGCTGCACCAGGGGTGGCGACCGGCGTGATGGGAGCGGCTGTGAGGCGGGGCCTGCGAGGCGAAGAGAAGGGGGAAGAGAGAGGTTGGTAGGGCACGAGGCAGGGGCGGGGCGGGGGGGAGGGGCGTGCTCTCCGATGGCTGAGTGGGCGCACTGCTGCAACGCGTGTGCCCACGACTGCTTCGCACCACGCTGGTGGGGCCTGTGCGCCTGCGGGGCTCGAGTGGCGTTTGATCTCCTGCGCTGTCGCGGAGAGGGGACACGGAGGAAGGCAACGGAAAAAAAGGTCCTTCGGGTTTCAAGCGCGTGTGTTCGCGTCTCGCTTGCTCCGTCGCGCGCTATCGTTTTTCGAGTGTTTGTTGGGGCTTTCTGTATTCATCACCTTGTTTCGTATCAGCTGTGCTTCTCTGCTTTCGCGCGCCTCGTTTGCCTCCCATTTTTTTTTTGTTCTCTCCATAGACTTTTTTTCTTGTGCGTATGTGTTTGTCTTCCATTGCTGTGCATGCGCGCGTGAGCAGTGGAGGTGCGCGCCGATCTCGACAGTAAACGAAGAGGAGCGACAAGACGCAGAGAGGCGGACGCGGGCAAAGCGAGAAGGCTCTCTCTCTCTCTCTCTCTCTTACCGAGTCTGCGCTCATGGAGTGAGGAAGGAGAATGGACTGCTCTCCTCTGCGGCATTCGCGGGTACAAGTGGGACACGCACACATCCGTGTTGACCAGAACCTTCAGCGGGTCAGCCGCCGTTCAATCCCAGCCCACTGCGTTGCCGACGCGAACACAGGTGCGGTGTTTCCACATGCTATGGTAGCATTTCTCACCAACTCTCCACTGAACTCCACTTCTCCTTTCGCCTTTTGATGGAATCGCCGCACGACATTCAACGCGGCACAGTGCGTGTGTGCGTGTTTTCGGCGCTGTGTTCTCTTTTATCCCTTCGGCGCACCATCCTGCGACCCGTTTCAGTGTGTGACCTGTGCTCAGCGATCGCGGTGCTGGAAGGATGCACTGCGGCCCGCGTGGAATCTTGCAGCGTAGCGCAGGGGCCTTGACACCAACAGTGCACGCTCCGCTCACCTCGAAGCGGTGTGTCTCGATCGGTGGGCGCGCCAGTCCTCTCGGCTTCTCCACGCCGCCGGACAAGCATCCCCGCATAAAGCAGGTAGGTACCGGCGTCATTGCACAGCACGTTCCTGGCACCACGAAGCTCCGCTACACGAATCGAAAAGGGCGCACCTTCACCTTTTCGATTCCGGTGGCGCAGCTCACCCATCCTCCTGTGGTGCGGCGGGGTGCGGCGACGGATGGGTGGCATGAAATCGACACGAGCTTCAGTGATGTTGGCGATCTCGAAGATGATATGCCAAGCGAAGTAGACGAATGCCTTGCGGCCGCCTCTGTTGCCGGCGATGAGGGCCTTGTGGAGTTGAATCAAGAGCAGCTGCGGGCATTGCAACAGGCGTTTGTGCGACTGTGCAAAGAGTATGTGCTCATGGACACCAGCGGCATGAAGACGTCGATGATGTACAGCGAGCTGAACAACGGTCCTGACTACGAGCTCTTCGATCGAAAGACGCGCCGTCGCCGACACTGGCTCGCTATACGGCATCGCTACGAGGATGTCAAGCAGCTGCTGTGGCCCTCGGACGCTGCAGCGGATGATGGCGACGCGCCAGCTGCATCCGTCGAGGACACCGAGCGTCAACAGCAATGTTCGCTGGCAGACGAGTCGCTGCCGGTGTTGCCGATCGCGGACATGATGGAGGCGCTCACCTGGTTGGAGGCGGCTTCGACGTTTGCGGTTCGGAAGCACCGGCCCTTCGACACCTCTGACGCTTCTGACTTTACGCCGTTGGACCTGTCGAGGGAGGTGCGCATCGTCGCCTCGTGTGTCCGCGCTGCAGGGCTGTCCAGCCTCCTTCACAGCGTTGCACATGGGGCGGCAGGTGAGCCACGCGGAGACGCGGCGGACGCCGTGGCTGATCGCTTCATATCGCTCGGTGCGTTGTGCGCGAACCACGGTGTGCCCTTGTCGGTCGCCTTCGCTCCATCGGTGTCTACCTCCTGCGATGCGGCGGCTTCGTCCGCCACCGCTGCCGCCGCCTCCGTGCAGGCATGGCTCTCCTCGATTCCTGTCCTGTCTCGCGTGAAAGACGCGGTTCGGGTGATCGGAGTCATGCAGATCTGCTCACAAGGCAAAGGTGATAGCGCAGCTGCTGAGCTGTTGCGCTTCAGCGACGCCGATGGCGCCGTCGTGCGGGAAGTGCTGCTCGACGCGTTGTGCCGGGTCGTGCCTGCCACTCTCTTCTCCGACGCTGCGGCCCTCGAGAACGTCGATGAAGCAGAACTGTGCGTCTTGCTGCGGTACGCGACTGAGATACAGGAGCAGAATGCCGCTTTCTTTCAAGTGATGGGCGGCAGCGAAGTGATGTCCAGGCCGGAGCGCGCGGCGACGACTGAGGGTCGACGCGTGTTGCAGCACTTCACGCGACTGGTGCTTGCACGATGCCGCCGCCTTTTGCACGATCACGATGGCCCTCCAGCCACCCTCTTAAGCGGCGACGCGGAGAACATTCCCTTCGTGGACTTGCAGTCGTATGCCGATCACAACCACCCGGAGGTGCGCGTGCATCAAAAGATCGGCCGCGCGAACGCGCAGGGACTTCGGTACGCGCGCCTGCAGTCCACGGCATCCACGACGATGGCAGAGCTCCTGAGTCGGCTGGAAAGCGCCAACCAGCGAATGGCAGCCGGCGCGCAGGGTCTGCGGTGCGACCTCCTCCGTCACGTCGCCCAGAAGGCAGCCCTCGGCAAAAGCAAGTTGACGCTCGAGGATGTGACACGTGCGTTGCCGTTGCTGGCAGCGCTAATGGTCAAGACATCGGAGCAGCAGGTCAAGTCCACCTACGAGCGCCTGCTGACGGCGATGTCGACCACAATAGGTGTCGCGCTGCAGCAGCCGCAGAAGCCCGCGTGCATTCTCGCCCTCCTCGAGGGCCTCGCCCGCTGTCACTACACGCCGAGCTCCTACAAGCTGCTGGAAATGGTAATGCTCCGGATGATGATGCGCGGTGCCTTCACGCTTAGCGACGCCGGTCGCTGCCTCACCGCCATGCTGCAAGTGGTTGGCCCACAGAACGTTTCCCAGTCGGTGAAGCAAGCCATCGCCATGCGCGTGGTAGCTGCGGTGGATGCGAGGTCACACAGCACTGCGGCGGATGTGCTGGCGGTACTTCGGGCGCTGCGCTACAGCTGTTATTCGTCGTTTGCCTCTCTCGTGTGCCTCGTGTCGAAGTCGCCGCTCATGGGGAACACAGCGAACTGGCAGCCGTCGGAGCACGTGCGCTATGCTGTGCTGCTGGCCGCTGCCGCCGCGGCGCTCGAGACGGAGGCGAACTCTGAACTTGGTATTGCTGTGTCCACCACCGCGCGGGAGCGGCTTCTGCTTGGCCTTTCTCTGACGCACCCGCCTTCTGCAGTGTCTCTACATTCGCCAGCGTGTGTCGGGGAGGACGCATATCAGGAGTGTGTCACTGCGTGCGCTGCGCTAGATGTAAGCCATGCACCACCGGCTCTGACGGCGTGGGCACACGCAGACATCGACGCGCGCCCTGTGCATTCCTTGTGCACTCCTGCGCTGGCAGTGAGCACGATGGAGGCTCTCGAGGCCATGAGCCTCGCCCCATCCCGGTGGTACAGCGCATACGTCAACTACTTGACTGACGCCCTGGAGCATATGCAGCGACGGCCACTGCTTGCAGACGACGCGGAGACGGCGGTCAGGTGCTTGTACCTCCAACGGGCGCCCGGGGCCGTGTCCAGGCTTGCTTCAGTGCTCCTGGAGCACGAAGTGGATCGCCTTGACCAAACGCTCACCCGCGGCGCCGTAGTCCGCGACGGCGCTCGTGCGCCGCCCGTGTGCACCTTTCAGCAGAGGTCACTCGAGCGGCAAACATCAGAAGGTGAGACGGAGACCCGTCTTCTACGATACTGCGCAGCGCTGCAGCACGCATCCAGGGATATGCTGAGCACCGGGTCCGCAGAGGTATAGCACATGGTGCCCGCACCCTTTGCGAGGTCTGCTGTGCCCGGTCCATGCCCTTGCCGTTGCACTCCCTATGCCGCTGATCACCCGCCCTCTCTCAGCAGCGCTGGGTTGTTGTCCCGAGTTGCACCCCCTCCCTCCTCTACATCATCACAGCTTGTGTCTCCTAAGGCAAATGCAAAAGTGGACGACAAACCCCTTCTAAGCTGACAAGCACACGGAAAACAACGACTAACCGTGGCAAGCAGACGGCGAGGCACAACCTCTCCGCGATGCCGCCATCACGCAAGCGCGCGGCACGCGTGCTGACCTGTGGCACGTTTCTATCCTTGTTGTTACATCTCGCCCACCGTGATGGCTGCCGCCGCCGCCGCCGTCGTCGCTTAGGTGATTCACCGCCAGCGAAAAGGCTGAGCGCATGACCGATAACTGTCCCCTCCCCTTCTCTCTACGCCTCCCATCCCTGCGGATCCCATATGATGCGTCTGTATGCGCCAGCGGCGTCGCTGTATCGTCGCTTTCTTTTGTTGTTGTTTTCTGCAATCCGCACCCCGTGCATCACTTCCTCCCTGTGAAGTGAAGCTAGCTCTCTTCCTCTTTTCGCGCTGTACCGCAGCCTCACTGCTGCGGTAACGGCGCCACTGCCATCATCTCCACCGGCTCTCTAGCCCCTCTTTTTCCTTTTTTGAACACTATTTTGCGCTGCGAGATTGAAATGACCAATGCGGTAGAGTCTGACGTCTCCTCTGCGCTTCGACACAGCAGCAATCGCAGCTCGAACAGCGCGCGGGCCACACTGTCTCGCGGTGCTGCCGCTCCACGAAGGGACGGCAGCGACGAGGCAGTCGGGATGCTGTTCTTCTCGCGGACACGGCAGCAACTGGACAAGTCAAAGGGTAGCAATGCCGTTGCCTCCTCGTATGGTGTCGCGGCGCAGGCGGTGCTCCAGGACACCAGACAAGACCCAGACGTGTACCGCAAGATTGTCGGGTTTGAGCTGGATGCACCTGCTGCGATGCATGCAATGATGGCGACCAGGCGGAAGCAGAGCCGCAACCGACCGCTTCGGCCAGAATCGACTACGCGCATTACCGTATCTCAGATCTTGCCGCGCTCTGTGGCTCTCAGACACCGCAGCAGGGACAGCACCGTCACAGGAAACGACTACTTGACTCGCTTACAAAGCGAGCTAAGCGCGTGTGACACATTGCAGTCGCTGCCGAGCCCCGAGCCACATGTTAGCTGGCAACATCAACGGCCCGCTTCCACGGCGGCGGCAGCGCTACCCTGCCCGCGTCGACCGGAGGGCAGGGGCAGCGGCCGCCGTCGGCACTCTGTGAAAAGTACTACACCCTCGCTGGGTGTCACCACGCTAATGAAGGAATGGGTAAAGGCGGTGGAAAAGAAGGCGGCGGCGGAGCTGGCGAAAGGGTCGACAGAGTTGTGCATGGAGAAGTCACTCCTCACCATGCCCGCCTTCTGCATGCTGCCGAGCCGTGCTGGCCAGCTGCCGACGGACTCGTGCGTAGCGCGGCTTCTTCAGAGCAAATTCAGACCCATCTCCACTTCCTCGATGCCTGACAAGCCCTGCGCTGCGGCAGCGGGTGGGGACATCGCAGAAGAGGCGGCGGCGCAGCCGCCGTGGCGGCACCGTCTGCTTGCCGAACCGATTCAGAGCTATCGCTTGCTGAAGGATGCCGTGGTCTCTCCTGTCAAGCCGACGCCTTCCTCGCTGGTCCCGGTCCTAGGCTCTGCGCGTATTCGCCGTGATAACTTGGAGCGCCTGCGTCACGGCTTC
Organism: Leishmania aethiopica; assembly: GCA_003992445.1. Lineage (NCBI taxonomy): Eukaryota > Euglenozoa > Kinetoplastea > Trypanosomatida > Trypanosomatidae > Leishmania > Leishmania aethiopica. The sequence goes on along the minus strand of RZOE01000106.1, from coordinate 121,454 downwards.
GAGCATCAGCGCCTCCAGCTGCAGGGTGAGCTGGAGGACAAGCTGGAGTGGCGCCATCGATGCCGCTCCGCTTTGCTGCGGCACAATAGTGCAGAAGTCAGAGCCGCTGTCGTGCCCGCCCACTCCCCCTCAACAGCGCCGTCGACGCCGAAAGGTGCCGGAGAGAGGGCGGTGCGCACACTGCTGCTTGCGGAGGTATTCGGAGGCCCCTCTGGATCCGCCGCGCGATCGCATCAGCTTGTCGAGTCGCCCCACCTGTATTCGTTGACGCTCGGTAGTATCTGGTCTCAAGAGGCGGCTCGACAGGCGGTGCAGCAGGAGAAGAGCCGCCTCGTTGCGCTGCTCCAGTCTTTTGTGGTGACCTGCAGCGCCGCCGCGCTGACCCTTGCCGCCACGGAGGAACTGCGCGCTGACACAATTCGACGCGTGTGGCACCCCGAGGAGAATGCGGGCAGCCACCACGCCGTTCTCCTACATCGCGAGCAGTTTTTGACGTTCCTGTGGGGACGCTATGAAGCGCACACAAGTGGGCTGCTTGGGGCTGTGGACACAGTGCGTCCCATTGACATTATCGATGCGCTACCGTCACAGGCGGAGGCATCTTTCGCCAGGTACGCCTACGAAATCCTCCCTACCCCTGCCGAGTAGCAACTTTGACGTGTTGGCCTGCGACGGTGCGCATGACCGCAGCTGTTTTGAAGGGAATGCGACTTTTGGTGCACTCGTGTGCTCCACACGCGTGTTGTTCCCCCACCCACCGCCCCCCTCTCGCGCGCAGTTTTCACTTGCCCCTATCCCGTTTACTTTTCGCCTGTTTTTTTTTTCGCTTTCTGAAATGTTCTGTCTTTCCTTTTCGACGATGGCTTCTTTTTTTTCTGTCACTCCGCTGACCCCCTAGCATGAAAGAGTCAGCGCGCGCCACATGGCATCTTGCTTCCTGCCCTCGCACCCCGTCTGTGATGAGCTTGATGTCTCTCCCTCTCTCTTTCTGTTTCTGTTGTTTGTTTCGCCGATTTCTCTTTACGCCACCCCAGCGCGGCTTTCCCACTTACTCTCCTGATACACAGACACAGCAGCGACCACTGCTTTCGTTTTCTTGTTTGCTTCCACTTTCATGGCGTTCCCTTCTCTCTTCGTTTTCAGCTGCCTCTATAAACTGTGCGTGTCTTCCAGCTCGATTGGTGTGAGGCCACAGCCGAGCTATTCAGTCGCCGAATCGCTGAGGCGTCAGAGTTGCGGCCTGCAACCGCACCTGCATACATGTTCTCGTTCTTGTTTTTTTTTTCTCTACTCCCTGTGCTCACTTCACGTGTTTCGTGAAAAGGATAGGCGACGCGCTCGGTGAGAACGCCCGGCGGCGCACAAGACCAACACGCAGACAAAGAAAACAAAAAACACACACGCACACACCTGCGCACGTAGAGGAGAACCCCGGAAGCACAAGGGCGTGTGTGCTGGCACGATACAGATGTTGTGTGCGCCGCATTCACGCAGTGAAAGAAATGAAAGAGTTAATGAGGCCCCTATCACTCCCGCCCTCGTTTCCGCTTGCGCATGGTGCTGCATGCCCCCTCTCCCCCCCCCGCATGATTTGATGTCTCTTCGGTCTTCGCCTCCAGTCTGGCATTGCCCATTATCTCGCCCTTCCCTCTTTTTTTTTTGTTTGCCCTTCTTCTCTCGCACGCGCGTACGCCACACGTGTATGTCCTTGATGCCAACGCGATGCGCGTCTGCGACTCATGTGCACCCGCATATGCGGTTTGGTATGCGACTGTGGCACCGCCGTTGCTTCCCCACACTCTTCCCCTCGCATCCACACAGGAGCCGTCAGCGCGACAGCATTCGGCCCTCCCACGTCGTTCGCTCATTTCTTTTATTTCTGATTTCACGCGTCAACACGCCGTTCTTTCTATCAAGAAAAGAAAACAAACAACAACAACACTCCCCCCACCCACTGCCGCACAAACACACACACGCACGCTTTCGCCTCTCACACACGACGTGAAAAAAAAAACGAAAGCAGCGCTGTCGCTTCGTGTTCTTTCTTTTCCGTTTTCATTTCATTCTCTTCATTTCACTCAAATGGCTGCTGCTGTCCAGGAAGCTGCCGCCCTGGTGGCGCATCAGCCGCAGATGGACAAGCCGATGCAGATCGCTTCCATCTACGTTGGCGACCTTGATGCCACCATCAACGAGCCGCAGCTGGTGGAGCTGTTCAAGCCGTTCGGCACCATCCTGAACGTGCGTGTTTGCCGCGACATCATCACGCAGCGCTCGCTGGGCTACGGCTACGTCAACTTCGACAGCCACGACAGCGCGGAGAAGGCGATCGAGTCCATGAACTTCAAGCGTGTCGGTGACAAGTGCGTACGCCTCATGTGGCAGCAGCGCGACCCTGCCCTCCGCTACAGCGGCAACGGCAACGTGTTCGTAAAGAACCTGGAGAGGGATGTGGACAGCAAGAGCCTGCACGACATCTTCACCAAGTTCGGCTCGATTCTCTCCTGCAAGGTAATGCAGGACGAGGAGGGCAAGAGCCGCGGCTACGGCTTCGTTCACTTCAAAGACGAGACGTCCGCCAAGGACGCCATTGTGAAGATGAACGGCGCTGCCGATCACGCCTCAGAGGACAAGAAGGCGCTCTACGTGGCCAACTTCATTCGCCGCAATGCACGCCTTGCCGCGCTCGTGGCCAACTTCACGAACGTGTATATCAAGCAGGTGCTGCCGACCGTGAACAAGGAAGTCATCGAGAAGTTCTTCGCAAAGTTTGGCGGCATCACGTCCGCTGCAGCCTGCAAGGACAAGAGCGGCCGCGTGTTCGCCTTCTGCAACTTCGAAAAGCACGACGACGCCGTCAAGGCGGTCGAAGCGATGCACGACCATCACATCGACGGCATCACGGCACCTGGTGAGAAGCTGTACGTACAGCGCGCCCAGCCGCGCAGCGAGCGCCTCATCGCCCTTCGACAGAAGTACATGCAGCACCAAGCCCTTGGTAACAACCTGTACGTGCGCAACTTCGACCCTGAGTTCACGGGCGCGGACCTTCTTGAGCTCTTCAAGGAGTATGGCGAAGTCAAGAGCTGCCGTGTGATGGTGAGCGAGAGTGGCGCGAGCCGAGGCTTCGGTTTCGTGAGTTTCTCGAACGCCGACGAGGCCAACGCCGCTCTGCGCGAGATGAATGGTCGCATGCTGAACGGCAAGCCCCTCATCGTGAACATTGCCCAGCGCCGCGATCAGCGCTACACAATGCTGCGCCTGCAGTTCCAGCAGCGCCTGCAGATGATGATGCGTCAGATGCACCAGCCGATGCCGTTCGTCGGCGGCCAGGGCCGTCCGATGCGCGGCCGCGGTGGTCGCCAGCAGCTGGGTGGTCGCGCGCAGGGCCATCCGATGCCGATGCCCTCACCACAGCAGCCGCAGGCGCCGGCGCAGCCACAGGGCTTCGCCACGCCGTCGGCCGTCGGTTTCGTGCAGGCGACGCCGAAGCACTCCCCCGGCGATGTCCCCGAGACGCCGCCGCTGCCGCCGATCACACCACAGGAGCTCGAAAGCATGTCGCCCCAGGAGCAGCGCGCCGCCTTGGGTGACCGTCTCTTCCTGAAGGTGTACGAGATTGCGCCAGAGCTGGCGCCGAAGATCACAGGTATGTTCCTCGAGATGAAACCCAAGGAGGCGTACGAGTTGCTCAACGACCAGAAGCGACTCGAGGAGCGCGTGACGGAGGCGCTATGCGTGCTCAAGGCGCATCAGACGGCGTAAGCGAGAAGCCAGCAGGCGCCGTTGTGTCAGTCCTGAGCAGAGGAAAAGCTCGCGCTCTCGCATACGGCGCCTCACCTCAGCAGTTCTCAGACTATGGACCCCCTCTCTTCGTTTCCGCCACCTTATCCCTCTCACGAGTCTGTTTGCTATTCGGCCGTGGGAGAGAGGGGTTGGGTGGGCGGCTTTGTGGGTCCGTCTATGTATGCGTAAAGGTCGACGTTGTGCTCGTGTTGTTGATGCTGATCGTGAGAGGGAGCGGAAGGCCTCACGGATGACTAGGATTGCATTTTTTTTTTCGCTCGCACAATTCTGAAGTGCTGTAGGCCACCTTCCGCTCCTTTGGCTTTTCTCATGATGTTGGTGGCCCCCCTACCACACCCCCACCACCACCCCACCATCCACTTCTGTTTACGGATGAAGGATGAGTGGTTAAGTCAGATAAGAGGCGCGTAAGTCATGGCGCTGTGCTCTCTCTCTTCCTCTCTATCTTTTCTTTTTCGTTTCGTGCCCTTCATTTTTTCTTCTCGCGGCCATGTCTGTCTCCAGCCCCCTGTTTTCGTCAAGGTGACCCTTCCCTTCCGCAGCCTGCCTCTTGTAGGTGTCCAAGGGCTGTGTGGTTAGAGCAGTAGTGACGCACAGTAGAAAAAAAGGAGGAAGCAAATTCGTGTAAGAGTGACGGAGGGCGAGAAGAGTGTTGGCGGGTACGATAACGAGATGCTCCTAAAACTGCGGCCCCGCCCGCCCCGCCCGCCCCGCCCCTCCCCTACCCTGCGGCTGATGAGCACGTGGACAAGCCGAAAGAACACAAGAAAACAAAAAGGAAGTAAACGAAAACAAAGAGAAAAATTGTACAAAAGGAAGAAGGCTGTGAAAGGAGGTAAAGCGGCAGAGGATGATCAAGCACGAGGCCGGGAGAGCGTTGGAAACAGCGTAGCATCCGTCGTGGATGTCACGTGCGGCGTGCACGGGTTTTCTTTTTTGTTGTTGTTGTTGCCCGCTTTGCCGTTTGGCCCTTCGCTCTTCCTCTCCCTTTTTTTTTTCGTTCAGTCGACATTTTCTTTCTTCTGTTTTTTTTTTTGCCTTTTTTTTCATGCGTGCGTGCGCCTTCCTTTCGTTTCTTCGGCCTGTTCTCTCCCTCTGTGTTCTCGCTCTCCTCTCCGCGCTGTCCCCCGCCGTCGCGGTGGCCCTCTCATTTGTTCCATTTTTGTACGCTCCTCCTAATCTTTTCTGATAAGCCCCCCTAACGCGCGAGCAAGAAAACGGTCACGATACCAACTCCATGAGCGGAACAACGGAAGCGAAGACGGCGCAGGGCCGTGACATTCGCTCCTGCTTGAGGCGCGCACGGATCGCGAGCCAAACGGGTGTGCCTGCTTCTTGCATGCGGTTGTGACTGCTGCTCTGGCAGGCAAGGGTTACTCGCGCAAGGTGCCTGCCCGAGGTGCTCGTCAGAGCTCCTCCGTCTGCTGTGTTTGTGCCGACGAGTGGGGCGACCTGCTGTGAAGCGGCGTGCGCCGCCTCCCCCGATTCGCAATAGCGCACCTCTTTTCGATCTCTCTCGCCGTCACGAGGGACGTATCCATCTGCCCTCCTCCGCCACCGACTCTTCTTCTCCACGGTTCTCGCACGCTTCGGGTGGGAGCCCTTTCACGCACCCCAAAACCCCATCACACGTTGTCTCTCTATCTCTCTTATTTTCTTCCCGTCGCGCTGCTTCTTTTCCGCAGCTGTAGCGAGGAGGGAAGGTAACCAGATCAAGGTTCGTATACAAGTATATAAGTAAGAGTGAGGCAGTTGCTGCACGTGTCTAGTCCCTCGTCGCGCAGTGATCGACCCTTTTTTTTTCCAGCTTTCACAGACTTACCTGCAACCCTCTCTCTCTCTCGGGGCTCACTTGAACTCACAAAGTACAGGAGCCATACACACCTCATTTGGCGACTGACTCGTGTCAGAGGTGGCCCATATCATTTTTTTGTGGGGGAGAAGGGGGAGGGGTTCGCTCAAACACAAAAAAAAAACAGAACAAGGCAACAAACTCAAAAAGTCATTTCGTGGTTGGCGGACGTATCAGCGGTCAGACGGCGGAAGAACGCATATCTCATTGAAAGAGCACACCGCCTACACACCGCCGACCCTCTTATCCGGTCGCGAATGACAGAGAGGAAGGAGGACAAGAGATAAAAACTTGTGAGTGCCATAGAGACTTGTCTCCTCTCTTTTTTCCTTTTTTTTGGTGTGTGAGCGCTTCGCCATTGTTTGTTCTTCTGTGATTCGTTGTTTCCCATTTCGATGCTGCTTTCGCCGAGCGTCCACATACGCCGCCCTCCTTTGGTTGTTTTCCCTCTCTTTTGCCTCTGCTCATACACCATCGATTGCCTTTCCACCTCCACGGCACACAAGCGTGTTGTGTATTCGCACTGCACCCCGGCGCGCAGCCGTAAGTGTAGAGTTCCGCTCGTTGCGTGTTTCCTCTCCTCCCCCTCCCCACCACCACCTCCTTTTACTTTAAGAGTGCTTAGGCAGGAGAGGGCGGAGAGCTCCGAGCAGACGTGCGTGCCTCGTTCTCCTTGCCATCGATACGTCGTGTTCGCTTCATCTCTGCTCTGCTTCGTCTCCCGCCTTCTCGGCTCTCTTCTTGCCGAGCCATCATCGTTGGCCGACACACGCCCTACGCCCGCGGAGAGAGCGAAGGGGAGCGCGCGGCGGCAGTTGACGTATATATATATATAGGAGATCAAAACTTGCTGAGGTGTGTCTTTTCCGTCGTTGTTGTTCTTCGTGTTTGGGCTCGGTTGCTTCGCTTTCCATGTTTGCGCTCGTAGAAGGCCCGCGGCTCTTTTCTCTCGCTCTCGATTGTTCGTGTGTTCTCTTCTTTGCTGTTTCCAAGGTGTCTCGGTTTTCGGTCGTTGTTATTTTTCGTTTGGTTTTGTTGTCCTTACTGGTGTTCGTGGCTGTCTCTCTCTCTTTCTGTCTGTGTTTAGTTCTTGTAGTGCTGCCTTGTGTGCGCCACACTCATGACCGCTAACCCGTACATCGCACAGCACTATGGGAGCTGTATGGAGGTGGTGCCGAACGGGCATGAGGACGAGGTGGACGCTGCGGTGGGATTTCGGCGTTTCCCGAATGCGCCGCACATGACACACACCGTCTTCCGTCCCTCAAAGAACCTGACCGCCACCTCTACCACGGCTGCGTCTTCATCGGCCTTCGGCGTTCACAATACCTACAAAACCTTGACGCCGGATGCCCTTGCCAACTTGCGCGTGCACAAGGGTCTCCTGGTCGATGACTTTCCTTCACGTCCGCATACGCCACAAAGCGCCAAGCTCGCCGCTTCACTGCCACCGTTGCTGCCGGCGGATCGTCTCTCGGTCGGGTCCAGCGACGGCCTTCGCGAAAGAGGAGCTGAGGTGTTTCGAGAGTGGGTGAAGGCGCCCACGAACTCCTCTACATCCTCGTCTAACGGCGCTGACGGCCGCGAAACATACGCGGCTGCAACCAACGGCAATGCGCACGGCTCCCTCGAACTCGTCAGCACGTCAGCGCCGGCGGCTTCGCGGGGCACAGAGAGCGGGCAGAGTTGCGCCTCTGCGTTGGTGCCGCCCGGGACGTTAGTCCCGGCGAAGACGGCGTTTGCGTCGTCTGATCACTGCCCGTCGGTATCCGCTTCGCCGGAATCGCTACGTCTCGTACGGCCAAAGAGCTCAACGGCCTCTTTAACCCCGTCGCAGGCACTGGAAGCGTCCAGTGAGCCCACGGTGGACGCAGCTCTTCACCGCTTACGCGACGTACTGGTGCAGGCACAGCGCGTGCTGGATAAATCACGGATATCCGGGGATGCCCGTGCACTTCCCGCGCCGCCGGCGATGCCACCCCAGCCGGCGGAGCCAGCACAGCACCAACAACAGACAGCAGTCCTTCCGGTCCCAACGTTCACCGGCTCGTCCGCTGACGAGGATGTGATGCCGGAGGACTCACTAGATTGCGTATCGCCCCTCGCCAGCACGCACGCGGCACTCTATGCTTTATCCGAAGCAGAGCGGCGAGTGGGTGTGCCTGGCGCGGCTTCGCCAACGCTCGCCGCCGCTACGATGGCCGATAGCGTCGCGGTGCCTGACGAAACCCGCTTTATGGTGTTGTGCGCCGTCACTCAACCGTCAGCAATCATGGAGCGGCGTCTCCGTCGCCGTGGACCAGCAACAAGAGCGTCTATGGAAGGACTGACCTCTCCTCCGGCTCATTCGCTGTTTGGCACGTGCGCATCGCCCCTGTCTCTGGGCACGTCTTCACGCCGCATCGCCGAGGTGCCGAGCACATCGGCCGTCGTGAGTGCATCCACTGTGGCGCAACCGACAACAGCGGCAGGCCAATCTCAGCGCTCGTCGTCGCCGAACGCAGGTGGTGGTGAGCATCCCAGCTTGCGTGCACCCACGCAGCGCAGTCCAGCTGAGGGCTCCGTGAGCCGTCACTTGCACAAGGATCCGTCGCTGATTCCGGGACTCGCCGAGTTTTTGCGGGCTGGAAACCCCAACGGGTTTACTTCCCTCAGCGCAGCTACCCACGCCGCGCCGCCTGCACTGGCGAAGGCGTCGCCGTCAACACGCCGCCCTCGCCGCCGCTCTGGACCCCCCGCCGCAGCCGATCCCGCTCCTGCTGTGCTGCTCTGTCATTCACCATCGTTGTTGCAGCGCCGTGGCTCTAGTGGCACCGCACTGTCTCAGGCGGACCGTGCTGTGACCCCCTCGTTGCATCTGCCATACGCGCACACAGAGGGGAGTGCGACAGTAGCGGACGTCTCGCCACGCCGCGGATCTGCCCGTGCCCGCCGTGTAGACTCGACGCCTAGTTACGCTCAGCCGACACTGAGCTGGCTTTCCAAGGGGTCTGAGGCTTCTGCTGACCAGTTCCCAGTGAGCCGCGTCGCCTCGCCGCAGACGAGCCCCTTGAAGGGCCCGGTGACAGCGTCGCGTGACGCCGCACCAACTGAACCGACGCTACTGTAGAGAGGACTTCTGAGGCTTTTTTACCTGCCTTGTGGTCACCGTGTAGGCTGCAAACCTGTCTCTTCCCCATGCGTCATCACCGACGGGTAACTGGTATTACTGCATTCTCGCATCCGCACCAACGACAACCATGACGCTCTTCCTATTCCTAATTGTGCCTTGCTCTCTTGATGACGGCGGCACGAACCTCACGGTGCTTGGTATCATTGGGCCCTGTGCACCCCCACCCCGTGTGTGTGTGTGTAGGAGGAGGCCAAGTGGCACCTCGCCTCTGTCCCCTGCGAACGCCAGAACCCCACTTCTTCTGGTGCGGACAGGGTCAAGCACCCACGACGTAGCGGCGGTCGGAGCGATGTACCACTGCTGACGTCGGCGGTGCGGTCCTGGATGGCGCTGTGCTGGGGCGGCCTGCGACTGCGCACACGTCTGCGCCATCCATATGATTGGGCAGCGTGTCAGAGCGACTCGGGCGCATCTCTCACCCGGCCCACGCGCACTGCCTGCGGTCGCGGGGAGGCTGAGCCGTGCCCCGAGGAGGGCTGCACCAGGGGTGGCGACCGGCGTGATGGGAGCGGCTGTGAGGCGGGGCCTGCGAGGCGAAGAGAAGGGGGAAGAGAGAGGTTGGTAGGGCACGAGGCAGGGGCGGGGCGGGGGGGGAGGGGCGTGCTCTCCGATGGCTGAGTGGGCGCACTGCTGCAACGCGTGTGCCCACGACTGCTTCGCACCACGCTGGTGGGGCCTGTGCGCCTGCGGGGCTCGAGTGGCGTTTGATCTCCTGCGCTGTCGCGGAGAGGGGACACGGAGGAAGGCAACGGCTTTCGATTGGAGGAGTCATAGCCTTCTTTCTGGGGAAGATGTCCATGACCACGATGCGGCAGTGTTTGTTTCTGCTTCGCGACCGAGTTTAGCTCTTTCGTCTCTTCCTCTCTCTGTCTCGGGCGATGGGTGGGTGAGAGGGAGAAGTGATGTGTGCTCGTCTCCGAAGACGCAGGGGGCTGGAAAGAGTGCCACATTTTGTTGTTGTTCTTCGTGGCGTCGACGCGCAGCGGGCCTGCTCTTGTGTGGCGTTGCTCGTGGTGGTGTGCATGCGTGCGCTATTGTGCGCCAAGGAGACATTTGAGATGGCGAATCCGCAGGAGAGGGAAATCCACGTGTGGGCGTGGCAGCACACAGGATGAGCGCCTTTGTGCGCAAGTGTCGCTCGTAAAGTAGCGCACTCGCCACGTACTCGGCACCGTGTGTGCGACCGAGGACCGAAGAGAGAAAGGGTCGAGGAAGCGGAAAGGATACACTACGGAATCGTGGAAATGCAGAATCCAAAGCAAGCCGAAGACTGTATGTGACTTTGAGGATTCCGTGAGGCGCAATAGCCGTTGTCTTTTCGCCCTCGTCTCTGCTTCAGACACGGCGAGCATGACCTGTGGATCGTCCGCGCCCAGGGGCGCTATCCCCCCCCCCCTCCTCCCCCTTCTGAGAGAGAAGACTGTATGCGCGCGCGCACACACGCGCGCATGGCGCTCTGGACGCCTCGCGTGAGCCGAGGGGAGGGAGCAGGGACCGCGTTTGTTTTTTCGATCCCTCTCTTTTCTATTCGAAATCCTGTGGGGAGCTGCTGATGCACCTCGTCCCGCATGCGGTGCACCTTCTCTCTCTCCCCCATGCTTTCCTTCTTGTCGTTGTCACCTTTGGAGCGCGAGCAGAGGTGGCTCATGTCTTCTGCTTTTCTTTCTGTGTCGTAGACGACGCGACAAGATCAGGAAACATACGCGCACTCTCTCTCCCGTTCTTGGTAACGGGAGACAGGCGGGCTCGCAAAACACACAGAGAGTGTGTGCGGCGGGCTACACTAAATGAGTGGACACGCCCACAAACTTGAGGCATAGTGCACAAGGAAACCAGGTAGTCGCCTCTGCGCCACCTCCGCAGAAAAAAAAGTAAAACACGCAATCTCGGCCACGTAGCAGCCGAGCGCCACACACTCCTCCGGCTGTCGTTAATGGTAAGGGGTAGGCAAGAGTTGTTGTCGCCGGCGCCCTCAGCTACGCCATTCACCCCCCCCCCCCTCCCGTCCCCTCCCTCTCGCAACACATTAGGCCAGCTTGTCAGATTAAGAGCAGAGCCATGCTGCTCAGCGATGCGGAGGCCACGATCACGGCGGTGCTGAAGTCACTTCTCGACACCCCACGCACCACCTATGAGGTGGAGAACCTCTATCAGTTGAACTGCGAGCGCATCGCCGCCGTCCGCGCAGCACTGGCTGACATGAGTGGTGACTACGTTGATCAACTGCGCGAGAGGTGCGGCGAGGCAGAAAAGCAGGCGCAGGCGAAGCGCGCCGCCGGCGTGGCCAAGACGGCCGCCGCTGACAACGCCTTCTCCCTCGACTTTGCTCTGGAGGAAGCGGAGGGGCAGAACGAGGCGGAAATCGAGTCGGCGATGGCCGCGGCAGCACACGGCAGCAGACGACCAAAGAAGTCAAGTGGAAAGGAAAAGTCCAAGAAGAAAGACGGGGAGGGGAGGCACAAGAAGAAGGAGAAACGGACTTTGGATGATGAGCCGCTCGTGGCACCACTCCCTGCCGGCGGCGGCAGCTGCGAAGACGACGCTGCTGACAAGGCTACATTGTCTCCGTCGACGAGGTGGGTGGTGCTGTCCCGCGACGACGACCTCATCAGCAGCGAAGTTCTACCAGCGCTGTCGACGAGTGGCCGGGGAAAGTGCGAAGCGGTGCCAAACACTCCTCTGGCGCGAGTCTTTTTCACTGAGGAAGTGACCCGGCAGGGCGCGTCGTGCCAGTGCGCGGTGGAGCTCTACCGGTGCGTGGTGATCGCCATGACGTACGGCGAGCCGCAGCTGAGCTGGGCGGAGTGCGAGAAGATGATGCAGTCTCATGTAGCGGCGGCATCGAAAGCAGGCACCGTCGAGGACGAGGGTTTCCACTCCTGCTCTGCGAAGTGCGCCGGTGCCAGATCGCCAAAGACGTCCTCGGATAGCGACGGTGAGGGCACCGAAGACGACAGCACGTCGTTAATCGAGGAGATGACCCTATCAGAGCAGCTGATCGCCCAGTACGATCAAGCACAGCAGGCGGAGGAGGAGGAGGACGCGGACACATCGACTCTTCCGCGCGACGTCTCAGAGCGTTTCCAGCAGCGTCTCCGTGGCTTCACAGACGAAGTGTGGGTCATTCTTCTCTGCCACGGCGGGTATTTTGCCGGCGGTGTCTTTGCGAGAGGCACCTGCATCACTCACAAGGCGTTTCAGCGCTATGTAGTCCGCAAGAAGCAAGGCGGCAAGCAGTCCTCGAACGCGAAGGACGCGGGGAGCTACAACAGCGTCGGGTCCCAAATCCGCGCCGCACAGGAGGTAAAGTGGCGCGTCGATGTGCGCGACATTCTGCTGGACTGGATGCCCTACATCCAGGCCGCTTCTTTCATTCTCTACGCCGCCCCAGGCCCTCAAAACAGAGCTGTTCTAACCGACTTTTCCCTCCTCCCCGCGGTGGCGTCGGTCGGGGGTAGAAAAGGCGTCTCGCCCATTCAGCTGAAGGACCCGCGAGTGAGCCGAGTGCCACTCACGACGCACCGACCCACCTTTGAGGAGGTGCGGCGCATCTATGGCGTATGCTCGCGCTGCAGCTTACTCTACCTGAGACAAGAAGATGCGTAAGAGAGAAACACAAACTAATCCTCGAGCTCAGTGGATGAAGTGCACAACAGCGGCGAGGACTGGCAAACAGCGTGCGAATCTGATGGACAGTGGGGTGAGCGCTGAGGAATGCCGACGAAGCGGCATGCATGGTACTTTTGTTTGCGTGTGTGTGTGTGCTGGTGCATCATACCCCCTTCCCCCTCCCCCCTTTTAATCGACCTCAGCGTGGTTTTATTGCGCACACAGCCCCTTGGGGCAAGTGCACACGGAAAAAGAAATCACAGGTACGTGCCTACGTACCAATATGTATATATATATTGACAGTCATCGACACTTTATGCCTGTCTGCGTGTGTAAGTATGTGTGTGCTTGAGAGGTTCCATCTGCGATGCCTCCGAAAGTGCTTTACTCTGCTCAGCGAGGTTGCACAGCACGCCATCCCGCCTGTGCATCCACCCGGATGCATCACCCGTTTTTGCCTTCGTGGTCTCCCTAGCACCATCCCCCCTCTCTCTTCTTCCGTGGCAACTCTCCTTTTTCTCTCATCGTCGTTCCTTTTGTCATGCAGAGGTTAGACGTCGCGCTTTCTGCACTCTCGCTGCCTCATCGCTGCCCCATACCCCCCCCCCTCCCCCACCCCACCCTGCCTCCACACCACGCTCCTTCACCTTCACACGTTGCTAAAGAGACGTTCAGAGTCCCTCGAAGGAAGACCATACCCGCGTTGCCCTTTTCCACTTGTCGCTGCCTTCCAGCAATCCAGCTCTTCCTTCGGATCTCGGTTGCTCCGTCTTGTGATAATTCATCTTAAGCAGCAGCCGCTTTCCTTTGTGTTGTTGTTTGTTTTGCTACTCGCCTCCGCGCCTTCAAGCCCAAAGACGTGACCACAGCACCCGCTCTGCTTTTCGTTCTACTTTGACAGCTTCTTTTTCTTGTTGTGCCGCTGCGTGCACGCGTGTTCTGGTGCACGCTTACCCGTCACTCCTCCCTCTACCGCGCATCCGCACACACGTGCGCTGCGCGTTCAAAGTGGGCGCATCGGCTGCGCAAGCGCGAAGAGGATAGACGCAGGCACACAAACGCACTCTGCCGAATGCGCAGCGCGGGAGCAAAGCAGAAGACTACCGACTACTGTCTTGGTGCGTCTCTTTTCGGTGCGTTTGCCTGTGCGCGCCGTTGCCCGGAGCTGACCTGCCTTTTAATCGAGTTTCGGAGGTGTTTGAGTAACATTATTATTCTGTCTCGCCCCTTACACTTCTTCTGTTATTGTCGTTGTCACTGTCTCCGGTGTTTGCCTGTCGCCTTCGCTCTTTCGCTCACGCAGAGACACTTCAGCGCTTGCCTGTCGCTGCCGCTGCTGCTGCTGTAACCCTTCTCCCTCCTTCCTCTATGTCATGACAATCTGTTGGGCGTTTCGTTTTTGTATTGAGTGATTCGAGGCGGACATCTGTTGCCGAGTGTGTTTTGGCGGTTCTCCATTGTGGTTCCTTTTTTTTGCTCGCGGATCGCTTGCTGCTCTCTGCTGGACTCTGTTGAGACAAACTGTGAGTGTTGGTTCTCTCTGCAGTCGCTCTCACTGTCACTGTCGTGAACCCCGCATTTCCGCTTGGATTCATTCTTGTGTTCTTTCTCTTTCTGATCGGTTGCTGTGTTGTGGTTGTTCGTGGCGCTGTATAAGTCAATTTGTTGCCTGTCATTCTTTGCGCTGGTGTCTGTCCGGGAGCCTTTCCCCGACCCCTCTCTCTCGCCACCTGCGTGGGCTCTCTCTCTCTCTCTCGCTGAATTGATTGATCGGATTTTTATCTTCTTTATTTTGCGCATCTCTATTCCTTTCTCGACATCAGCTGCCCTCGCACCCATCCTCTCCCGTCTTGTCGTACTCGTCGTCGTTTGCTCTGCGCCCCCCCCCCTCCCTTGCGTCTCTCGCTCGCTCGCTCAGTCATCATCATAACAGCTTCGACTTGTTCGGTCACCTCACCACCAACTAAAAAAAATGAGCGATCATTCCTCTGACGACGAAGACGTTGTGGTGTTGCAGGTATGTGCAAATCGACATTGCCAGGGCATCGATGACCTGGAGTTCGACGAAGAGACAAACCAGAGCTACTGCGGCCGTTGTCGTGCGCTCTACGCCCGCACGGAGACGGAGGGGTTTCGCGTTCTTCTGTCAAACGACGACCTCGGCCTAGTAAAGCTTATTTTTGACAAGTTCGATGAGAACAGCCGCGGTTTCTGGACTTACAAAGAATGGAATGCGTTTCAGGAGGTGACAGAGCGCGGCTCAGAAGACCCGATAGAGTCTTCGTCTGCCTTGAAGGAGTTCTTCAAGGAGGAGTACGACATCGACATCAGCGCGCACGGCAAGGACGGAGCGGTGGTCCTTTTGGTGGATCTGGAAAACATGTACGGGGGCTATCTGTACAACAGCGTAGACGCACTTGTGGAGGACAGCGAGGCCATGGAGTATCAGGGGCTTCTGCACACGGGCGTGCTGGAGTAGAGGTACCTGTGGCCACATACCCGAAAGAAACAGATGGCACAGCCGGTGTTTCACTGAGCACCGCATGATGATGCAGGTTTCGCCTATGGCTATCTTCACGAGTGCATCGGTTCGTCTACTTTTTTCTTCTGTCGTGTGTGAAGAAAGTGGACATATATTGCCGCGTGCGGCGCCTCTCTCATACTGTCGTTTTGTGCTAACGTGCTTTGATACCTGCTCCTCTAGACCATTTCGTTCTCTCCCTCCCTCCCCCCTCGGTCCCGTCGAGAGACGTGCACTTTGCTGCCGTGTGCCACATGTGGGTCGCGGCAGAAGGGTGTAGTGGTGGTGGTGGTGGTGGTGGTGGGCGAGGGCTTCGCTGAAGGAGGACAAAGGAGACACATGTGGTGCGCTGTGGATTCTCTTTTCACTCACTCCCGAATTCAGCGCGTGCCCTCCCCCCCCCTCCCTCCCATCCCTCCACACCCCCAACAAAGGAAGAAAATTATACACATCAGGGGAGGCGGTTTACTTCAGCACAAATACTTGTTTCCCTCGCTCTGTTGTTCCTCCTTACCAGTTGCTGACTCATCGATGGGAAGTGCGCCGTCCTACATTTGAATCGCATGCGTTTTCATTGTTTCAACTGCCCCCCCCCCTCCTCCTCCCTCTCCTTCCCTCCCCTTCCCCCTTCCACCGTCAGCTGACCGCTCTCCTCGTCTCTCTGAGTGCGCGTGGTGCTTCTCCTTTCCCCTTTTCCTTGTTGGTTTTCTGTATGTTTGCGTTTCATTGTTTCTCTCCCCCTTTTGTACACTCGACGTCTTTTTTCGTGACGTTTCCTCTTGTTTTTCCGGTTGTTGTTCCTCTCCGTCTGCATCTCAGTTCACATGGTGCAGTGGCGGCGGTGTCCGTGATGACAACGATGTCGACGAGGTGAGCCGGCAGCGCACACGCACACGACTATACGTAGTCAAAAGTAGAAAGCAGCACACGGATGCCTGGCACCAAAAGAGAGACGAAAAAAGCGGGCGCAGATGGCCAAACCGCGAGAGGGGTAGGATTTTGCCAGCATATGATAGGGTGGCAATACACCGCGCCAGTACCACCATTCCTCACTCCAGCCACTCCGCTTTGGACCTGCCACGTCTTCCTTTACTCTTTTGTGTTTTCCATTTTTATTGCTCTCTCTTGATGACGGCGGCACGAACCTCACGGTGCTTGGTATCACTGGGCCCTGCGCACCCCCACCCTGTGTGTGCGCAGGGGGAGGCCAAGTGGCACCTCACCTCTGTCCCCTGCGAACGCCAGAACCCCACTTCTTCTGGTGCGGACAGGGTCAAGCACCCACGACGTAGCGGCGGTCGGAGCGATGTACCACTGCTGACGTCGGCGGTGCGGTCCTGGATGGCGCTGTGCTGGGGCGGCCTGCGACTGCGCACACGTCTGCGCCATCCATATGATTGGGCAGCGTGTCAGAGCGACTCGGGCGCATCTCTCACCCGGCCCACGCGCACTGCCTGCGGTCGCGGGGAGGCTGAGCCGTGCCCCGAGGAGGGCTGCACCAGGGGTGGCGACCGGCGTGATGGGAGCGGCTGTGAGGCGGGGCCTGCGAGGCGAAGAGAAGGGGGAAGAGAGAGGTTGGTAGGGCACGAGGCAGGGGCGGGGCGGTGGGGGGGCCTGCTCTCAGATGGCTGAGTGGGCGCACTGCTGCAACGCGTGTGCCCACGACTGCTTCGCACCACGCTGGTGGGGCCTGTGCGCCTGCGGGGCTCGAGTGGCGTTTGATCTCCTGCGCTGTCGCGGAGAGGGGACACGGGGGAATGGGGAAAATCAAGGGTTTGTGCTTTATCCACCGTGGGTTGTGCTAGCAGCCTCCTACGCTGGTTATCCGCTGTGTGCGCGGGTGTGTGTGTGTAGGTCTGGCAGCGCGTCGCATCCCGGTTAGTGCTTTCACTGTGTCCCTCTTGCCTCTGCAGACCTCGCGCTTAATGTAGCGTTTCTTTGCTTCTCCGCTCCTCCTGTTGGTCTCCGCACTCGTCTGATCCCTCTTGTGTGGTTTATGAGTATTTATTTTTCTGTGCCCTGTAACGTATCTAGTTATACGCTAAAATCGTATGAAGGGTTTTTTGTGTGTTTTGTTCTTGTTTCGCCTGCGTGTATGTGCCCGGTGCTTTGATTTTTTTTTCCACTTCCGTTGCCGCCGTCGCGTAGCCTTTCCTCCTTCCCATGCTCTGCGCGTGTGTGCTTCAGCTAGAGTGGACTCGTGATTGCTGCCGAACTCTGCAGCGGAATCTTTCTCGTGCTGGCGGACGTGAGAGGCAGCAACAAATCAAGACGTGCACTGTTTGCTTTTTCTCTTTTCCTGTGCACCCATCAGTTTTTTGTTTTTGCTTTCCTGTGCTTGGGTGAGCATGCGTGCCTCCTATTGCCTCGTTTCTCTCTTTCACACGCTGTTGCCTGACACCTTTTTTGCCTTCTTGACCATCGCAAGTTCGTTGCTCAACGATCTTGCACGGCGGACACAGCGACACGAGTTTCTTGTCTTCTTAGTCCCCCACCTGCCCTTCTCCGTTTTTGATTTTTTCTTTGTGCTGCGCTGCACCGTCGCTGTTGTCCCTTTCTTCTTGTTGTTTTCGGATCCGCGAATGAGCACGCCTGTGTACGGACTAGAACAAGGCGAGGTGGAACACAGGTCGAGTGTACTGGCGCCTTGGACGCCAACGCTTATGCCTTACCCAGGCGTGTCTTCCGTGGCCTGTGTGTGCGCACCGATAGCGTGCGGGCAGCAACACCGGCAGCAGTTGGGAAGAAGCAGCGCAGTCAGGGAGCCACTGACAAGCTGATTCGAAGAGGCTAAACGCGCACGCGATACTCCATACAACTAGGAAGTATCAGACGGCACGGTACGAGAACAGCGGGAGAAGGACCACATGCGCGGGGGCGATTTGCAAGAAACAAAAGATGCGAAGAGAAGGCGGCATGGGCTTGGCAGCATTCCATCTTCTCGCCCCTCCATGCTTGGCTATGCAACACGCCCCCCTCCTCCTAGACAACGACACCCTGTCTCCCGCTCTCGAGCGGCGCACGAGGAGTGGAAAAAAGGGATCCGAATAGTGTTTGTCCGGGCCACCTTTGACATAGATGAGTGAGTGCGTGTGTGCCCTCATGAAGACCCGTACGCACCACCTTCGTGCCCACCCGTCGCACCGCCCTGCTCTTGTGACGGTCACTCTTCGTTTTTTTTTTCAACGGGAAGTTGCGGCGTCGTGCTCTCTTTCGCTCTTTCGCGATACAAAACTCTGGCGCAACTTCGCACCTACTGCCTCTTACCTCCCTTGTCCTTCGGTGTTTCTGCTCTACCTCTCCCACCTCGACTTCGAGCGCGCGCGCTCTGTATCTCTCTTCTGGAGGTAGGCATCTCTCAAGGTATATATTTGGTGATTTCTTGCCCACAGCACTTTATGGGTGACATCCACTCTTCCCTATACACGGCAGCTCGCTGTTTCACTGTTCCACGCTTAAACGGGGCTGTACCAACCTGCGGTGACAGTCTCGGTGGCACGAACGGCGCCGACTCGCTCACACGCATGTCCTGAGAAAAACCTTGCACGCCCCCTCACTCCTTTCTGCAGAGTGAAGACGCATTTGTTCAACGCACACAATGAGCCTTTTCGAGCGTCCTCATCGCCTGATGTCGGTATCTAGTGTGGTGATGGGGCTGAAGCCGGAGACACTACGCGAGGTGGACGACTACGCGGTGTGGATGGAGAAGCTCCGCGCAGAGCTCGTCAGGGTTTACGGTGAGCAGTTCATGCAGTCCGAGGTGTCGGACATTACATACGCGACCAGCGACGATCCAAATAACTTTTCCTCTCGCATCACCGAGGGTCTCTTCGAGCATCTGCGTTCCTACAAGGCGCTGCTTGCAAACACTGATTCCATCAACAAGCAGCTGGCAGAGCGAACGGAGCTGCAGCAACTCATAGAGTCTTCCATCAGCCAGAACACGGACGGCGGCAAGGCTCTCCGTCAGCAGCAGCGCGAGCTGCGCAACGTGAAGGAAAGCATCGTTCAGCTCACTCGGCAGGCGGCGGAGCTCAAGTACCAGCTGGCCTGCCTCTCGCAGCAGCTTACAAACGTCTTCAAGGCGGAAGTTGTCCGCGTCTCCTTTGCGTGAAGCCGGTGTAGGGCAAGCATGATGCGGGCGTGAGCGTGGGCAAAGCACTCTGTCGGAGGACCTGCACTGGCGAGTCGCACAGAACTCCTCTGCTCAAGGACTGAGCACGTGAGCCGGTCGACTGTTTCACTCAAGACAACCACATTACGTACGCCTCCCGCCTCCGCCTTTTCGCCCTCTGCTGGCGTCGCTCATTCGTTGTCTTATGGCTTATGCTTGTATGCTGGAGATGTTTTTTTTTTAAGTTCCTCAGGCTCATCCCTTCATTGAAAGTACCGGGCACTTTCATCGGGAAGCCACTTGTGAATGATGCACACGAGCACGCGTGTGAGAAGGCCAATCACGTCTTCTTCGTTCCTTCTGTGGCTCGACCCTGGCTGCGGGTGACGGCTAGACCCGCAGCCCTGAGGCCCACGTTGTTATTGAATGCCGTAAGCCTTGGTGTGACTGCCACAACCGCAGTTCGTATATCTTTACCGCCCCTGCTCTTCTTCTCCCATGTACGCCCTCTTTTCCATGTAGCAGATGGGCGTGCCCTGCCGTGCGTGACGGGCGTTACCAGCACGACCCCTTCGCTTTCTCTACCTTTGCGTGCGCTGCACCCCGGTGTCTCAATGTTGCGGACACTCTCAGTAGAGAAGCAGGTGCAGTGGCACAACCGGGATCAGGCAAAGCAGTTTATAGTGTACGCCGCTTTCTTTTTTTTTTTCAGTTCGTCTCCTGGTGAGAGTCGCGATGCCCGTTTCACGAAAGGTGTAAGCTTGTGAGAAAAGCCTCGAACTCACGTCGCGCTCAATTTGGCGCCGGTGCGCAGCATCATAAATTGTGTTCGTGTGCCTTTATGTATCACCAGGCACGCACAGAAGCATATAAGGCCATCCCTGGCCCTCTCCGTAGCGTACGCTCAACCCTGCGCACCTGTTGCATCGAACGTGTCGCTTGCCCATTCGAACCTATCCGGCTATGCTTTCTTTGCTCTCGTTCGCCCCATACTGACATGAGACAGCTCAATGTGTTATCCAGATCCCGTTACCTGCGTTGCGGAGGCCAAGTGGCACCTCGCCTCTGTCCCCTGCGAACGCCAGAACCCCACTTCTTCTGGTGCGGACAGGGTCAAGCACCCACGACGTAGCGGCGGTCGGAGCGATGTACCACTGCTGACGTCGGCGGTGCGGTCCTGGATGGCGCTGTGCTGGGGCGGCCTGCGACTGCGCACACGTGTCTGCGCCATCCATATGATTGGGCAGCGTGTCAGAGCGCCTCGGGCGCATCTCTCACCCGGCCCACGCGCACTGCCTGCGGTCGCGGGGAGGCTGAGCCGTGCCCCGAGGAGGGCTGCACCAGGGGTGGCGACCGGCGTGATGGGAGCGGCTGTGGGCGGGGCCTGCGAGGCGAAGAGAAGGGGGAAGAGAGAGGTTGGTAGGGCACGAGGCAGGGGCGGGGCGGGGGGGAGGGGCGTGCTCTCAGATGGCTGAGTGGGCGCACTGCTGCAACGCGTGTGCCCACGACTGCTTCGCACCACGCTGGTGGGGCCTGTGCGCCTGCGGGGCTCGAGTGGCGTTTGATCTCCTGCGCTGTCGCGGAGAGGGGACACGCGGCGCACCACTTACTCATGTGTATGTATATTTGTATGTATACAGATATGTGTCTTGCATGCCTTTGTTGTGCTTCGATGCTTTGCCCTCTTCAGCTCTCTATCTCACTTCATTTCTCCTGTTTATTCGCTCTACCTTCTCTGGTCTCTTGCGCGGCGCCAGGACCGGGCGCTGCGCCGCGATTTCATTTTGTGGCTGCCGCGCACACTCGTGTGGGCGCGGAAACGCAGACATCGACCAACGCGCGACGCTCTCGTGTGTGTGTTTCCTCTGCGAGTGTGAAGGGGACGGCGTGCATCGGCGGCACCCCCCAACTCTCTTTCCTCGTCGGGCATCTGCGCCTTGCCGCGCGTATCGTCAGGCAGCGGTCCCCGTGGACCGAGCTGGACCACATTAGCGTCTGCTTCTTTCAGGTTTCGTTCGTCTTTCGTCGCCTTGTGTCCCGCTACGCCCTCCTCTGGGCCTGTGCTCCCATTGATGCCGAGCATGAGCCGATCTCTGCACACTTCCAATGGCGCGCCCGCAGCGAAGCGACCGCGTCGTGAGCCGGCTCCTGACATTTCCGCGCATGTGAGCGACATTGCTGAGGTAAAGTTGTTGGTGGCGGAGAACAACGCGCAATCACGTCCAAAGCTCCGGCTGAACCAGCGCGACTTTCTCAACCATGCATTTGACGCTCTAGGGGCGGCGGCGAGGCAGGACGCGAGCAAGGCGGGGGTGGCCCTGAGCTTCCTTGCGGAGATGGCCGCAAAGCATCAGGAGCTGCCGCGCAACATCGTCATTTCCAAGGTACTCTACATGTGGTGCACACCGAAACTGGTGGAGTCTGGCGTCCGCCTCGTGGAAATTCTTCTATGCAGCCGGGCGAAGCTGCCGGAGGCCTTCCTCGCCGCATACGACGAGCGCGTCGCCGCTGTGGCCCTCCGGCTTGCCATACAGGCACCGGTAGTCGATGTCGCACTGTTGCGACGCATCTTGGACGCTCTTCCGGCAGACGCTTTCAAGCGTCGCGTTTTCCATCCCCTCTTTGTGCACTGCCGCAGCGCCGCTGACGTGCCGCTGTGCTTTGAGTTCTTTGACATGGCCCGTTCAAAGGAGCTGGAGATGTGGGACAACGACTACAACGAAGTTCTTCGCACGATCGCCACCGCCCGGGACAAGGCTGCTGTAACGACCGCCGAGGCAGCCGAGCGCACGAACCTTGTCCTGGATGAGATGGCGCGGCATCACCCTGTTCTGGGGGCTGCAAACGCGCAGCTGGTTCGTGAGCTGCTCGGCGGTACTGTGGCGCTGGTCAGCGATGACGGTGTCTGCTCTAACTGCAGTGCACAGCTGCAGAGCTTTGACCTATCTCCCGAAGACCGCGCGGTGCTGGTGCATGACCTTGTCGAGAAGCTCGTCAAGCCGCGGTTACAGGGCTGCAGCCGCTACGAGCCAGACACCGAGGTCTCAGAGGACACTGTCTGTCAGCGGTGGAGGGAGTTCGAGGAGTTCAAGGCGGCCGCCGCGAAGATGTCTTACGACACGGTCATCGACGGCGCAAATGTAGGCTATTACGGGCTAAACAGCTGGTACACCGAAGCCAAGGATGCGCTGTTGCGTTCCCGCGGTATCGACCCCTCCTCCGTCCCGTCGGCAGATCGGTTCAGCGTGCCCTTCCCAGTCGATGTGGCCCCAAAGTTCTCCCTCATTGAGGACATGCGCACAGCAGCAGAGCGAAGCGGAAAGAAGGCGGTGATTGTTCTGCACAACCGCCATCTGGCGCACCCTACTCCGGAGAACGCGACCTATGCGGCTAGATGGCGGAACATGGGTGCGCTGCTGCCAAGCCCCGCGTTTCTCAACGATGACTACTGCTGGCTCTACGCAGTACTGACGCGGCAGGATTCATGCATCATCTCTAACGACCAGATGCGCGACCACTACTTCACGGTGCTGCAGCCGCGCTTCTTCGTGCGGTGGCGGCAGCGGCACCGCATCACGTACAAGGCGCTGTACAACAAGCTTGCGCGGGTTGCCACCTTGCGCATTCATCTGCCTCGGGCGTACTCGGTGTGGGTGCAAGCGTGCGGAGCGGCCTCTCACCGCCACTGGCACGTCCCATACATTGCGAGCATTGACGTCATTCACCAGGCCACGAATCAAACGATTATGACGAGTGCCGACGTCGATTTGGGCAAGGACGGAGATGACCAGTGCACAGATTGGATCTGCACGCGACGAGGCTCTTAGGCACGACATGTATGACTTTGGCGTTTTCCGCAGTGCTCGTGCAGAAGCTTGGCAGGTCACCTCGTCACTGCTTGCTGCACCTCACAGTTCACGGTGCTCATGGGGCGTGGTGGCGGGCGCCTCCATCATCTTTTCGGATTTCCTCGAGGCTGTGTGGCTGTTCACACACACACACACACACACACACACGCATGCGAAAGGCCGCGGAGGCCGTCCACAAGGTGCGCTGCGGTCATGCCAAGTGTGTTTTTTCGCGCACACCGCGTCCCTCTCTCACGCAAACGTCTAAACCGTTTTAATCACGAATCCATCGAAGCACATGCCTCATGAGCCACCACCTCTCTTACCCTTTCTCGCTGAAAGGTGGGCGGCATGTCTGACTGACACTAGGTTGTCGTGGCACTCAAGGGAGCGTGTATGCGTACTGCCCTCCGCGAAGGAGTGAGGTCACCGCCCGCGCAACTCGAAACACTCGGCTTCTCTGTGCTCTCTGCTGCGTGCCTCATCTTCGCTGTCGCGGCTGCAAGGCCCCCTTCACGTGACGTGTGGTCCTCCTTCCATGTCGTCTACGACTCCTCCCCCTCTCTCTCTTTCTCGTACCGTTCTCGACCTCCTTTCTCACGCACCACACACGCGTTGTGTCCACGACAACGCCGTCCTTATCGTTGACGCAACTAACCGCCACGCCGCTGATGATACGCAGGCCTTCTCTCTCCCTCCCCCCTCCTGTACGAACCAGCAATGACGAAGGGTACCACCTCGATGGGTCAGCGCCACGGGCGCACGCACATCCTGTGCCGCCGCTGTGGCCGCAACTCCTACCACGTCCAGTGGGAGCGCTGCGCCGCCTGCGCCTACCCGCGTGCCAGCCGCCGTCGCTACAACTGGTCCGTGAAGGCCATCAAGCGCCGCCGCACCGGCACCGGCCGCTGCCGCTACCTGAAGGTGGTGAACCGCCGCATTGCCAACCACTTCAAGACCCCCAAGGCGTAAGCCAAGGCAGACGCTGATGGGGTGGGCGGAGGATGCCGTGAAGCCGTTGCGCGCGTCGTTTCGCACGCAGCAGCGAAAAGGCCACATCGGTCCGCCCAGTGACCGGGGCCGATGCGCTTCTCTCTCCTGTTGTTGTTGTTTCTCATTTTTGTCCGTTACGCACCGAAGACATACGAAAGGGCTGCAGTAGCGCCCGTGTCTCGCTGAGCGCCAGAGAAGGGGTCGGCGGAGGCGGTCGCTCTGAGGACTCTGCGCACCTTTGCACGCGTGGCTGCCGACGCACACTGCGTACCGCGCACATGAGATATGACGTGGGTCTTTACAGGGTTCCGGAGCAGGCTGCCCTCGCCGGCACTCACGTGACGCCGGAAAGAGGAGACAGCTGAAGAAGACGGCGATTTCCTCAGCGATGAGGTGTCGACGGCACCAGCTGGCGTGCCCATCTTCGCCTTGTTCCCCGTTTGTTATCCGTGTGTCTGCCGTGCCCACTCTCGTTCACTCTGCGGAGCTGCGATCTCTACGCCAGAACTCCGTGCGTCTTGCACACCCTGCATGCCAAGTTTCCCTGTCGCCCCTTCCTTCTCGCCCCCACTCTCCCTTTCCTGACCTTCGTCCGTCCCTGCCTGCCACGTTCGCCGCCTTCTCTCTACATTGGTGCACACATGAGAGTGCGTACGCATGCCGCTCGACTCGCCCACATAGGTGACGCGGCGTCCCTCTTCACTACATTCCGATTCGCCTCCGCTGCTTGTCTCACCACTCTCACCCTCCTGACGAGCGCAACCACTTCCGCGCGTGGAACTCTTGCCAAGGATTGTTCTGCCCTTACGCTTACCACGTAGCACGCACACAGGCAGGCACTTTGGGCCGTCGGAGAGCGTCGTCGCTCATAGACGTTGATTCCGGAACGCAGCAGAGGATCCCCTTTTGGCATGCATCACGTGCGCGGCCTCGTGCGACATGCGGGACGCAAAGTCTTGCGCGCTCTCGAAGTTCGGCAAGCGACGACGTTACCTCAAGCGTGTGTGTGTCGTGTAGATCTGGTGGACGTGAACGGCGAGCGCCAGGCAGTGACGCTGCTGCATCCCGGCGCTTTGCTCAAGATGGTGAAAGGCATGACTCCCCCAGAGGCTCTGCGTGCGCTCGAAGATATCGCGCAGCAACTCGATACTCCGGCTCAAACGACCTCTGCCGGCGCAGCATCCTCAACGAAAATCGACGAAGGGTCGTCGAGAGCCGTGCGTGGCGCAGAGCATGCCATACCGCAGCTGTACGTGAAGGATGAAGTGCGCGACACCTGCACCGAGGTGCAGCGGCGACAATGCCGTTTTATTGCCAAGGTGCGTGGCCGCTTCTTGTCCTCCGACCCTTCCGCAGTCGAAGGCGCCTTGCATGGGTGGCTGCAGAAGTCACCAAGGGACCTGGACGACGTGGAGGCGGCAGAGTACAACGGAATGGTGGAGTCGCTGGCGGCGACCGACGCGACTGCTGCCATCGCGCTCGCCATCAACCCTTCTCTCCCAAGTCTCTCTGCAGCTGGCAGTGCGGCTCTAGCGTCACTGGTTCAGCTGGACACCCCGGCTGCCGTTCACGCCTTTTTGGAGTCCTTTGCTGGCAAAGACGAATCGGCGAGGTCGGCGTCGGACTCCTGTGCAACTCAGCTCGCCGTGCGCCTGCGCCGCGAGCTGGACAAGGCGCAGTCCAATGAAAGTCGGCCAGCGTCGTCGTCTGCTGGCGTGGCGGCGCAACGACCGGGGCACGGGATGGGCGCCTTACTGCGCGAAGCGACGCACTTCTCCGTCGACCCTGGTGTCGTTTTCCCAGCCGAGCCGGCATCAATCCAAACGTGGGCGAACCAATTTGTCAGCCCCGACATGCTGCCTGTGAGCCGTGCCGCGGCGGTGCTCCAGCAGGTGCGCCAGCGACGTTTGCAGCCGCGACGTGTCACGATGGATTTACTGAGTGTGTGGACGCTCACAGATCTTGAGCGCCCGTGGCTCCGGTTCGCGCTCGAGTCGTCTGCGCAGGCGCAGAGTGCGAGGGGCGACACCTACGTAAGCGCGGCCTATCATCTTGCCCTGAAAGATGCGAAGCGGAACTTGGTGGACAACCGCCTGCTGCACACCTACGCCAGCGCGCTCGCACGCGGCGACATCTCGCCACTGGACGACTCCTTCGCCGCGTACTTGGAGGAATGTGGCGAGTGTCACGGCACCGCCGCCTCCGAGCGCCCCTCCACCATCCGCTTTACCTTGTCGCGCGTGCCAGATGGTGTTCCACTGCTGCGTGCACTGCACGATCTCGCACCGAAGTGCTCCTACTGGCGCACCCTTCTCGATCACCTCGCAGACAGCTGTGTGCGTGTCTCAACGGCACCGATGGGTGAGGTCAAGGTAGAGGTACGACTGCCGTGTGTTCACGAATGCGTGGCAGCTGCGATGGCGGCAGAAGTAAACCTGCCGGCCATACCGGTGCTTTACGAGGATGACGATGTTCTTGTTGTTGACAAACCTGCGGGACTGGCGACGTCGCGCCATGGACTGAGTTGCACGCAGCTCGGGACGCCAACGACTGACCTCATTTCCGTGTTACTAGCCACAGACCGCGCCGGCGCGCTTGCGAGGGGCATCTTTCGTCAAGGGCAGGTGCATCGCCTCGATGTGGAGACGAGCGGGTGTCTGCTCATCGCCAAGTCTGACGTGGCGGCCGACTCGCTGCGGCACCAACTCGGTACGAGCGCAGCCTTCTCTCACCACAGCAAAATATACCACGCGCTCTGTGTCGTATTGGAGCCATCGCTACGCAATGTGCGGCTGCATGATGACATCATCGACGCCGCAGACCCGAAGATCAGGACCCGCTACCGAGTTATTCGTTTTTTTCCAAAGCACAGGGTGGCGTGGGTGGAGTGCCGCATTCAGCAAGGCAAGAAGCACCAGATCCGACGCCATCTGGCAAGCCGTGGCTTCCCCATCCTCGCCGATCTGGAGCACGGCGGGGCGGTGTGCTGTCAGTCGATGATAAGTCGGGTCGCCCTACACGCGCACAGCCTCTCCTTCATCCACCCTGTTACAGCGGACCCCATTACTGCCGCAGCACCCCTGCCCGCGGACTTTCGACGCTGCCTCTCGCTACTGCGCGACACAGGCGTAGCGTAGCGGCAGGGAAGAAGCGAGGGGGCGGGTGCAGCGTGTAAGGTGCGAAGAGAGGCACTGTCATGGCAGGAAGAGAAAGTGACCAAGGAGGTACTGCTTGCAATCCAGCGCGTCACTCGCGCGCGGTGGTGCGCCTTTGTCTTCACATGACGACTCGTAAGCAGGCCAAAAAAAAAAAAGAAAGGAATGTCGGTGGCCACTCGAAAGCGCGCGACCATATTCGCCAGAGAGAGAGGAAGAGGGGTGGTGGTGGAAGTACCCTACCCCCTCCCTCTCTGCCTTTTTGTTGGACCCCCGCATTGTCTGCGAAGGCGCATCCTTGTCGGTCATGGTTTTGGTCTCCCGTCAGTGGCTTTGGCCCCTCATCTGTTTTACGGGTTACTCTCTGTCCCTGTCTCTCCCGATGGGCTACTCCACACGGTAGTCCGTCTCCAACTTGCGTGCTGTGTTTTCGCCGGCGGAGGCGTCGCGTTTGCCGCCACTTCAAGGCTGCAGCGGCACAGACACATACACATAAAAAAAAATTTCCACACGGCGAGAGGTTGCTCAACTGTCCGCGCGGCGTTTCCCTCCCCCCCTCCCCAGCTCGGTGTTGCTGCCATGTGGGCGCTAGCGCAGCTCGAGGAGCAGCTGAATGACCTCGACGCGTTGAACCGCGCCAGTGCGAAGGCTATCGACTCGTTCGCCGACACCTCGAGCGCCATCTCAGTTCGCGCGAATGAGATCATCCGAGACGTCAAGCCGTGGGATGTGGCGCAGGAGAACATCACCCTCACCATCGAGGAAATGGCGAAAGCGGCGCGCTGTTATCATCCTCCACCCATTCTACCAGCGGTGCTGATCGGAAAGGAGTCGAGCTGGGAAGCCATCGCGCGGTGCATCGACTACCTCGTCTACGCGGATGACTACCTAGCGAGCCACCCACCGAACCACTACGGGACAGAGATCGAGGCTAGGACCGAGATGCAGCTGCAGCAGATTGTGCGCATCAGCGAGGATTTCGTGAAGAGCGCCTTCATCAACGCAGTACAGCGGAGCAAGGTATCGCAGTCCGGCGCCAGTGCAGGCTGGCCCACAGGCCAGGCAGGAGGCAGCCTCAGCGTCGTCCCGCGGATGGACAGTACGTTGACCGCGCCGACGGCAAACCGGCTCATCCGCAACGAGGCAGCGCTGCAGGGCGTCGATCAGATCGTGCAGCGCCTCGGCGAGAACTTCAATCGCACTGATATTCTTCGGAAAGACGTACGGAAGCTGCTTGAGGAGAAGCTCGTAAGAGCGGTGCATGCGCAGTTCGACGGCGCCTACCGCGACGAGGAAACGGGGAGGGGCCCCCTGACATCTCGCTCGTCTCTGCTGCCAATGCTGAAGCACTACCAGCACGGAGACCATCGACTGCTGTGCATCAGTAAATCGGCGCGGGAGCTGGTGACGGACGCGTGCGCCTGTCTGCAGCGTTATGTCCTGACGCCGCTCGAGGACGACTACGCGGTAGCGGACATCCCGAGCGAGCTGGCCACCGTTGTCTTCGAGCTGGTGTATCGGCGCGCCATCAAGGTGATCCAGCTCGACACCTCCTTCTTTGCGGACCCGACGAAGCTGTTCGTCGACTCGCGCGGCCAAGGGATCGGCCTCTTCTCGACACCGCGCTACTTCCGCGACTACATTTTCATTGGCCTTGACTTCATGGAGGAGTTTTGGAAATGGAAGATGCTGTCCAAATCGATTCCTGGCGAGAACAGGGACTTCATCGACCACGTGGACGACTCGGTGGACAACTTCATCTACCGAATCCGTGAGCTGCTGGACGGGTACGTCAACGCAAAAGGGGCGCTGGAAAAGGAATCGCTGAAGGAGTTCGCGCGCTCCATGCGCCGCACGGAGTGGTTTCCATCCGTCGACTGCACGGTGCACGAGTCGACGACGAACGTGCTCTACTTCCACAAGACTCTACTCACCTCCTTCTACGGCTCCCTGCGCATCGTCTTGTACGGCAGTGTCATTGGCGCCAACGCCGATTACGAGTCCTGCCAGGAGGTGGAGGACTACATTACTCGCGGTGTGATGGGTGCGGTGGACGACCTGCAGGTGCTGGCAGAAGCGGCGGCAGAGCTTCAGCAAGAGGCACTGGCCAAGCGCAATCACCATACAAAGTCTGACTCCCTCAACCTCCTCACCAGTGACGTGCGACTCTCCGTGGACATCTTCATGATCAACAACTTGGGTTTCTTGGAGGACAACTACCGTCGCGAGGCGTGCTTCACGACGCGTCTTGCAGCAGCGGAGCCACCAGCGAAATCCTCGTATGAGGGAGCCAATGCCCGCAAGGACACCGCGGCGCCACCCCCACCTGATCCGCCGCTCTCGCAGCTCTTTGACATGCTCAACTCGGAGCGAGAGCGCTACGTGGAAGCCTTTGGGGCGAGCTGGCGTAAGTGCTTTCCGTCCATAACAGGCCACTCCGACCTGCTGTCTATCGAGCCAAACTCGACGACGGAACTTCGCAAGTCGCAGCGCATGGCGGTGAAGCAGTGGCATCGACGCGTAAACGACGCGCTATTGAAGAAGATTTATTACTGCAAGGCAGAGGCCGTGATGGATGCAAAGTCGCGCACCCAGCTCTTCGACGTCTCCGTCGCCGCGGTGCGGGATGAGTTCGAGCGCATGGAAGTGCTGTTGAACGGTCGCACCTGGTCCTCGCAGCCGCAAAAGTGGATGTCCTTTACACCCATTGAGTGGGAGGACCAAATCCGGCAGGCTTTTTGATTTTTTTTTCGGGAGGAGGGAGGGGGGAGGAGGGAGGTCTATTTTTGGAATGCGAGGGAGCACTTCGCCGGTGTTTCTGCCTTGCACGCACACGCACACACAAAGACGCCCAGCCCCACTGCTACTGTCGGGTAGGCGCGGCGATGGGGCATGCCAATTTCTCTGCGAGTATGCCGCGCTCGCCTTCTGCTGCTGCTCTTGACTGTTGTCGGTTCTCTTCTCTGTTGAGTATTGACGATATTTCGTTGTAGACTAGCGCACCTCCGTCAGCGCGCTCTCTTTTCTTCTTCGAAAGAGATGCCGGCGTGTGCCCCCTGTTGCACAGTTTCGTTCTTGTTGCGTCTTTCGCCGACACGTCCTCCCTGGCATCTCTCCTCTTCAGGCAGAGCGCATCGGGACGGCAACAAACGCCCGAATCGAAGCAACCGCCGTTCACCTTCCTCTTCTACAGTACAAGGTGAGGAAGAGGGCGGGGGGCCTTGCACAGATCCCAGCGTCCATGTGGACAGCAAGCCGGCAGAGACCCTGCGCTCCTCCTTTCCTCCCTTCTGTGAGTAATCCTTCGCCGTGCTCTCTATGTGCCTCTGCTCCACTCTTCGACAACTCTGGCAACCCTGCCTTTCTGCTTCATCACATCTTCGTCGTCCTGACCTCCTCTCGCGTTCCTCGCCTTCGCATTTTCCTGCTTCCACGCACGTTTTTTTTTTGTTTTTGATTATATTGTCGCCCATGCTGCCCCTGTCAACATACAGGCATGGAGGGCACACCGTAAGCCCTCCCCTGCTTCTCTCTGGCACTGTTCATACGACGTTTTTTTGGCCTCCCCCCTCCACCTCCCCTCGCCTAACCCCACTTAACACACACCCGCTTCGCGGCTCTTCCCTCACCTTCCTCAGGCTACATACATTAACTGTACCGTCCCGTCCTCCCCCCACCTCACCCCATCACCACCACCTTTACCTACACACCCTCCCTGTACTCCCCGACCGATGGAGCGGAATCCGGCGCATCCTTTGGACGCCACGGCGAAGCTCCCTGTGCGCCAAAAAGAGGTCACGTTCGACTCCCTCTGCGTGAACGCCGACGACCGGTTCGTGGAAGGTCTGTCCAGCAAGTCAGAGGAGCGGCGCGGCTTCCGCCCCAATACGAAGCTGTACGCCGCTAACGCAGCGCGCACGCGGGGCCGCACAGGCTGCGCCTCAGAGTTAGGCTTCACGGAAACCCTGCCTACCCTGAATGAGGTGATTGGTGAGGAAAAAATATCTCACATTGGCCGCCCTCGTGCACGCCAGCTGCGCGCAGCGGAGGGCAACACAGATGTCATCCCTGTCGCCCGCGTCAAAGCGAAGAGCAGCTTGACCCGTCCAGTTCACGCAACGCCGACATCGATCCCGTCAACGCGGAGTCTATGGGTGGAGGGCAGCTCTGTGCTCAACCAAGACGTCGGCCATGCCTCTGCGGCACTCACTCACCTTTCCGACTGCGTCACACAAGAGCGTCGCCTCAAGGTGGAGTGGGAGGCGGCACGGCTGGCGAAGATACGCGCGCTGCGCGCCGTTGTGAAGGTTTTCATGCAGTCCTTCATCGATCGAGGCTCGTTCGCGAGGTCCACGAGCGTTTGCGGTAAGGTGATGTCCGACACCCTGGCGGTGGCGCGCTGCTCCGTCATAACAAACACACTCGTTGGTACGGTGCAGAACTTTATGCGTGCCTTTCGCTCGCGCCGACTGTGTGCTGCGCGGGGCCCCGTGTCAGGGCCCCGACTGTTCCCGAACATCTCGGGGCAGGAGAGTGACGGATTTACAATGAGCTTGTACTCGAGCGCGCCTGGCGGGGCAGAGTCGTCGGTCAACGAATCGTACGTCTCGCCGAATCACAGCGTCAGCGACTACCTAGAGGAGGAGGAAGTGGGTCGTATCAAGCAGCTCTACTTTGACTACTTTGACTGCGAGGCCGTAAGCATCAGCTCTGCGGTAGCGTCCGGGAGCGACATGTCGATCTTGGCTTATAGTACTGCCCCATCCATATCACGGCCCTCCAGCCCTGTCTCCAGAGGAGGAGACCACAGCAGCTTCTCTCACTGCGCCTCCACTACGATGTGAAGATGGAACTGATGGATGTTTTCTAGTGAGCATGCACGCGCGTGCGTGCTTGTGTGCGTAAGTGCCTGGAGCTCTGTTTTGCGCTTCTTACTTTTTGCTTCCTATTTATCTCTCACAGTACCACGCCGGAGAAGAGGGGCGCATGTGTTCACATGTGCGTGCTCGCACCTCAGCGCTTGGCAGCTGCACGTCCCCTTCACTCTTGCGCCTTTGCTGTGTACTTTGACGTTGGCGTTTGCAACCACGAATCATTGTGTGCGTGTGTGTGTGTGAGTGTGTGTGTGTGTGGCGTGCACGTGTTTGATTCCGTCCCCCCTCCTCCTATACCGTGAGTTTTTCGTTGTGCATAACCGCTGTCGGCTGTATGCTCTGTAGACGTTTATGTAGTTCCTGCTGTAGTGCGCTCCTCTTCACGCGCGGCCACAAGACAAAAAAAAAGAGGAAAGATGACCGGCATTCGCGGCAAAAGCCGACGCAGCTGCGCCGCGCCTCTTCCACGGCACAAGGTTGTCCGCGCTCTTGGACTTTCTGACGCCCCTGCGTGCCCCTCTTTCAGAGCCGCTCTTTCCAAGCCCGGAGTTGCAAAGGCTTCGACCGGCGAATACGGGGTGGGGACAAAGAGAGGAGGAGGGGGGGGGGGCAGAAAGGGTGAGGCAGGCGGCGTGTCGATGTGCTTCGTTGACGCCGCCAGTCACGTCTACATGTACGTGCGATGGAAAAAGTGGCATGAACGAATGTTCGTCATGTTCTGTCGTCGTCATCTGGACCCTCACACGTGTTTGACCCCGTGCTGCGCGGCTCTCCCGTCCCTCCCTTCGCTGCCGCGTTCGCGGTCGCCGGGTTGGAGGCGGCTATGCTTCCTGTGAAGACGACGCAGCTCGCTAGCTTTCATGCAAGGATATCGAACTCCTCTTCTCCGCGTGACACACCTCTCTTCTCTCCTCTCCTCTCCCTTGGCATGGCTTCGGGCTGGGGCATCTGCTGCGTTGCATCGGTTATCAAACGGATCAGGCGTACAAGCAGGTGCGTGGGCTGCGACAGGGGCCGTCTGTTCGACCCCCCCCCCCCCGCCCTTCTCGTCAGCGCCCATGCAGAGCGACGCACGCGAGTTGAATCCCGGGCGGGCCGACTTCTGGGAGCACTTCTACGATCAGGAAGATGGACGTCTGCAGCAAAAAGAGCTGCACCACCGAAAGGCACGCGAAATCGTGGAGTGTGGTAGCCTCATGAATCACTACGAGTGGTTTATGCAGTATGCAATGTACGAGGCGACATTGAAGGCATGTTTGCGAGCAGTACCGACTGTGCTCTCGAAGGATGGCGCTACCCGCATCCTTCACATGGGATGCGGCAACAGCGACTTCTGCGATCATGTGGAGGGGCTTTTATCGGATCTGCGTCCCGTCCCTTCATCGTCCTCGCGCGCGTCTGAGGTGCTCAACGTTGACATCTGTGAGAACATCGTCGCCCACCTCGCGCTTCGCTTCCCGTCGCGGCTGTATGCGGTGGGCAACTGCTGCGACCTGCAGGTGTCGTCTTCGCCATCTAGGCCTTTTTCAAGTAATGCTGCCTGGTACAGCCGCGACCCGGCCTTGCGACTCCGCACGGTGCTGCAGAGCTCCGTGGACGTTGTGTTCGATAAGGGGACTGCGGATGCCCTTCTGAGCTCTTTTGCTGGCGAGTACAATCCCAACATGGAGGCCTACATGGGTGAGGCGCTGAAGGTGCTTCGTCCAGGCGGCCTCTTGTTCCTCATCTCGATCAACAGTGAGGATGTTCTGAGCCCTTACGCACTCTCCGCGGACGATGGGCTGAAGTCGTTCCAGCTGGCGTACACGGCTGTGATTGAGCTGGGTGCACAAGATCTTCGGCATCTTCGCGTGGAGACCCTGGGGTCCCGCTACAGCTGCTACGGGTACGCCGTTGTGGCGTCTGCTGTTGCAGAGTAGGGGGCCGCGCCCGTGAGGGGGCGCGTTGTGGCATCGGTTAAGAATTCACCAAGTAATGCGCGGAGCGCCAAAGTTTGGAGTAAGTGTGGCTCATCGGCAGCGGCGCGAGGGAGCGAAAACGTGAACAGCACGATAAGCACCTCGCCTATCTCTTGCCTTCCTCCTCTTGGTCTGCCTCTCGATCGACTCTCGTATGTCTCACCAAAGCTCCCTCCGCTTCTTATCTCTGCTTCCTCCCTTCCAGCCTACACATCTGAGAAGATTTGCCGGGCAGACCTGTCAGCCACCGAGGTGCGCATCGTCCGACATCTTCACTCGTGCCCTTCTCCGCTCTCCATTGCCATCATGCCAGGTGGTTACCGCGTGCCGTCCGCGCCGGAATCGCCGCCGCCGCAGGGGGCCAAGCACGTT
This sequence comes from Leishmania aethiopica, assembly GCA_003992445.1. Taxonomy (NCBI): domain Eukaryota; phylum Euglenozoa; class Kinetoplastea; order Trypanosomatida; family Trypanosomatidae; genus Leishmania; species Leishmania aethiopica. The sequence continues at coordinate 87,179 of RZOE01000106.1, read as the reverse complement.
CATCCTGTTTCCGCTCGCGTGCTGCGCGCCGCGCCGTTCCTCGGCTACATTCCGGTCTTCAGCATTGCGATCAGGTCATTCCACCCCAAAGTTGTGCTCGCCATTTGCATGCAGCGCTTATTCGAGAAGGGCCTCGCCGATGGGCTGATGCGACTGTCGATTCAACCGATGCTGACCGGACGCTACGGACTCACTGGCGCCATGTACCAGCGCCTGTCCACCCTCTACACGCTGGGCTGGGCCCTCAACGCATTCATCACAGTGATGGCGGACACGTTTGCGCTGTTCGGGTACACGAAACGGTGGTACTGCGTGCTGTCGGCGGTGGGCGGCGGTGTGTTCGCGCTGCTGTACGGGCTGCTGCCGGCGAAGGAGTCGAGCGCGAAGCCTGCTGCTGCCCTCATGTTCGTGACGGCACTGTTCATGAGCAATATCGACGTCTTCGCTGTTGCCTTGTACAGCGAGCAGATCCGCCGGCGTCCAGCTGCCGGGCCAGCGCTGGTGAGCTGGATGTGGGGCACGGCGCTCATCGGTATTATGATCTCCAGCGTCATTCTGGGTCCTCTCTCCGACAACGGACTGACGCACTTTGGTGTGTACATCACAGCCGCCATCCTGTTGCTGTCGGGTCTACTGTTCGTGTTCAACCTCTTCGAGGAGCGGCGCAACCGCGCTGCACGCCTGGAGGACGCCATGATCGAGTTCCTTCAGAAAACCAAGAGCGCAAGCAGCGAGAGCACAGCCGGCTCGCCGCCGTCGCCACATAAGCCGGATGGGCATCTCACCATTGATAGCCGCGTGGAGGAGGAGGACGACAACGACGACGAGCAGGAGGCGGCCGCGATGGATGCGCAGGGCTTTGTGCGGCCGAGCATGGACACGTACCTGTGCGGTGCCGTGGAGATGAACCGGGACGTCATTCTGCGAAACTGGCGGATGGCGTTATTCTGCCTGATTCTCACACTCGGCGTGATCGCTAACTCACTCGTGCACATTCTTGGCACGTGGTGGGACATTATGTATGTCTGCATCGTCTTGGCGGTGGTGTTGTGCGTCAGCTCCTTCTTCACGTTGCCGCTGGCCATTGCCAAAGCGGTTGTGTTCATGTATTTCAACGCGATCCTCTACCTGAACCTGCCCGGCGTGCTGAATACTTTCTACGTCGCGAAGCCGTCATGCCTCCCCGATGGACCGCACTTCTCGTACACGTTCTACAACGCCATGAATGGCATTCTGGGTAACATCGCGGGCATCGGTGGTACCATGGTGTTCACGCATCTGCTCCCTCACCACAGCTATCGGTTTGTCATGGGCCTCTCCGCTGTTCTGCTGCCGGCAGCCTCTATGTTTGACGTCCTCATCTTGAAGCGCTGGAACCTGGCCATCGGCATCCCTGACCACGCCATGTACATTTTTGGGGACGCCATCATCTACGAAGTGTGCGGTATGCTCCTGAACATGCCCATGATGATGCTCATGTGCCGCATCGCGCCGCGCGGGTCGGAGTCGATGGTGTTTGCGCTGCTCGCGAGCATTTACCACCTCGGCACCTCGACTTCGTCAGCGATAGGCTACCTGCTGATGGAAACGATTTGGCCGGTTGTCACGCAGGGCACGTGTGACTACAGCAACGCGCCGTGGCTGGTGATCACTGGGCACATTGTTACACCAGTTTTCATCTTACCATTGGCTTACGTCCTCCTCCCATCAGCGCGCATCAGTGACCACATTGACTACACGGGTCGGAAGGTGATGGCGGTCGCACTCCCGGAGACGCGCACTGAGGCGGCAGAGGAGCCGATCGCCACGACGACGAGGCGGGACAGCCAGCGACTTGCCTGTTTCTGTCCGGGTTGATGGTGCAGGATGAGCAAGGCGAAGAAAACAAGCAAAAAAAAAAATGAAAAGCCCAATGCGCACGGCCCACGTTATCCCCTGCAGCCCTGCGCCTGTGTGTGTGTGTTTTTGTGTGTTTATCTGGTAGCTACTTTCTCTTTTCACGATTTTTTTCTTCGGAACCGGGAGGTAGCATTCCTCCTTTGATCTGGGATGTGTGGCTCAGTCATCTCGGCCCTCCTCTCCCTCGCGGGCCCACCGCCTGCATGTCTAGCATCATTTCTTCTGTACCTCTTTTCTCTTAACGGTCGCGGCTTCACAGTTTTGTAAAGGAGCTCCTCCACATTTTGGAGGCGCAAGAGAGGCGTTTCGACTTGTCCTCTTCTCTAACGCATCGCTCCTTGTGTACCCCCGCTTCCGTTCTTGTGTGACTGTATATTGCACCTTGACTGCCCGTCTCTGAGTACGGAGGAGGACTCCGTCCAGCTGCACCTGTCTTGCACTTAAAAGGACTGGAACAACACACACGTATGTGATGATCGCCTCCACATGCGAGTGCACACCGTAAAACATCAACGAAAAACGTTTGCACGCTCGGACAACAACAAAGGGTAATCAAACACCAAAGAGGACCAGGGCACCCATCCTCTGCCTTTGTGACCACTAGTGCGTCCTCGTGGGATGTGAGCAGATGACGGATGCAGCGTGGTGCTTGGGTAGCAGACATCCGGGTGACCTGATCTGCTGTTCATGTGCCCACCACGTCACTTGGCTCAACGCGTGTGCTTCGCAAAGGGCGCCATCTCAGCCCGCCGCCTTGCGGAAACAAACAGACGACATTTTGTTTGTTTTTTTCGGGCAAAGGGGGCGGGGTGGAGAGGGGTCGACTCGCAGCACATGTATTCGTCCCTCTCTCCCATCGAGTTTATTTTTGAATTGTTTCCCCCCCCCCTACTTTTCTTTTTTATATAGTGTATCGTTCGCTTCTTTTTTTTCTCGTTTCGCATGTCTGCGATAACGGTGGCCGCACGCGCCCGCTTCTCTCTCGATCTGTTTGTTTTTCTTTGTTGTTGTTAGGGGTGGGTTGTTTTTCTAGGATCCCACCCTCCACCACCGACGACCTCTCCCCCTCCACACACACACACACACATGTACGGGTAAGAAACATGCTTGTGGAGCCTGTGCGAAGTGAAGCGTGTGAGATCGAGAGAAACCACCTGCGCCTGTGACAGCCAGGAAACGGCTCTCTTCGGTGCTGCGGGTTGACTGATGAGATCACCTATGCGCCGTCGCTCAACATTGTAACGTGCACGCGTGGGGCTTCGGCCCTGTTTTCTCGCACGCTGGAGAAGTTCTCCAGCGCGGCGTGGCGCGTGGCAGCCCTTTGATAGTTTTGAGGAGGGCCCCGGAAGCACACGTGGGCCCTGGAGGCCTCAGCGCCCGACCGCATGTGTTTCGTTTGCTCTTTCGCTGCATCATGCTTTTATGGCAGTGCGCCATCTGTTATGATGCATCTCATGTCTGGTGCCACGTGCACGCTAGCTGTCCCACACCGCATCTAATGCAGCCTCAATCCTTCCTTGATGCCTTCTCTGCTCCTCGTTCTCTGTGTCCCATTCCTTTTGTTTTCCGTAAGACCTCACCCGGCGCGAAGCTGACCAAGGCACGCCTCAGTCTCCGGCTTGCTCCACTCGCAGTAAGCCGAAGAAAAGCAGCTGTTATCTGCGCGACAGGTAAAGCCAGCCTTCAGCTCCCCACAACGCCCTTTTGGCGCCCCTCGACGACCGCAGCCGCCTCGTCGCTTGAGTGATCCCTTTGACGCGGCGCGCGCACGTCACAGCCTTCGCATTTCGTCTTGTGCGTCGCTTACATCGTGGCTCCTCCCGCAGACCCCTTCATGGCCGCGATGGCACGCAGAAAAACGAGCAGCACGTACAAGGCTGATGTTAAATAGCACGGCAAAGGCAAGGGTGGCATGCAGAGCAAGCAGAGGGGACAGTGCCAGCAGACGTGTGCGTTCAAGACGTTAATCCGGCGTTGGTGGAGGTGGCGAAGTCTGCATCGCTCCTCGACGAGGCTTTGTTTCTTGGTCTCCTCAAGGCATACCATCCTCGGCTCGTGTGAGCGGTTGCTTCCTCGCCCCTTTTCCATGCTTTGCTCCGACGCATCGCGATGGACGTCCAGTGGGAGAGAGGCAGAGCGGTAGTGCGTGGTGGCGATGGGTAGAGAGTAAAAGACGACGACGCCGGTTTCCCCAGAACGTCTCTTTCCCCTCGTCGCCGTGTTCAGCGGGAAGCCGATAGTCTTGTGAACACCTGATCTTGATTGCGCAAGTGACTTCGTCTGCTTCTCCGGTGACGGCCTTCTCCCAGAAGTGAGAGCACGTGCGAGTTCATTGGACAAAGAAACCCGAAGTCGAGACATCGACCGAACGCAGGGCATTGTTGTTTTGCTTGTTTGCGTTGCAGCTGCTGTAAGTGCATTGGGGCACCAACGAGCTCAACGCTTGGTACGGCACAGCCTAGGAATGCCCTTTTCCGCTGCACTTACTCCACTGCATGGGGGAGGAGGACGGCGCGCCTCTGCCGTCTCCGTATCCCGTATGGGCGCTTTGCATCTGGCTCTCTCTGAGTTGTTGTCGGCATCTCTTTCAACAACATGCCCCCCCCCCCACCACCACCACTACAACCAATGCCAGCATCCTTATTGGTTCTTTTTTCTTATTGTCACCGACGAGACGTCCTCAACGGCAGTCGCCGTTCTTATCTACTTACTCGGCTGCTTGGTTGCGCTGTGCGCTGTTCACGACGAGAAGAGAATAAAAAGTCGTTCGCTGTGTGTGTGTGTGTGTGTGTGTGTGTGTGTGTGTGTCTGTGTGTGCCTTTACAAGGCATGTGCCTCGCGCTTCTCTTCCTTGATCTCCTCACGAGTCACAGCTTCGTCTTTGATGAGTTCAAAGTATGACGTGATCAAGGTGAAGGTGCACCTGAGCGATGTGCATTATTACGTTCTCTCACGCTTTCTTCTTTCCAAGATGCTCATGTTCTGCCGTGTTCCCGAGGACACTGCCGTTCGCATTAGTCTCGACGTCAAGAAGCACTTTGTGAACACGGAGCGCACCTCCATCACGCAGGCAGAGCTGGAGGACTATATAAGATGCTCAATGATCGCCGCAGGATTCGCGCAAGAGCACGCGCAGCTTTTTTCGGTGGTAACACAATTTCACGCGGAGCGGATTCCACTGATACTCTTCATCGCTGGACCTGAGCGGTGTGGCAAGACGACGCTGGCACACCTACTCGCCGCGCGCATCAACTGCAGCACGGTTATCAACGCCGAGGTGCTGCGCGATATTAGCGCCTCGATTGACGACAGTCTTCCCTTCTTTGCAGTGCCTGAAACAAGCTCACCCGACTCGATGCCTTCCATGTCGCGCGGTGTTGAAGTCTCTGCTGCCGTGGCAGCGGAGGTGGATAAAGCCGTGCGAGAAGGACGAGCCATCATCGTAGAAGGCGAGAACCTGTCCTTCGCTGGCTTCCACCGCTTTCTCGAGCCATCCTTCCAGTTCTCCACAGGAGCCGTGATATTGGGCCTCGTGATGGAGACCTCCGGGGGCGAGGCGGATACGGACGCGAGTCATGCATACGTACAGGCGCTTTCCAACCTGCAGCCCGTTTTCTCGACGGAGCGCCTGACTGTCCTTGCTGCCGACATGGGCGATCTTGCGAAAGGCGTCAGGGGGATCCCTACCGTTCACGTAGCGCGCTGCACCACCGTGGCCGATAACGTCTGTCTGTCTGTCTTTCTTCACGACATTGTGGTGAAGCGCATCATTGCCGAACTCAAACGCCGCGGGAGAGTGCTATAGCAGGGTGCCCTTCTCCTTCTCTAACTCAGCTGCAGACTGTAGCTGCCCGAAGCGCGCAGATGGAGGGTACGGCACGCTCCATCAGTTTTCTTTTTGGTGGCACTCGTATCGGGTTCGATCTCGCTGGCTCCTTGCCGTCTGCCCTCTGCCGCTGGTTTCTTTTCTTTACTCGCCTTTCAGCATACCCACCGTACAGCGAGGACCCTCCGAGTCCATTACCGTGAGCCGAGGCAGCGTACCCGTTACGCGGCAATCTCCTCAGCGTCTTCTCTCCTCTTGTGTGCCCCTTTCTTGCCGTAGGCATATGAGGGTGTTGCTGCGACAGCAAACGCCGCTGAAGCGATAAGTGGTGTGTGCGGATGCGGATGCTGTTGCTTCTTATCTCAGTACTGTGCATATGATTTGTGCGAATCAGTGCGCGCCCCCTCCCCTTTGTCTTCTTCCATCTTTCCCGTTTTTTTCTTGTCGACCCCCTCACACCTTCTGTGAACGCTCGTGGCCTTCGCCCCCCCCCCTCTTCGCCTCACACCCTCAGCGGCATCGCCACCCACGGTGGTTTTACCAGTGCTGTGCTTCGCGGCGCTCGGCAGTGCCGGTAGAGAAAGGGTGCGCCGACCGTAGCACTCATCTGGGCAAGGAACCGTCTGCCGTAACCGCGCCGACTCTCTTCATACGCTTCCAGCGAGAGTGCCACGATCCGCGCGGCCTCTAGACTTTGTTTGCGCAGATGTCTCCATTCCTCCTTTCTTCTTTTTCTGATGGACCTCCTCGCGAGGGTAGACGGCAGTGGGCATACAAGCATGCAAAGGGTGTTGGTGCCGCTAGGAACGGGGAGTGATGACGCATCTCGCTTTTCCTCCCCTCCTCTCTCGCGGCGGGCAAGCGCGAACGCCTCCGCCGACCGCCGACATAAAGACGGAAACTGTTCGCCTTTGGGTCAGACACACATCCACTTCCCTTCTTGTGCACAAAGTTTTTTTTTCGTCACACTGCCGTCACGAAGCTCGATGATCCCTTTCCTAGCCGCTCTGTCCTTATCCTTGCAGAAGTGTTTCGCCCTCTTGTATCGGGGGTGGCCGCTAGTTCTCCTGTACAGCTTTTCGCCATGACGTACGGGCATACACAAGCGTGTGGAGCGTGCTAGCTCTCTTCCTCCCTTTTAGTGTTGAGGAGGATGACAGCTAGGTTTACTGCCTTCTCTGTGAGCTCGAATCCGTCCCACCGCCATTAGCCCTTCGCTCCCCCCCCCTATCATCCCAACCACCGGGCGAGGGACATGATGGATAAGGGAAGGGTTTCACCCTGCACTTTTGTAGAATTCACGCAAAGGATACGCAGAAATTCCGCAAGGGTGGAATGCAGAAGCCAGAAAGCCTGGATGGAACCCCTCGACTCGATTACTTGCCCTTCTCTCCCCTCTTGGATCACACACCAGCAAGTGCAGGAAATACTATCGAAGAGAGCAAAAAAAAAAAGACAGTAAACACACAAGTGCACGACGCCCTACGATACAAACAACTTCAGAGATCGTCGAACCACCGCTATCCACCGCTGTCCCCATCCCAGTTGTCGTTGTTGTTTTTTGGGGGGGAGGGGGCGTTTTCCTCTCCTTTGAGACATCCACTCCTGTGCGCCTCTTGCAGCCCCTGTGACGTCGTCGCCCGCCCTCGTTGCTCCGCCCTTCAAGCGTCAACGTGACCGTTCCTGTCTAGCGCCGATGCCGATTTGGTCTCTTAGCACCACTAAGCACGCGGCTGTCGAGCTCGACTCCGACAATGAGGATGTAAGTAGCAGCAGGAGTAGCAGTAGTGGTAGTGACCACAGCGGCTCCGGTACGGGCAGCAGTCACTCCAGATCCTACGCGGGGTATCAGCCGGGTGGGAAGCCGGGATCACCGCGATTTCCGCCGCCGTGGTACACCCCCGAGGAGCCACCGTCTCGCCCCCAGGACACGTCGCTCCACATCAATCGCTTCACCGCTGGAGCGGCACAGCGAGCCATCACGGCGCCAGCAGTACGTATGCTCCTGATGAGACCCTCCTCGCCCGCCGCGACCGTGCAGGCAACTCATCAGCGTGTGCAGAGCGCACAGGAGCGGCATGTACGTAGGGAGTACGCCTCTGACGTGAGCACGCCGCGAGCTCTGTCTGTGCGCAGCAGCAGAGGCGGCTCATTTGCCTTTGCGCCACACGTGCTGGAAAAGTACAACACCATGAACATTCTCGTGCTAGGTGCGCCGCAGGTGGGCAAGTCGCTCTTTATCAACTCGTATCGGGCTGCCATTACGAACACAACGCGGTGGCCGGCCGCCCCGGTGGGCATCTCTGGCTTCTACGGCACCACCACGGTGGAGCCGTTTCCAAATCATGCGCGGCAGCCGACGTGGCTTTGCATCGATACACCGGGTAGCCTTTACACCGAGAAGCACGCGGTTCTCCTGGAGAAGCTGACGGAGGGAATGCCCTGGAAAACGAAATTGAAGGGCCCCAATGCTCTCACGCTCCGCCAAATTAATGACATCTCCCCTATCGCTGCCAACAAGGCGCATCAGTGCATTGTCGTTGTACCCGCCACAGACCTAATCGAGGACGATGGATTGATCAACACTTTGCTGTGGCGCAATCGATACCGCCCTGCTAGCGGCGTTGCCGACATCATCTTCTACCTCAGGGGCCTCATTTCATCGCTGCGCGCCCTCATGGATGATGCATCGCCGTTTGTTGTTGTAACCAAGATGGATAAAGTTGGCGGGGCGCGTAACAGCGGTGCGTGCGCTGCTCTCGTTTCCATTCTCGGTCAGTGCGTGCCCGTGAATCGCGTCTACTTTACGGCAGCCGTCGAGGATCAAGCGCTCCTCAGAACGGGGCGTACCATGGTGCTGGAAAGCAGTACCAAGCAGAATCTGGTGCGGCTGCACGAGGACATCTGCCTCGCCGTGCAGTGGCGCAATCAAGTGGACGCCATGTAGCACAGTGATGCGGGCAAAAGAGAGTAGATCGGCGCAGTATCACAGTTGACGCTCGCGCAGCTGTCGCAGGGCAGCCCTGCTATACAAGGGTTTTGGCTCTAGAGGCGAAGGGCAGGAGCGTGCGCGCCTTTCACAGCACCTCGAACTTCTAAAGTGCCCCAAGCCCATCTCCCTTTTCTGCATCCGCCATCAGCGGCTCTGCTGTCCGCGTGTGGCTCTCGCGCTTCACTCTTTTTTGCCGTTTCGTCCGGTGCTCCCCGCGGCAGGGAAAACATGTAGTTGCTTTCCACACTGCTCGTCCTTTGCGCCTTTCGCGGCCCCCCCCCCTCCCCCTTCTCAGCATGGAAGTGCGTGTGCGCCGGCACACAGGCCTGAGGGCCACTTTGTCTGCGCACTCGCTGCTACCGAAAAGGGCGAAGTCGGTGCTGCAATCGTGTTTTCCGTGTCGTTTTGCGACGACGGGGAACGTAGCGCATCCACCCAGCAAAAGACGCGTCGTCGCCTAATGTGTCCTGGGGCGCTCTCTCTCCTTCACTTTTTCGCTTCGGGTTCGAGAACCAAAAAGAAAGACGCAGGGCACTCACCTGAACGGCATCCGTCGGATTCCGCCTCCGACGCAACATTGTGCGATGGCAGCACCGCAGCTTGCGCGCCCCACGTCCCTGCCGCGCTCTTCCGCTCTGTCTTCGTTCTGCCATGTTTGTCTCTCCTTTTATCGACCCCCGCCCCTCTAACCCCCGCCCCCTCTCTTTCACATCCTCGTACGCGCGGTGCTGCCGTCGTATCGCTGACGACAGTGTCTCGCGGAGCCGCTTCGGCTTATCCTTGCGCCACCCCCTTCCCCCCTCCTTGCCTTTCCCGCACCTTCGAGCAGCATTAGGCGATGAGCACTGAACAAGATAGCCCCTCGCTTGCGCATGTTCGATCCGGAGATGTCCTCTTTATGAATCGAAAGTGCCTTGCCATGAAAGACCCGCTTGGTATGGTCTTGTGTGGTCTCTCCAAGACAGAGAACCGCTTTGACCACGTCGGCATGTTTTTGAAGATAAGCGAGGAGGAGCTCCGCAAGTACCCCGAGGCACGCAAGCGCATCGCGGTGTTGTCGCCGTCAGGCACGTACGTGCTCGAGACGAACATGCGTGGCATCACACTGTACGCAGCGGAGGGGCGAGTGAGGCGCACAACTGCGAATGAGGTAGCCTCGCGCTCTGTCAACGTGGGAGACACCGAGAAGCAACAAGAGGCGCAGGAGGCGTTTCTGGAGCAAATGGAAACCATGTACAGCACTCCGTACGAGAACGCGGTTTTTCATCTTATCCCCTCCATCTGCAGTCCTCCAGACAAGATGGACCGAGTGCGAGCAGCACACAAGTTCAACACACTTCGCCTCGAGGTGGCGGCCCTCACAGAAATGGCCACCACGCATCCTGGCCAGGCGGAGGTCTACCGTGCCGTCGCGCACAAGTACCGGCACGCGCAATCGTTTCTTCTCTCCACCTACTTTCCCCACTTGGCCTCCACGTCGCCGACGGACGCACTTGCCGTGAACTGGAGCACCGGCCACTACTGGATTGACGGGGTCAACAACGCCGACAAGATGGTCTGCTCCGAACTCATCTGCAACCTGTGGCATCGCGTGGGTCTCACGGTGGGGTATGTACCGGCATCCTCCATTCGCCCCTTCGACTTGCTGGACGATGAGCGCTTTAACTTTGTCTCGCCGGCGAGTGAGCTCGGCGAAATCGTTCCCATTAGGATAAGCAAGCCGTACGCGCGGTACTGGAAGGCGCCGAGCGGAGGCGCGCCGGCGACAGCGCGAAGTGCTAAGGCTGCGCAGGCGTCCATGACAGAGGACCAGCGCCTCAAGTTCTACAACGACGTCTTCACCAGCAGTGGACGACCGCCAGTGGGGTCGCTGAGGGCCGCCGCCGCCTCCTCGGAGCCACTCCCGTCTCGGTGGGTGGTGCAGTCGAACACGCGCAGCGACGTCATTCCCAACTTGTGGTTCCGCGTCTTCTGCTCTGGTGTGCTGTTTGCCGCCTGCGCGGTGCCGTGCGCCCCTTTGACGCTGCGGTGGATGGAGGGGCAGGTGGGACTGTTCTTGCTGCGCGGGAGCGTCTGGTCCGTCGCGTGCGGCGTGTTTGCCCGGAACGTCTCGTTTGCCGCCGTGCAAGCCCTTGTTCTCGCGGCGGCAACGCGCCGCTGCAATGTGTCTGGGGACGAGCTGGTCATGGGCTCGCACACGCTCAGCAACCTCGTCGACACACGGCATCCGTACTATTGCACGGTCGCCCTCTACGGCCTCTCCGCCCTTGTGGCGCATCTTGCAACAACACCGTTGCGCAACGCCAACATCTCCTACCACTTCGGCCCCGTGCTCCCCGGGCCCATCTCGATGCGGCGGCTGTGTAAGGGGAACGTTTTGCTCTCACCTGCCGCCGTGCTGTTGCCCTTCCAAGCCTGCTGGCTTTCCTGGTACGAGACAGCAGGGTCCTTCATCGTGCCAACGCTATCGTCCGTGTGGCGTCCTCGAGAGGACCTGCTCGCACGCCCGGAGTGGCCGCACTACCGGAGCGATGCCCTTATCGGCGCCTTTGTCGCCACGCTTCTCACGGATGCATTGTTCTACCCCGTTGCCACGATGGCAACACGCCGATTCATGAGCGACCTCTATAAGCCGCAAAGGCCGCCGAGCTTCGGACGATCGCTCTACGCAGGCTACCGGTATCGTCTTCTCAGCAACCTTGTCATCCTCTCCACGTCCACCGCGTACCTGTACGGACTTGGAAGCATCTAGCACATCCTTGCGCACGGGGTAGAAAAGTCGTGCGTGCCGGAGCACTGTTTCCTCGAGCCGTATCCTCGTGGCCGTATCACCGCCACATGGAGAAGATAGCGCCTGCGCCAGTAGACGAATACTCGCTCACATTCTCGCATGACACCGACATGCACAGTAGAAAAAGAAAACAATGCAGGACCTTGACGTAAGTTGGCGTGCAGACACGGCGCTCGCAGGTACATAACAGCTGCCACACATCCGGAAGAAAGAACATTAGGAACAACACGCGCAGCACGAGATAATCCATCTTTGTGCAAGCGCCGTCTGCGATGGCTGATGCCGCTCGCCCAGCTTCGCTTCCTCTAAGATCCTCCCTCGACGTGTCAGCCCGACTCCGCTGCTCTCTTGCGCCGTGTCCTCTGCTCTCGCTCTCGCTCTCCACGCTGAAGCGTGTTCCGCACACCGGAGCGACACGGTATGCCACACGTGCAGCCCCAATCATAACGAGCGGAATCCGCTGTTCCCCTTCCCACACGCAACACACCCGTGTGTATTCAGAGGTCTACAAGCTCGTCGCGTTCAACCCAGCTGCACAAATCCCTCTATATCAGGATGAGGACGTGCCGTTGGCCGCGAATACGACGGGCAAACGCTTGCCCTTGCTCTTTTCGTTGCCCCTTCCTCTCCGCCCTGAGGTGACAGGTGAGTGTACACCACTCCCGAAAGGCGAATTGGGCTGCCAGCCGGTCCAGTATACGACGTTCCACGGATCCCCACTCCATCCCATCTCCCTTTCTCACGCGATAGGAAGTACGCCAGACAGGGATGCTGTGAACGCGGCTGTGGTCTTGATGGTGCAGAGGTGGGCAGCGGGGGGGGGGTGCGTGTGCGCTGAGTTTTCGATGGACTGGTGTCGGAAAGGAAGCTGTGCATGGGCATTCTCATGAATGTCCGCGCCTCGCGTGGCCTCGCGTTTGCGGGGCTCCAGACGGATTACGCCAGCTGTCGACGGCACCTCCGGAGCACCGAAGACCGAGGGAAAGGCGGGCGTCCTGCGCACGTGGGGATCCTGACGGCGGGTGGCTCGATCATTCATGCTGCTGAGCGAGGGGGTGCGGGTGCCCGAGGAGTGCATCCGTCGCCTCGAGGCGGCGGTCAGCCGATGCATGGACAGCCGCACGCGCCCGCTTCCGGGAGACGAAGCGGATGCGGACATGGGTCTCTGCAGAACGCTCACCCTGCCCAAAACTTCATAGCTGACCCGTATTGCCTAGGCTGCTGCATGATGCAGACGGTCGTCGTCGTCTCGGCGATCTACGGCGTCGCATTCAACGGGCGCAACATGACGCCAGCAGAGAACCGCGACACTGCGCTGGCCTTGAAGAGGGCCTTCGGCTGCCTCCTCAACTCCGGCGTGGCTCTCGCACGTGCTTACCCTCTGCAGTGCCCACTCCCGGGACGAGCGGGCGATGGGCCTCGTGGCCCTGATGTGTTTAACCGCGAGCAGGAGCATGAGACGGGGGAACGGCAGGAAGAGAACACGCACCCGCAGAACGGCTGGAAATCGGGGTGCCGCTACGGGCACGCGATGGAGTCACGGCCCCGCCGACCGTGTAGGTGCGCCGCACATGGGAGGCGCCTGTTCTTTTGTGTTCTTGTCTGCTGGAGCTGTGGCTCACCTTTATTTGGATGGCGCCTCTGCCATCGTTGCTGTCCCCACGGGCTATCTTCAAACAGTCATGCAGCCAACGCGGAGCTACTTAGCCCGCAACTCGCCGTCCATACGTGAACCACGGCCCGTTGCATAGAATCCGGCGAGAACCCCACAGGCAGGCCGAGCAGTGATCCTGCACACCAAGCGCCGAGGGTCGCAACTGGTGGCACGGGGAGGTGCGGCGTGTAACTGGAAGGACGGTGGGTCCGCGCTCCCGTCTGAACACAAGCGGCAGACATGCACCCGCATCTACGCCTTTCTATGCACGACGCGCTCTGTGCCTTTCAGTATGGCGTTGGTGCCAGCGGCAGGGTCTCACACGCGCACCACAAGTCGGGTCGATTGCGACGAATACGCTGACTCGCTCAATGACATCGCTGCGAGTGTCTCCGATCTTCTGTCACTCCCCTCCCCTCTTTCACGCGAACGAAGAGGTATCGACTCTCTCTCTCTCCGGGTAAGAGCTCGTTGGCCCTGTTCGCTGCCTTGCGTTGTTCTTCCGTTCCTCCGCGGCCCGCACCCCTTCGGCTCGCATTTTTTCTTGCGAGTGTTTTTTTTTCTAGTTTTTGGTGTGACCAGCCCGCTTCTCTCTCTTTGCTCTGCTCTGACCTGCCGCCCAACTCTCTACGGACAGCCTCCCCCCCCCCCCCACCCTCTATCCGCATACAGGCAGACAGAGAGGCGCGCCGGGGCAAATACGGTCCCTCGTCGTCGTGTCGCTCTTTTTCGTCAAGGCGGCAGCAAACCGCACGCCTTTGTGCGTCCGCCCTTCTTTTGCGTGCAGCGGCGCATTGGTCCTCAGTAAAGGCACCGAGCTTCGCTTCTCCAGTATGCCGGCGAAGGAAGTCGAGCATGGCAGCGCATCGACGGAGCTGCTGAACCAGTACGCCAAGTACTTCCCGCGCGTCCTCTTCACCAGCAATGAAGCCTTCGAGAAGCATGCCGCGACCCTTGACCCCGAGGCGTACAAGACCTGCGTAGATCTGCCGGAAGGCGAGGAGTCGCCAGAGTCGAACCCGCGCGAGCACATGTATGTGCTGACAACGCTGGTGGGCCGCAACCCGACCACCGCCGCCTTTGTGGCCACGCGCGGCTCGGACCCGTCGGAGAAGGTTGTGGCCAAGTTTGTCATGCTGAGCGATGACCGGCAGGCCACGTACGCCCGAAGTGAGCTGCACTGCCTTGCCGCGTGCAAGCACTTTGGCATTGTAAAACACTTCGACGACTTCAAGTCCGACGACAAGCTGTTGCTTATTATGGAGTACGGCAGCGGCGGCGACCTCAACAAGCAGATCAAGCAGCGCCTGAAGGAGCACCTGCCGTTTCAGGAGTACGAGGTCGGGCTTCTCTTCTACCAGATTGTGCTGGCCTTGGACGAGGTGCACAGTCGCCGCATGATGCACCGTGATTTGAAAAGTGCCAACATCTTCCTCATGCCCACCGGCATCATCAAACTCGGCGACTTCGGCTTCTCCAAGCAGTACAGCGACTCCGTCTCGCTCGATGTGGCGTCGTCGTTCTGCGGTACCCCGTACTACCTTGCCCCGGAGCTGTGGGAGCGCAAGCGGTACAGCAAGAAGGCCGATATGTGGTCCCTCGGTGTCATTCTGTATGAACTGCTCACCCTGCACCGTCCCTTCAAGGGGCCGTCGCAGCGCGAGATTATGCAGCAGGTGCTGTACGGCAAGTACGACCCGTTTCCGTGCCCTGTGTCGAGCAGCATGCAGGCGCTGCTGGACCCGCTGCTGTCAAAGAACCCGACCGAACGGCCGACCACGCAGCAACTGCTGCACACGGAATTCCTCAAGTACGTGGCAAACCTGTTCCAGGATATTGTGCGTCACTCCGAAACCATCTTGCCTATCGATAGGACAGAGATTCTGAAGCAGCTGCAGGAGAGCGGCGAGCGAGCCCCGTTGCCGTCGTCGATCCGCTACGGCGTAATGACCTCACAGGTGACCCACGGCGGGTATCTGTACAAGTACGGCTCTGACTTCCGCTGGAAGAAGCGTTACTTCTACATTGGTGATGGCCAGCTGCGCATCTCGCTGAGCGAGAACCCCGAGAATGACGGCGTGGCCCCCAAGTCCGTTAACCTGGAGACGGTGGGTGACGTCTTTCCCGTGCCTGAGGTGTACTCGCAGAAGCACCCGAATCAGCTGGTGCTGTGGTTCAACAACGGCCAGAAGATCATCGCGTACGCCAACACGATGGAGGACAGAGACATGTGGATCTCAAAGTTCCACCGCGCATGCGGTATGTAATGGCACAGGCCCCGCATGCGCAAAGAGAAAGGAGTGTAGCTGCAGGGTGCAAGAGGGAGGAGGAAGAAGACGGCACGAGCACAGCTCCATCCATGAGACATGCTGCCAACGGTCCCACTTGTTGAAGTGGCGGAAACGGAGGGAGAAGGGCACGCTGGCACCGAGCTGGTCTGTTTGTCCTTCTCGTCGCGCTGCCGCTGCGGCTCTCTCATTCTTGCTTGAAGCGTGTGCTGATTGCGGCTTGTACGTAACCGTGTCTCTCTCTCTCTCTCTATGCATCGTTCTGTGCCACACGTCGGTCAGCAACACCATCGAGTGGCTCGACCTCCATCTCCCTTTCTTTGTTGTTGTCTATCGCGTCTACCACTCTGCGTGCGCCCTTGTTCATCTGGGCACCGTTTGTTTTCTGTTTCTACATGTACCGCCATCACCCGCCGCCCTGCGCGTCTCTTCCGCCTCCCCCCCCCCCTCTCTCTCTGCCCCCTCTTTCTCTTCTATACGCAGTAGTCTACTTGCTTTGCGCCCACTCTCTCCCCCTCTGTGTAGTTGTATTTTTCTGTTCGCCCTCTTCTCATATCCCTCCCCCAATTCTCTGTGGAGCACTAGCAGGGAAGCGCGCACATGCAAAGACTTGCCGCCCCGAACGCCCTGAGAATAAGCGTAAGAGTCAAGAGGCAGCGCGAGGACAGCCAGAAAGACGAAGAAGAAGTGTCAGTGTGCGCTTATCCGTTCGCCTCTTTCACCCTCTCTCTCTCTCTCTCGCTGGTGCCGTTGCTGATGGGGTTGCTTTGTTGGCACCTACCGTGTCTCTCAGTGTGCTCGGTGTCGTTTCCTTTTCTTGATTGCTCGTTTTTTTTTCGTTGTTGATTTTCGTTCATCCCCCTGTTGTTTTCGCTGTTGCCTGTTTGCCTTCTGTCATGTACTCTCACCCTTTCTTGCTCGTTCTCTCTCAGCGCAGCTCTCGATCACTATGCTCACGCAAAGCTGCTTCACTTGCGTTTTTCGGAGAGGGCAGGGGTGTCTCCTTGTCCTCTCTTTTTCTCTTGGTCTTCGTTTTGGTTTTCCCGTTGTATTGCTTTGTTTCCGTCCCAGTGGCGTGCGCCAACGATGCAAGTGGATGAAGGGCTCCTGCTGTTGTGGTGAGACGAGGCGTGCGCATGCAAAAAGTGCCGAGAAACCTCACTCTCCCCTCCCCTCGCCCTCAACGGCATGTTTTAAGGCTCGATCCGTTATCCTCTCGTTTGCGTGTTTGCATGTTGTTTCACTGAATATTCGAGTGAATATTTTCCCGATGCTTTTCCTTGGTCTCATTCTTCCTCCTTCCCCCCTCCCACCCCCACCTACCCTATGTCATCACTCTCCTTTCCTCGTCCACCTTCTGTTTCCGTTTCAGGCGATGCACTACCATCTTTTTTATTAGTTGTCTTCATGGTCGGTGAGCCCTTTTGATACTGCTGCTGCCGCTGTTGCGGCAGGCAGAAGCACGCACGCTGCTCTAGTTGTGTTGGCACTCCAGCTCGACATCTGAGTAGCGAGGTCGCCGTCTTTGTCGCTTTTTTGTTCACCTGCTGCTCTCCTCTCGTGCACGATCAGTCACGATGTGCACTCGTGTGCTTTACTTGCAGACGAAACGCGTGCGCAGGTCTCTCACCACGGCTTTGCCTCTCTCTCTGCGTGTGGAGCCCCGTGAACGCGCGGATGCAGTGGCATGTGCTTTTTACGCGCACCCACTCGCATGACTCGAAACGCAAGATGATGGTGATGTACATAACCAACCACTGGTCGAACACCCCGCCCCCGGCCTCCTTGCCGTCTTTACGCGCTTTTATACACACATGGCATGATTCCTGCCACTCTGTTTATCAAATGACTCATGTGCAACTCCTCTTCGTTCTATGCTCTCAGTGTCTCGCCTTTTTTTTTCGCCGTCATCGTGCTGAACGCCAGTTGTTTTCTGTCAACTGGATAGCGCCCCCCCCCCCTCCCCCTCTTTTACTTCGACTCTCCGGTTTCAGTCATGTTTGCGTTCTTTGCGTTGTGCTCTTCTGTCTAGCCCCTCCCTCTGTTCTGGTTTTCGCTTTCTTTTTGGTCATGTGCACGACCATGGCAATCTGTCTTGCCCCATCCCTCTTCTTGGTGGATTCTTTTCTTTGTCGCTGCGGTGCGAGTGCGTCTCTGTTGGCGGTGATCGGTCTCGTGAACGTTATGCGCGGGTATGGTCGGCACTGCGCGCCGCGACACCACATTTAATGGCTTTCTCACCCCCCCCCATCCCGCCGCTTCGTCCTTCCGCCCTGCAAACTCCTTCCGCCCTGCAAACGCGTGCGCTTTTGTTTTCCTTCCTCTTTCTTTCTCTTCGGCTTTATAAGAGAAACCGGTGGACGGAGGCGTGCCACACAGTGCGTGGTATCTCAGGGTCCACGACACCACCACTCTATTTCGGTGGGAGGAAGCCAGGGAGCCTCTCCCTACCCTTGTCAATGCACAGCCACCTCTGGCGGCGACAGGGCCAAGTGTCTGCGACGTGGGGAGGTCAGCGCGATGCACGCCTACTGACGTCGGCGATGCGGCCCTGGATGGCGTTGCGTCGGAGAGACCTGCGACAATGCACAGGTTTGTACCACCTATATGATAGGTAAATCGTCAGCGTAACTCGAACGTGTATCCTGCCCGGCCCTCACACTGCCCGCTGGCGGTGGGGGGAATCGGAGCCGCTCCGAGGGTGATGCACCAGGCGACTAGCGGCGTAATAAGAGCGGGGGTGGGTAGAGTTTGAGGCAGAGGCGGTGCTCCGCCGACTGCGTCGGCGCACTGCTTTAATCTGTGTCTACCGCTGCTTTGCGCCAAGGGCCTGGGTCTGTGACATGCTGGGGTCGAGTGGAACTTAACTTCTGTTCTAGAATCGAGTGTACACGTTGAGCAAAAACAAAGAAACGCCTTTCAATCTTTTTTGTCCACTCTCAAGGTGGCTTATCTCACTCCCTCTCTCTGTGGAAGCCACCAAAGACAGGAAGAGGCCCTCACCAACTGTTCCTCTGGTGCGTGCGCTGCGTGGGTTGCAGACGCTGCACTTCTGCCCGCTCCCCTCCCGTGTGCCCTCCATCCCTCCCGCTTTCCTTCCACTTGTCTCCCTTCTCGCGTTTGCCTCTTCTTTGCACACCAACGTACGCCGTGTAGAACTTGTGTCACGCAACAGGAAAGATACGCAAAAAAATATATTTTCATCTGTTTCTCATTTCCCGACACGCGCTTTTCTTTCGTCGTTTTTCTTCGCTCCCCGCTCCCTCTACTCTGCCCAACCCCGCGAGCCGCACGCTCCGTCGCAGCACTGAGCGAACACGCACGCAGACATTTGAGCACTTACTGGGCGAGGAGGAAGAAAAGGAGAAGTACGAGTACGCCCCACGCTGTTTTCCTTTTTTTTTTCGTGGTTTTTTTTTCGTTTTTGTTGTTTGTGTGTTTCTCTTTTGTTTTTTGCTTTCTTCTTCCTCCAAAATTGTCTCGTGCCTTGACTTCCTCTTGTCTCTCCCCCTCTCCCAGCTCCCCGCTTCTCCGTTTCCAGACGTCTGCTCTGTCGCCTAGCTTCCGCGTTCTAATTTATGCTTGATTTAATTTCGTTTTGAACCGGGCTGTGCTTGTTTGCCTCCACCTTTCTGTCTGAAGCTCCCCCACCCACCCCACACACATACACGCATACTAGTCGCCTTCTCATCTCTTTGCTTTCTCGTGTCGCTCTCCCTCTCTGCCAACCCCCCCCCCCTTTTTCTTGCGCACTTCTCTTGTGTGAAGTGCCCTGCGTTCTTTCCTTCGCTTGATTCTCATCTGTTGGCCCCTTCTCCCCGCAAGCTTTCCACCAGACGCTGGTCGAGAGAAAGGCAGCAGCAAGGTAGAAACTACACCAAAGCACGATCGACCATGTCGCAACAGCAGTGGACACCCGATCAGCGTCGTCAGCAGATCGCGGAGATGCTGCGCAACAAGGGTGTCATTTGCAGGGACTTTCTTTTTACCGGCCGCTGTTCCCGTTCGCCGACGTGTCCTTACATGCACGTGGCGAACGGGGAGACGCGGCCGGTGCCGTGGAGCGTGTGCACGTTCTTCACACAAGGCAAGTGCCTTCGTGATGGTTGCAGTTTCTTTCACGGGACTCAGGCTCAGCTAGAGGAACTGCACGCATCCGGGGTGCCCGTTTACCGCCCGCAGGACTACATGAAGATCGCGGTGCCTCCCGCCGAGTACCTTAATCCGGATGGCAGCATTGCCACTCACCTCTCCATAGCCGCGGTACCCATGACGCCTGCACTACATCTTGTGCACGGACCCACCGTGTCGCACGAAAACGCCGTCAACTCCTTTCAACCCGTTTTGGTCATGCAGCCGAACTCGCAAGCTATCGCACCAACCATGTTCGCCTCTCAGGGCCGTACAGCGCACACCACACCGTCGCATTTCGCTTTCTACGCTAATGCTCCTATTGCATCGCAGATGTCCACCCTCTCCGCCGCCACTGTGCTCCAGCCGACTCTGCACGCTGTGCAACCGACGGCATTCTACCAAGCCACAAACGCGCTGCTTGCGCAGCCACAACAGCACTTCGCACCTGTTCCGCAGCTCAATACGCCTCAGCACCACCAGCCCACTCAACAGGCACTTGGCAGTCGTGTCTACTTCCATATCCAGCCCCACTAGGCGCAACTCTCAAGTGGGCTTCCCAGGTACACTTCACTTCTACCATGTGCTACGCAAATAATGGGCAATGCGAAGGCGTGGAACTGGACGCTTCCATGGAGCTTGTGTGGACGCCCCGCAATTCGGCAGCTGTTCGCAAGCAAGCTTTTCTGTGCTCCACGCTCTTTGCGTTTCTTGCTTCCCTCGCTCCCTGACCCTTTCCTGATGAGTGGGGGCACCAACGCGTGTCATGAGGGCTCCATAACTATTCTCTGGGAAGAAGCCAGGGAGCCCCTCCCTACCCTTGTCAATGCACAGCCACCTCTGGCGGCGACAGGGCCAAGTGTCTGCGACGTGGGGAGGTCAGCGCGATGCACGCCTACTGACGTCGGCGATGCGGCCCTGGATGGCGTTGCGTCGGAGAGACCTGCGACAATGCACAGGTTTGTACCACCTATATGATAGGTAAATCGTCAGCGTAACTCGAACGTGTATCCTGCCCGGCCCTCACACTGCCCGCTGGCGGTGGGGGGAATCGGAGCCGCTCCGAGGGTGATGCACCAGGCGACTAGCGGCGTAATAAGAGCGGGGGTGGGTAGAGTTTGAGGCAGAGGCGGTGCTCCGCCGACTGCGTCGGCGCACTGCTTTAATCTGTGTCTACCGCTGCTTTGCGCCAAGGGCCTGGGTCTGTGACATGCTGGGGTCGAGTGGAACTTAACTTCTGTTCTAGAATCGAGTGTACACGTTGAGCAAAAACAAAGAAACGCCTTTCAATCTTTTTTCTTCCGTGTGTGTCTGTGCTTAATTCGTTGTTCTCCTCTTACTTCTGTAAGTTTCTGGTTTAAATACAAGTCTTACTTTTTTTCCTTTTCTCCCTCGGTCTCGTTTTGTCTCGTCCGCGTGCACGTTTTGCGTTTTTCTGTGTGCTTCCTCCCCGCGCTTCTTTTTTTTGTCTTGATTTCGCGCGCCACATGCGTTTGTTTTGTGTGCGCGCCTGCCGTCAACTGTGTATGTGCCCACGTTACATGCTCTCCTGTTCTCTCCACCGCCTCCCCCCACCAGCCCCTCCGCAACTGCCTCCTTTTTTTTGTTGTTGCTCTTTTGGCTCTGTTTGGTTTGGTTTTCTCTTGGTTTTCGTTCCTATGTTTTTCTTCCCCTCCCCCCCCCCCGCCCCCTGTCGCTTTGCTTTCGCCGCCTCACACGCTCGCCCACAACCCACCGCACTGTGCTCTCGCTCATTGTCCGTCTTTTTGACGGTTGTAAGCTCGTGTCACAGGACTGTGGAACGAAAGAAAAAGAAAAAGCAGGAATGAGAGGGTCGAATCAACACCGCTTGCTTGCCTCTTTTTGTTGTTTTTATCGGCTCTCCCCCACCATGCTTAAAATCACGAAAGGCAGAAATCGAAGACGTCGCTGCCTATGCAGCTTTTCTAGCAAGCGATAAAAAGACAAAGAAAAAGCGTGGCCACGAGTTGAGTAAAGCCAGATAACCAACACGCAACGCTGTTGATGCGCAGCCGTTACCATGGCCGTGACTTATTTGCTTGCGTTTGTTGTTGTGAACGTGCCTCAAACCGATCGCTACGCGAGTATATAGCATTGCGCAGTCCGGTTTCTACCGAGGTCACCACAGAAGAAGCGCATCTGGCCGACTCCTTTTTACTCCCTCTTTTCTGAGCACCTCCTAATGGCCGTCTTCGACGTTGCAAAGCCTTTCCGCTGCTCTGTTCTCAGCACATTCAGCGATGGTACTGCGCCTGCAAATATTTGGAGAACAGTGTGTCATGATCTGCGCAAACATCCTTGAGCGTGTCCTTGCTGAACAGACCTTTGGTTGAGCTTGCGCGCGATAATGGCCGAGGTGAGAGACACAGCGAAGGAGGGCTGCGCCGTCTCGAAGACTGCAGCGCCTAAGGTAGTTGGGCTGCAGATTTCACGCCCCAGTGATAACGACAGAAGTTCTTTGCGTTCGTAATGATACGAGTGTCTCTTTTATTGTTGTCTTTTCTGCCCTTCTGGGTCGTTTTTTTTTCTTTCTTCGAGCATCTCATACTCGCCTTAACAGACGTGTGTCTACACAGAGGCACACACCGCAAAATCCGGCGAGTGAAAGTCGCGGGTGCGAGTGCATTACGTCTCTGAATTCAGTCCATCCTTCGCTCGTGGTTTGATAGGGACCCGCCGGAGCCCATCGATGAATCTGAGCGTGTTGTTGCCTTCCCTTTCCTCCCGCTGAAGCACATGAACATGCTAAGTTGAGGAAGGAATCGCTGACACTTTCAGGCTCCACCTCTCACATTTTTCTTCCCGCTCTCTCTCTCTCTCTCTTTGTCGTGTTCCGTGCTTCGCCTCCTCAACAAACCGGTACTTTCAGCTGATGAGGCTCTGCTGCTCAGCCTGGAGGTTGTTTTGTTTCGTTCTCCCTCTCCTCTTTTCTTTCTCACGAATGACCTCTCTCTCTCTCTCTCTCTTGCTCTCTTCCATTTTGCCTTTTGCTTGATGTGTTGGTTTGTTCTACGTCTGAGAGTCAACCACTCGGTTTTCTTCTGTGTGTCGCGGAGTTGCTTTCTTTGTCTCTCACAGCCTGCGTTGCGCTAGGGCTCGTCACTTACCATGACGTGGATTTGCAAAGGTCCAGTTAAGAACAGAGGAACAATGTCCACAACTGCATTCTTATGCAGGCACGTGGGCCTGTATGCTCACCGCCACGCACAAACGAATGTACAACCACACATACCACCTCATCCTCGCGGCGTCACATCCACACGCAAGAGTGGACGCATTCATTTGTACTTTCAATGCGTGCAACTGTGCGTGTACGTATGTGTTTGCGGTCCCCTCTTTCGCTTTCATCGCGCGGCTGTGATTGTGATTGTGTGTGTGTTTGTGCTGCTGCTGCTGCTGTGGGGCTTTTTTAAAATATCCTTTCCGCCCTTTGTTTCATCTGTTTTCTTGTGTTTGTTTGTTTGTTCCTTTCGCTTCTCAGTATGAGCGTTCTTCCAAGACGTCCTCTTTGTCTTTGGTGTGCTCCGTGTTGTTCTCCGTTGTATGTTCTTTATTTTTTCCCCCTTCTTTGGTGGCGTGCTGCTGTTCTCCTTTCGTCCTCCTCCCCCCCCCCCCCCACCCCACCCTTTCCTTCTCCCTCTCTTTGTCCTTTTTGTTCTTTTCGTGTGCGTATCACACGAAAACCGCTGGGAAGCTTCACCGCGCCAACTCCCCATCTGTCCGCGTTACCGTACCTGCCTCACCGGCACGCGTTTTGTTATCAACTTGCGGCTCGGCAAAGAGGGATCTTCACCTCTCTCTGTTCTCCTCGCCCCATGTCCCGTTAGACACGCGCCTTGGGTTTCTTCACCGAACAGTGCATGGTGCGCGTCTCCTCTTCTTAGAAAAGCAACGCAATCGAAGGGCGCCGTTCGTTTACGCTGGGTGTGTTGCCTTTGCGTTCATTTCGCCCCCCCCCCCTCCTTGCTCTCCTTCTCTCACGGTGTTTGTTGTCCCTGTGAACGCGTGTGTGTGACGCTATTCTCTTGGCGCACATGGAATGTGCACACATGAGCAAAAAGCGGCTCTTTTTGTGTGTGTGTGTGCGCGCGCGTGAGTGTGTGTATGTGCGTATGTATATGTGCGTGTGCCCGTCTGTAGGTACTTTACTGAGCGAAGGAGTCGCGGAGTCAAATGATGTTGGGTAGCCGAGAGGTGGTGAAACGGTTTGTCGGTCCGCGGAGCTGCTTCCGAAGTGTCGTGAAGAAGGGACCTCGGAGGTCAGGTCGTTTGGCGGCTGTTCCCCGGAGCCTCCTCCATTTCTCCCCGCGCTCTCTCGCAGGGATGCGGTGGTGTGTACTGGTGCCTCGTGCACTCCCCTTGTTTTGGTCTGCTATCCTCGTTTGTATGTGCTCCTCTCTCTTTCTCTAACCCCCCTTCTCTTCTGCTTGCATGGCCACCCACCACCCCCTCCCTCCCTCCCTCCCTTCCCCTCATAACAGTGCGGTGAAGCACATCAAAATGGCGTACCCTGGAAACGTGGTGAAGGGCCACTCCGGAAGACTCATGGGGAGGCGACCTGCTCGAGGAGCTTTTACCTGAGGTGGCACCATCGCCAACAAGGCGCGGGCGTACGGAACCGCCAGCAGAGTACTACTCTACCGGCGGAGGTACTCTACTTCTCGCGCCGCAGTTTGGAGGGGCGGTGATCTACAAGCAGGCAGGGCCTACGGTGTGCAACTCGACACGCTCTGCCGTCGCTACCTCCCGCGCCATGCGACGCTTCCCTGCGAAGCAATATGCCGTGCTTGGCGGCGCGAACGGGCTCGTGCTCTCCGCCATCAAGCCAGCAGGTCGTGGGTGCGCTGCACCTTCCGCATGCTCTGCGGTCGCATCGGATCTCGGGAATCTTGGAGGAGGCGTTGGACAGCACACCCGCTGTCTTGACCGCGTGCGGTTCTGCGCCCTCAGCTGCCGTACCATAGGCGCCACGTCGCAAGCTCCGCGCGGTGGGGCCGGGCTTATCAGTCTCTCACAGCGCATGCGCGCGACAGCAGTGGTACAGCGAGGATTGTGACCTCCACATGACCGTCAGCTGCTTCGCACATCACCTGCCTGTACGGGTAGGAGATGGGCCGGCAGCGGCCGCTCGCCTCCGGCGTTGGCCTACACGAGGCACCCGCTTCACGGCAGAACACCCTTGCTCCCCCCCCCCATAACCCAGAACAGGAACAGGAGGGCGTGGAAACACGCTGGGCGGCCCGTGATGGTGCTGTTCCCCTGACCACGCGGCGCAGCAAGGGTGCTCGTATCGGCGGCCCGCACTCGGTGCCGTCAGCCCCGTACCGGCAAAACGCCGTCGTGCGCACTCCAATTTTTGCGCGAGCGACGACGCACGTAGCGCGTTGCTCCCACGTCCCACGGAGGTCTGCAATCTATTGCTTACGTCGCTGCGGCAGCAGAACGCGGCGGCGGTGCTGCCTTATGGTGTATGACGTCCTGTGGCGTCCCAGCACAGGAACTCGCGACACTCCGGAGACACAAGCAAGCCGCACTGGTCAGCGCCAGTACCGCCCTCTGCGCCGAGACGAATTCGGCGCGAAGGCCTCGTCGTTGAAGAGCCTCGGCGTGGAGACGGCTGAAGTGCTCTGCGAGATCCAGCGCCTACAGGGTACACGTGATGTGCCGGCTCTGCCCCTGCTTTCCGAATGGCTCCCTTCCCTCAAGAGCACTACCTCACTGGACTGGGATGCTGCTGAGGTGATGCGAGCGAGTCCGCCCGAGGCGCGGGACTTCTGCATCGGGCGCGGAGGCACTTCGGCCGTCTCCGGGCGTCGAGGATAGGGAAAAAGCGCCGCCTCCGCTGCTCTCCCTTTCAAACCCTTCTCGCCTCTCACCGTGGATGGTCGCGTGGTAGGCCACGAGAACATGGAAAAACAGAAAAACTGAACTACTCTGAAGGCCACAGCGATGCGCATGTCTTCGTCACCGCTTCTTGGGAGAAGTGTGCGGGAGGGACAACCACTTTCGGCTCCTTCTTTTTCTCTCCATCTCTGCAGCCTCCCTACGGCGCGCATGCCATGTTGAATGTGTAGCGGAGGAGACAACAGAGAGACTTGACGAGCGACACGTTTAGAGCAGCCTGCGCAATCCCCTGTCTCCTCGGTGCTTATCGCCTCATGTGCAGGGCACGTGTGCTCACCCTCCCCTCCTCCTCCCTTTCCCTACTTCTGACAGGTGCATCTCGCCGCTCTGCAGAGAAAGTACGTGAGCAGCAAAAGAGTCGCGTCGCTTGCGACTGAGGCGCCATGCGGGTGACTGTGCGACAATGCAACGTCTTTGACCCGGCGTTCATGCGCAAGGTGAAGCGCACCCTCAGCGCCTACAAAGGATCCATGGAAACGTCGGCGAAGAAGTCGATGTCGCGTGAGGCGTTCGTAGACATTGACGAAAAGGGCGCCGCGTGGTACCTGGGCCACATGCAGTCGGCCGCGAACATGCTTGCCGACAAGGTGAAAGACGCGGACTTCATTCTCGAGATACGCGACGCACGGCTGCCCTTTACGACGGAGAATCCAAATATTCGCAAACTGACCGCTGGAAAGCCACGTCTTATCATCTTCAACAAGGCGGAGCTGTCAAACGAGGACAGCAATCGCACGATTCAGGAATACTACGAACGGAACGGCGCCTTTGCGCTCTTCACCAGCGCGCGGCGGTGCTGGAGGGACGTCGTGGAGGCGGTGCAGCGCTTCACCACGCACATTCTGCCCCCGCTGCCGTATAAGACAGTCGCCCACGTTGGACTCGTTGTGGGATGCCGAATGTGGGCAAGTCGACGTTGATCAACTCCCTGAGGCTCGCCCACGAGTATCAGTTTCACCGTGAGGACTTCCGCCGCTCCCGATCACCTGAGACGGTCTCCATCACACCAGGCACCACGCGCGGCATGAAGCTGGTCCCTCTCTCCAAGGAACCACCCGTGGTGCTGTACGACACACCAGGTCTCACACTGCCCGGCTGCTTCACGAAAGAGTCGGGGTTGAAGCTGGCGGCATGCGGCATCATCCCCACCAACGACGTTTCCCTTCCGCAGGGCATGGTAGCGCGCTACATCTACGACATACTCGTTGCGTCCGGCTCATCGGAGCACATGGCCGAGTGTCTGCACCTTCCGCGTGTGCCAATCAGCTTCGATGACTGCGTCGCAATGATCTGCGAGCGCAGCGGCACAAGTGGGCAGACCGAAATGGGCAACCTCGACCCCGTTCGCGCGCACCGGTTCTTTGTGCACGACTTCACCATGGGCAACCTGGGAAAGATCACTCTCGACGTGCTACCCCGGCGCGTGCTGCGTAGTTCTCAGTCGTCGATTCCGCTGCTGGAGAGCGGAAGCAGCACCGCAGCTACGGACGGTGCGCAAGCCGCCGCGGGCGATGATGATGGGTATGTCTGGACGCACCATGTGGAGACGAGCGACGTGGTCGAGCGCTATCCTGACCACATGCGCGATGTGCTGCAGTCGCTGAAGGGCCCACTTCATCACGACGGGGTGCCACGCCGGCGTGGGGCACCGTCCGTGAAGAACTTAGACAGCCCGTCGGACTGTACCGTCATCAGCCGCAAAAAAGGACCTATTAGCCGAGCCACGGCGTTCGATGAGCAACTAAAGCGCCACACGCGATTGGCGCCAGGACGGTGATGAGTTCCATGTGTGCCAAAAACATGCACTCCTCAGAGCTTGCATCTGCGCATGTGAGTTCCTCCCGCCGCAGATGCTTTTTCTGTAGTGCTCTGCTGCCGTTGTCCCGTATGCGCGAGCTTTTTCCCCCTTTTCCGTCCACGACACCGAGATTTCGGTGAAGCTAACCAACACAAAGAACTACAAAGACTTTCTCAGCTGTGTGTTCCGCCCCACGCCATTATGGATTTTCGCTCGTCCCTACGAGGAAGCGGCGTGTAACCAGCTCCACTGTCTTCCCCCCCCCCCCCCACACACACACACAACTGCACCGGGGAGGTCATGCAGGCGAAACGTCAAAAGACGGCTGTTCTGACTCTTCTGTTGTGCACTGCTCGAACGCAGAAAGGGGGCCGCTGTGTGTATATGCTCGCCGCGAGCTCAGCGTGCGCGCACACGCCTGCACAGAGTATTCAGTGGCGCTCCTCCACTGTCACTTCCTCTGCTGTTCGTGCCTTTCCTGACTTCGTTCTTTTTTGTTGTTGTTTTTATGCCCTTCTGTGCAGGGAAAACGGGGAGCTCGCCGTGCGTGCGCACAGGAGGAATACCTGTACTTGGAGGCTGCCGCTGCTGCCTCTCGTTTTATTCCCATCGTCGCAGCAATGGCCAGCACATCCGCCGCCGCCTCTGATGAGCTGCGCCGCACCCAGCAGTACCTCGTGGAAGTCATTGACGAGTGCGTCTTCGTTGAGCGCCAACGCGAGCTGACAGAGCGTCGGCTCTCCTCTCAGCTAGAGGCGCAAAAGACTCTCGTTAACGACCTATTCGTGGTGCTTCACGATGTGTGCCGATACACGTCCACCATGGAGGACGCCATCTTACCCACGCTGCTGCGCACTTTACCGCCTCATCGCCTGCGCACCAGCAACTTCTTCAGTTCCGCAACAGGCTTCGTGACGCGCTCACGCGCCTTTGGCGAGGCCGTGGCGGCGACCGAGAAGACAGCGTGCTCCTCCCCGCCACACCGCGAACGTTTAGCGGCTTGAGAGCGCCGGACGTCCCCATCATACCGCATGACAGCGCAGCTGAGGCGGGCGCACAGGTGATGCAGCGACTCGTCGAGCACGAGGCTCGCCTCCTGGACGCCCTGACCAGAGCCACGGCCAGGATCGAGGCGACGCGCGCGGCTGCCACCGCAGAAACCGGCGAGTTGGAGGCACTTCGTGCCCGCATGAACGAGCTTACCCGCGTCGTCACCAGCGGCAATTCAGGGTGGTTGAAGCCCCCACCGGAAGCGCCTGCTGTGCAGCCGCCAGAGGACGTGTCGCCAGCCACTGCACGGTTCGCAGAAGCACGTGTACTGGCGTACGAAAAAACAGTACAAGCGCTGAACAGCGAGCTTGCTCTGCTGCATGAAAACTACGCAGCGCTCTCGCGCGCCCGAACCCGTGAGGTGGATATGCTGAAGCAACACATGGCCGACGACCAACGCAAGCACGAGGACCAGATTGCTGAGTGTGACGCGGTTCTAGGTCGGATGTCCCTGGAGCTTGAGCAGCTGATCCAGGAAAACGCGCAGCTGAAGCACAAGCTGCGTATGACAGCCGAGCCTGACTGACGGCAGCAGCGAAACTGTCGCTTGTGTGGGTGGCAAGTGAAGTTCTCCTGCGTCTGCTCACTCCCCCCTCCCCCGTACTACGTGAGGCGTAGGCGAGTGCTTTCGCACGTTTCCTACAACTATGAAGTACGTGGAAAACCAACAAAGGCGCAAGGCTGTCAACAACGCAGCCTTCGAGGGGAATGCCAGACTCCGCTCAGCCATCTGCTGCACTCCCGCTCGACATGAGCAACCAGTCTTCATCCTTGAGCGCTCAGCAGTTACCCTCATCAACCTGAGCATGAGCCTCTGCATGTGTGCCTGTGTATGGACGCTGCAGCATGTCTCTTGTCGCGAAGATTCCTTGGATGTCCGTGAATCACTCCGCAGGATGATGGACTCAAAATGGTATATTCACTTTTTCATCTCTGCGGTCCCCCGTCTGTCTCTACTCCACCGACGCATATCTTACTTCGGTGGATTTTCTTTTTTTGTGTGTGTGTGGGGGGAGCTTGGCGCGCGGCCCTCTTCTACTTTGCCTCTTTCACATATCCTCGTTTTCTTTCCACTGTGTGTCGTGACTGTGCTGTGTGCACCACGTGCGGTAACGGACGATGCTGCCCAGTGGGACCGGCACCTCTTTTTTTTCCCCCTTTCTTTACGGCGGCGATGGCCTCTGAAGAGCAGCCGCGGTGGACGCGGCTACCGGTGCGGACGCGTCCGCATCGGAATCCGCTCGCCGAGAATGACGACGAGCACCCGGAGTGCCCGGCACAGTTCCAGAAGCGCTTCTCGGAGTTCTACCCTGGTATGGTCAACCCAGTGGTTGAGTTCGTCGACGTCGGCTGCGCATTCGGGGGTATGCTCTTCTCGCTGGCGGCGGTGTTCCCCACAACGTGCATGATGGGGCTCGAGATTCGGCCGAAGGTGGTCCGTTTCGCACGGGAGAAGGCACTGGCGCTGCGCCAGGAGAACGCGGCGTCCTTGACGCAGCACTATCGCAATGTCTGGTTTGAGCAAATGAATGTGATGAAGTTCGGGTCCAACTGCTTCACGAAAGGCCAGCTGTCTCGTCTGTTCTTCTGTTACCCGGACCCGCACTGGAAGCGCAAGAACATCCGCCGCCGCATCATTTCACCGGGCTTGGTGCAGGAGTACGCGTACTGGCTTCGCCACGGTGGTCTGGTGTACACCGTCTCGGATGTAGCTGAGCTGGAGGAGTGGATGGTACAGTGTCTCGACGACTCGCCACTGTTTCGCCGTTTGGCGGAGGCCGAGCTCTGCACGCCTGAGCATAAACAGGTCCTCGAAATTGTGACCAGTGCCAGCGAGGATGCACAGCGCACGGCGCGCAAGGGCCTGCAGAAGCACTTCGCCGTGCACATGCGCATCTGAGCTGACATTGAACTCCAGCGTTTGTGCCCGTGCCTGTATGTGCGGATCGTGTTCAACAGTGGTACGTTTTCCGTCGAGTAAGATGATAATCGGTTTCTGCATTCATAAGCGTGGCTGCCGTTCCGATTTGCTGCACAGGTCGAGCAAGGCCCCCTCCGAACAGCTGTACGCACACAAACGCCCGCCCGTGATTCTCAGCAGTTGGTTATCTCTGTGAAAGATCCCCTGCTTTGGGGGGTGGGTGGGTCGGTGGGTGTTCACAATGCGCGAAAGCCGCGTAAAACAGTGATGCCTAAACCAGCTCCAACGATTCCTCTTCGCTTCTTCTGTGCACGCCTTCCTGTGCCGAGCAGGTGGTGTGTTAGCGGCCTCTCCACTCCACCTACACACGCGATGCCGTCCCCTCTTCCTACTCATACGCCTCCGCCTCTGCTCTGCCATCGTACGGTGCCTCTTTCTCCCCATCCCCGACTGTTGTGTTGAGCGCCGTCGGTTCTCTCCTGCCACACCCAGTCTCCCTTCTCTCCTTGTGTGACTCTCTTCGTCTGTCGGCTCCCTTCTTTTCTGCCTTCTTGATTCGTTGCGGTTCTTTTTGATGTTCCGCTGCCAATCGTGATGCACCAACACCTGCCACACGAACATATATATATATATATGTATACATACACCCCATGTCAGCTGCCCTGCCAGGACCCACTCAAGAGGCAATGGCCCCTGCGCCTGCGCTCCTGTTTCGCGCATAGTTGTGCCGAAAAAAAAAGCCCGAGGCTCCACAGCTCCGACTTGAAATCACCTGTTTTTCGTGACGTCTCTCCCTTCTCGTGACATGAAAGCACGTGCGATGGGCGTGTGCCCGTCTGTAGGTACTTTACTGAGCGAAGGAGTCGCGGAGTCAAATGATGTTGGGTAGCCGAGAGGTGGTGAAACGGCTTGTCGGTCCGCGGAGCTGCTTCCGAAGTGTCGTGAAGAAGGGACCTCGGAGTTCAGGTCGTTTGGCGGCTGTTCCCCGGAGCCTCCTCCACTTCTCCCCGCGCTCTCTCGCAGGGATGCGGTGGTGTGTACTGGTGCCTCGTGCACTCCCCTTGTTTTGGTCTGCTATCCTCGTTTGTATGTGCTCCTCTCTCTCTCTTTCTCTAACCCCCCTTCTCTTCTGCTTGCATGGCCACCCACCACCCCCTCCCTCCCTCCCTTCCCCTCATAACAGTGCGGTGAAGCACATCAAAATGGCGTACCCTGGAGACGAGGTGGTGGTGGGGGTGGAGGGTAACTCCTGAAGGCTCATCTATTTTTTTGTCTCCTCCCGACTCGACACTTTGTTGCGTGCCGCAGAATTCGGTGACGAGTCCGTACTGAGCTACTGTTTTCCTCTGCGTCTTTCTGCTGCTCGTTTTTGTTTTTCGTGACGGTGGTATGTGTCTAACCTGTCCGCTACCTTTCGCCTGACCTGATAGAGGCTGCGCCGCCTCCTTGTCTGCGGTGGTGCACCGTCTGCTATTGTGTCGAGTGTTTTTGTTTTTGCTTAGTCGCCTGTGACGCGCTCTTGCCACCTTTTTTCTTCTTTGCGCTTCCCTTGAGGTTTCAGCGGTGAGACAGCTGGCCATGATTCCTTGATGTTTCTCGCATAATATTTTGCAGGCCCGAAATTAGGGGTGAAACTCAGTCGCAAACGCTCCGACTTTACGATCGAGCGTGTGTGTGTGCCCGCGAACAATGATCAGACCCTGCCCAGTGTGTGACACGGCTGTCACCTCTCTCACGAGGCCGCGTAACGTTCGGAAGCCTGTGAATATTTTTTGTGTGTATGCTACTAGCATATTCCCCAGCGTCGTGTGCAGTGACGTGCCGGAGACTCTGCAGGAAAGGATGTGTATTTTTCTTCTGTCCCATTGCGTTCCACTGAGTTCAGTCTCTCCCGCCAACCAAAATAGTCCGTGCTTCGCCCCGTAAAGCTCTGTAACAAAAAGTGGCTGTCGCTTCAAGGAGCGCCAAAGATGTATGCGTGCACACCGCCGACAAAAATCTCGGGTGAGAACCCCTCCCTCTATTCTCCCCTCCCCCTCGTTGGGCAGAACAACCGACACCCGCGCACTTTCTCTCTCTGTATGCTGAGCCGTGAGTGTGGCCAACTCTTTCCTTGATTCTCCTCTTGTGTGCAAGGTTCGAAAAACGAAGATCAGTGGCCAGCACTCGCGCCGTCAGGCCAGCGTATTACCAAGTCGTTATCCTTCTATTTTTTTCGTACCTCAATTCAAGTGTGAATGCACCTGTTCGCGCTGCCGCTGCTGTCGTTGGTCGCCGGGCTGATGCTCGCTGTGCCAGGAAGAGGTGCTAGCAAGTGCTTCGTCACAGACGCGACCCCGACCGTTCCGTTTGGCCTTGAGCTGTGCTACATGCACTCACACAATGCGTGCTGCCTCCCCGGCAATGATAAAGATATTCAGACGGCATACAGTGCCTTGGTGCCGAAGGGGCAGGGCTGTGTCGCGGGCAGTCAGCGCATCTACACCTCGCTCTACGCGCTGCGCCAGTATCTTTGCCTGCCCTGTGATCCCAAAGAACCTTTGTACCGCTTCGAGAGCGTCAAAGGCGACATAGTAGACGGTGGTCTCGTTCCGCCGTCCACCAACTCCGTTGCTGGGGAGCAGACGTGGCGCATTTGCCGTTCCTTCCTCTACGGCAAAGAGGGCACGCGGAAAGGGCTGTGGAGCGACGATGGCTCTCGCTACGCGGAGTGCGGCGTCATTGTAAGCTCCTGCATGTCCACCCCCGTCTTCGACATAACCGCCGCCTCCTTTCAGTCACCGTCGCCCTCGTGCGTAGCGTCGAATGAGCTGATCATTCCGTCCATCGCCTTCCGTGGCTCCCCTAACCCGGCACTCGAGATGCTCTCGATGGTAACGCAGAGCATTCCAGACTTTCAAATCGTGATTGTGAACGACAGCGATCCAAACTACGACCACGACAAGACACCGTGCTTCGGCCGTGACGCCACCGCGACCGTCGCCTCAGCGGCGCTGTCACGGTGGGTGTCTGCAGTGGCACTTGCGCTGTTACTCTGGCTCTGAGGTGGAGCCCCCTGTGTACAAGAAGGCGCGCGTTCGGTTTTTCGCGAACTCCGCTTTACTTGTCATCAGGCTCACGGTGGAGAAAGGCCTCGTGCCTGGGATATCCGGCGTGCGATGCGCTGGCAACAACCGTGTACAGGCGGCGGCTGTACCGCCTGTGAAATTGTTTGCATCACTAAAGAGGGCAGGCGAAGACTTGTAGAGTAACTGTATACACCGCCGCGTCCTCTTTCCGCTCTCCATTGCTTCTATTTTTTGAGTCATTTTGTGTGCTTTCCTCGGGGAAGGTGTGCGGCAGCCAATGCAAGGTGAATGGTAGTCTTTTGCACATGCTCTGCCTACTGCGAGTGTCTTGGATGACATCACCTTCGCACCGCCGTTCCGTCGGGCACCCTCTCCATTGGCTTCCGTCTTGTTCGTCTCCCATCTTCCTCAACTCCGGTGTGCAGAGACAAAAACAAAATGTACAGCTTCACGTATGGAGCTCGGTCTGCGTGTCCTCCTCTGCGGTTGCTCGGCATCTGGGTTGAGCGACGCGCGCACGGTTATCAATAGTAACGCTGAATCTGTTTACGCTGTGCGCTGGAAGGCGTCGAGCACGTTTCTTTCCATAGCATCCGTGCAGTGGAAACACGGCAGCCAACTCTCCTATGGTTCTCGACACGCGACCCCTCACAAGCCCCTCCCCCCCCCCCCACACACACACACGCACCAAAGCACCTGCTTCGAGACTCCCTTACTTTTCTCGATCGAATGCCGCAGTTTTGTGTGCTACCTTCGCTCCTTGCGCTGCTCCACTTCTTCATTCCTCTCGATTTCCTCCACATTCATCCGCCACTCTCGCTGTCACTCCTGCCGCATACGCCGACAAGGACACCACAGAGGTTTGCGTGAGAATTGCTTTTTCTCCGCTGTTTCGGGTGCCGGGGATGCCGCTATCTGTTGACTCTAGCGCAACCCTTCTTGCAGTTGCGCTAGTCGTTGTGCATATCGTGATGGTCGGCGGTATCTTCGTCCATTTATGGTCGCATGCCCCAAAGAAGCACGTGCAAGCCGCTATGTCGATGGAGGAGCGCGTCGCGATTCGTCAAAAGATGCGCAAGAGTCACTGAAGGTCTCAGTCTCGTCGGTGGTGTTGGCGTCTGTCGCGCTTTTCTTGTTGCTGAAAGCCTGCGACAAGGTTGAAAGAGGGAACAGGTGCTCGAAAAAATGATATGCTGGCGCGGAGGGAGTCAACGTGCTCTCTGCCACCTCAATGGCATGCTCCGCTGCGCGCTGATCTTCTCTTTGCCCCGTTGTGTTCCCCTGTCCATTTCAGATCTCGAAACGGGACATTGTAGGCCTCTGCCTTCCCCCACCCCACCCTCACTCATCTACTGCCTTGATGATTGCCCGCGACGACAGGGGAATCCCTCTCGGGCGACGGCAAAAACGCAAGGCGCGGATACTCGAGTCCACCTGCTCGCGCGAGTCGTGCCGCCGAGGGCGCGGGTGGAGGGGCACCGGATCGGTACACTCCCCCACGCTAAACCGGAAACTCGCCGGCTGGGCTGGGTTGGGTTCAT
The DNA here is from genome assembly GCA_003992445.1 of Leishmania aethiopica. Taxonomy (NCBI): domain Eukaryota; phylum Euglenozoa; class Kinetoplastea; order Trypanosomatida; family Trypanosomatidae; genus Leishmania; species Leishmania aethiopica. The sequence continues at coordinate 52,295 of RZOE01000106.1, read as the reverse complement.
GTGTCGGGGTGGCCCATGCAATTCGCCTTCTGGCTTCCCTCTCTCTCTTCTGCTCTCCACTTCGTTGTGAGTGTGTGCCATCCTCAGACCGTGCCACACTACCTCTCGATCGCGTCAGTGAGACACCTCACGCGCACACAATGATGAAGGGGGTAGCGATATGTCGTCTGCTGCGGAACAGGTGGAAGCTACGTGGCCCCACTGGCGTTGCAAACCCTGACAAGGCAATTGCATGGGGTTCAATTAGCGCACGCGGTAGCGGCAGCCAGTATGACCAGGGTATCGCTCCCCACGTGGAAGGGCAGACTCGCTCAATCAATCGAGCCGCACCTAGAGGACTTATCCGGGGCTTTGCACACGAGGAGCAAGTCCCACCTCTGCCCAGCAGCTCGAAGAAGTGACCGGGCTCCCCACCACCACCACGAATCAGAAAAAAAAAGTATGCGCTTACAAGACACATCCCACTCACCGCTGAATGGGCAGACGAGTTTTGCGCGAAGAAAGAGAGGCGAGTGCGTGGCGGTCGGTGTTACCCGCGCGAGAGTCGTTTCGTTAGGCGACCTCTAAGGCGCAGGCGTGCTCATGTATGAATGCACCTTTGCTTCTCTCTGGTAATCGGTGTCTGCCGGATCCCAGATGGTTCAGCGCGCTGTATTGTCTGCGCTTGTGGGGGTACGCATGCGTGCGCGACCCGGCGAGACCCTCGGTCGAAGTTGCACGTCGCGTACCTAGACGCGCCGACGACCAACAGCCTGCCCGTGAAGCGTGCTTCTTTTTTTTTGTGGCTGGCGCTCAGCGCGCGGGCTAGACAGCGTCGCAACGCCATTGCAAGTGGTGAGTTGCGCCGCTGCCAAACAGATCGTCTAGATATGTCGGATACCATGGCAACACCCCCCCCCCTCCTTCGCACTTCTCCGGCTCATCTCTCATCTATCCCGCGATATTTCGTTTCTTCTCACCAACGCCGCCGTGACACTCATGCAGGTGCCGCCTACATGACTGCTGGATGCGGGGCCATCAGGATGCTTGCCTTTACCGTCCTTGTGCTTGCTACGCTCGCCCTGCTTTGCCATCACCGAAAGCGTGCGTACGCTAGGAACACGGTCGGCTTCTTGCACGCTGCAGCAGGGGCAGGTGGGGGTGGCGAACGTGTGCTGTGGGTCGCCTTGGACGGACTGCAGCACGCCGATGCAGCCAAAGGCGTGAAGCGGCAGTATGTACTCTTTACAAACGAATACGAGCCAGCAGACAGGCTGTCGGCCAAGTCACCCGACCAGCACCTCCTTTCCCTCGTCGAAAAACAGTTCAGCATCCGCCTTCTTCGGCCTGTGCGCTTTATCTACTTGCGCCCCGCCCTGACCCGGTGGCTGAGCGGTGACGCCTACCCACGTCTCACGTTGCTCTTGCAAACCTTCTGGGGCGGAGCGGCCCTCTTTTATGAGGTGGCGGTCGCAAATGCGGTGACGCCGATCGTGGTGGAGACGGTTGGCGTGCCATTTGCTTATCCTCTGCTACGGCTTCTTGCCGGGTGCACGGTGATCTCCTACACGCATTACCCCATCGTCTCCTCCGCCATGACGCAGCGTGTGCGCAGCGGGGAGGTGAGTCACACTAACTCACCGACCGTGGCACGGAATCCGATGCTGCGCTTCGCCAAGGTTGTCTATTACGGGGTTTTCTCGCTTCTGTATCGCTGCATGGGCTTCTTCCCGAACGTGGTTCTGACAAACTCGTCATGGACGCAGAACCACGTGCAATCTATTTTTTGGCCACGCGCGTGCATTCGGCTGTACCCGCCGTGCGACGTTGCTGGCTTTGCCGCGGGGTCGCAGCCACCTGCGCTGCGCAACAACCGCATTGTCAGCGTCGGCCAGTTCCGACCAGAGAAAAACCACATGCTGCAGCTTGTAGCTTTTCATGCAGCAATGCCGCGGCTGCCGAGGGATGCCAAGCTCGTCATGATCGGTGGCGTACGCAACGCGGACGACCGGAAACGTGTTGAGCAGCTGCATGTGCACGCAAAGGAACTCGGAATCGAACAGCAGGTCGAGGTACTCGTGAATGCGACAGTGGCGGAGGTGCAGGCTGAACTGGGAAAGTGCGTCATTGGGCTTCACACCATGCGTGACGAGCACTTTGGCATTGTGCTGCTGGAGTATCTCGCTGCTGGGTGCATCCCTCTTGGACACCGGAGCGGTGGTGTCGAGCTTGACATTCTCAACTCTCCCGATTTGGGCTTTCTCGCCGTTACGGCGGAAGAGTACGCAGCGGCCATGGTCGAAATCTGTGAAATGCGGCTGCGCGATCCGGACCGGTACGTTCAGTTCCAGAAACGCGGCAGCGAGCATGTCAAATCGTTCGACGACAGCAGCTTTCGAACTCGTTTTGTTGAACTGGTCAGCGAGTATGTCTACGCCTGCTAGCGAGCCCGTATGCGCATTTTTTTTTATCTCTGTTGCACGCTCAGCACGGGCGATGCCCGCTCTGCTCGACAGGGAATGGAAACTAGCGCGAAGAAGCGCACGCACGCGTCGCTCAGGCGATGGCGCCGCTCCCAATTCACTACTGCAAAACATTAAACGATCGCTGGGCAATGCCCTAAAGTTGCGCCCCACCCTGCACGGCATCTGCTATGCTCGTGCATAGCATCGCTACTGATTCTGCGCACCTTTCTTGCATTTCAGCTTGGAGACATCCCCCTCCCCCTCACAGACTGAGCGGCGCTGTGCACTGTGAGGGTGAATGCCATGCATCCCCGTGTTCTGTGATGTCTGCGTTTCTGGACAGCGCTCTCACCATCGCAACCAGGAAAACATGTTTGTCCACCCCCACCCCCTCCCTCCCCGACTCCTTTGCACCCTTTTCTCTCGATGGAGCGGCTGCCCGGCCCGCACACACGCAAACGCTTGCAGAATTTGCGCACATATCAGTCGCCCTCCACCCACCGCCGCGCGTTGTCCTCGCACCACGTACACGTGTGTTTCTCTTCTCCCAACCCCTTTTGTCTGTCGGGACTCCACGCCATGTCGTACCGGTCGAGCGAGGCGAAGAAGGAGGAGTTCCGGAAGTACCTGGAATCCACGCAGGTAGTCGACGCCCTCACCCGCGTTCTGGTCAACCTGTACGAAGAGGAAGAGAAACCGGAGGACCCAGTGGACTACATCAAACGGGTTCTTGGTGGTGCTTCTTCGGCCGACTACGAGGCACTGCAGCAAGAAAACGCGCGTCTCCGCGCAGAGGTGGAATTGCTGAAGAAGCAACTCAGTGGGCATGCGCAGTAACGTGCCGCCATGTCATCCTCTCGAGCGAGGCGTTGTAGCGTCTGTTCGTGCGTGAGCGCCCTCTTTCCTTCGTCCCCCTTCTCCTTCCCTGTGCCCCTCCTGTTCATGCGTAGGTGACATGTACATAAATTGAGAAGGAAAAAAAGGGAACGTCTCTCAATGGTCCGCGTCACAGAGTGGACGCATGCCATCCCTGTGTTGTATGTGTGCTGGTTGATTTTGAACTTCAGCACACGTAGAGACCCTCGGGAGCAGCGGTCCAGGGAGACTCTGCCTGCGCCCGGCATCGCCCTTTTCATTTGAGAGAGTGCATCCTTCTCTTCGTCAATTCTTGTGCAGCTGTGGTTGCGATTTTCGTGATGTCGTCCGTTCCAAGGTCGTGACCTCCCCTTGCCTCCGCTTGGCTCTCTGGGCTTTCGAATTTCATCGTCTACCTCTTCTTCGCATTCCTCCACCGCACACTCTTCCCTGGCCGTGCCGTCTACAGTCCTTTCCGATCGCTGCCATCACAGCTGCTTTCAGACCGCCGCGTGTGTGCTGCCGCGAGCAAGCACCGCTGCGTTTTCATACAGGGCTGCCTGCACCCCACCCCTTTCCACTCCCCTCCCCCTTCCCCATCTCTCTTGATACAGTACGTCTACCATACACGCAAGCTTCTCCTCGCTTGCATACACAGTTTTGCTCGCACGCACACCACCAATTACTTTTCTCTTCCCACCCCCGTCTGCCGGCGTCGCCAGCCCCCGCCCTCCCCCTCCCCCTCCCCCTCTACTCCCCCACCTCGCCGTTCTTGTGCATGCGTGCGCGTGTCCTTGTGTTTTGTTTCCTGTCCTACGTCTCCCTCTCCGTTCCTCTACTGCTTCCTCCCTCTCACTCGTCGATTCGCGTATTGGCTACCACCCTGCACCGACTTGTCGCACTGGTCGCCCCGGCGCTGCCTCTTTCGATCGGCGGCGAGCACCTTGGAACTGCTGTGTGTGTGTGTGTGTGTGTTTTCCTTCTTTCATTCGTGTGCATTGTGGATCTCTTGCCACCCACACGATGATGGAGCACCCCGCCGCGGTGGAGGAGGGAGAGAAGAAAAACAGCAGCAGCATCTCGTACGCAACCCCGTGGGTCGCCAACGGGCTGTCGTGGGCAAATCAGCCCGATAAGCCCTTCCGCCTGGCCATCTCGTCCTACACTAAGGATTACCGCAACTACGTTGACATTGTGGAGAAGAATGAAGACAACGAGATCGTCTGCCGTGCCTCCTGGGAGCACTGCTACCCTCCGACCAAGGTCACCTTCCCGCCGCGCCCTCTGCAATCCGATGTTGTGATCACCACCGCCGACTATTTGCGTCTGTGGGAAATCACCGAGGGTGCCCCAAAGGCAGAAAAGGCAGCCTCCACCCGTGGTGACCCGCAGCATGCAGCGAAGGCCAAAACGGTCAACTCGAAGGTGACGATGAAACGCGTCTTCGACAGCGCAAAGCCCAACGACTTTTGCTCGCCAGTGACCTCGTGCGACTGGAACAGCGAAGACATCAATACCGTGGCGTGCTGCAGCATCGACTCCACAGTGACGCTGTGGGACGTGGAGACGGGGGCGCAAAAGACGAAGTTAGTGGCGCACGACAAGGATGTCTATGATATCGCGTTTGCCTCTGCTCACACCTTTGCCAGCTGCGGCGCTGACGGCTCTGTGCGCTTCTTCGATCTTCGTAACATGGATCACTGTACTATTCTCTACGAGACGCAAGGGCTCTCTCCGCTGCTGCGGCTGGCCTGGAATCAGTTTGACCCCTACTTCATCGCCACCTTCGGCATTGATAGTCCTGACGCGGTCGTGATTGACATGCGCTATCCCACGGTGCCGGCCTCCCAGCTCTCCCAGCTGCATCAACTGCCCATTAACAATCTCACATGGTCGCCACAAAACGCGCAGAACATCTGCACCGTGGGCGAGGATGGTCTGGTGTGTGTGTGGGAGGCTAGGGCGGAAAAAGGTCGCTCCATCTTATGGTGCGACTGCGAGGTGCCCATCAACAATGTGGCGTGGCGCCGTGCCCAAAACGAAGACTGGATGGCCATTACCACCTCGAAGGGCGCTCAGCTGCTGCCGTTGTAGTTGACCACGCGCCTCTTCCAAGCGATGCGGTTTGACAGTAGTAAATGCATAGAGCGAGAAAAGGACAGGTGTGCGGCACCTCTCGACGATGGCAACCGCCTCCCGGCTGCGCGTCGGCGTCCTCTTTCAGTACCACTGCCAACGTTGTGTACGTATGCTATATCGTTGTCTTTTTTTTTTTTCTTTGGTCTCTGCTCGTTCTGCAGCGAAGAGCCACTCTCTCTCTCTCTTGAGGCGTCAGCTTCTGCCTCTTCTCCGCTGCACTCGAACGTACATGACAATGGCGTGCGCTGCGTCAGTGTACGTTCGTTGCCCGCGTGGTTATCCCTCTGTATAAATGATGTGTATGTGTACGTGTATGTGTGTGCGTGTGCGTGTTTACTTGCTCTCCTATGCGACTACAAGCGCACGCTGTGGTGTGGGCGAGAGCCGGGATGAAGAAGGGAGGCGTTACCGTGACACTTTGGGCACTCTCTGGCGTGCAACACTCATTCAGCTTTTTGCCAGCACGATTAGCTGAAGCACCATCGTGCAAGACAACTTCGAGAAAGAATAGTGCAGCCGACAAGCATGTGGCGGTGGAAAGGTAGGGGGCAGAGTCGCACAACGGCTGTAGCTTCACAGACGGCATCACAACCACTGTGACGAGACTTACAAGCTCCTCCCCCCCTCCCCCCCCCCCCGAAAAAAAAAATGCGTCACCTTTCCCGACCTCCTTTCGCTTTTTATTCGGGTTACTGTTGCTATGGCGAGACACTCCCCCGTCTCCCACCCTCTCTCTCTCTTCCCAGCTCCGCCGTCCGGTTGCACGCCCGCGCTGTACGGCGAATCCTTCTCCCACTCCTCTTCCGCATCTCTTTTCGTCGCTGCTTGCGTTCAACCTGTATACACCCGAAAGTTTCCTCCCATCCAGAAGCGGCCTGTGCCGTGTCGTTGCATTTTTTTCTCCTCTCTCCCTCATATCGTGCACCCTTCCCGCTTCACTGTGAGGCGTCTGCTGAGGAGAATGTCGCTGCTCAACACCACTCTCCAAACCCTCGTGGTCCGGTTGCGCGACATGTCCGGCAACGTGACGCAGCAGAAGCTTCACAACCGCGTGTTTGACGCATACGAGGCTAAGTCGCTTGTCTTCCAAGTTATCTCACCTGCACAGCAACTGGTCATGAAGCAGTACCGTGGTCGAATCCCCCCAATGCACCCCCTCGGCCAGCCTATAATGGTGGACTCGTGGAGTGAGCTGGTAGAACTGCATAAGCCGGACAACGAGTACCAGCTTCTACCGCGGCGTGCGCGCAACAACAACGCGTATGCAGTGATGTCGGCCATCTGCTGCAGCGCTGGCTCGCCGTTTGAGATGGACCACCGGCTGGAGCCTGTAGACTTCAAGCTAGTTTTCAAGTCACAGGCGGATCAGGACGCGCGCACGGCATTCAATCTCAAACACACGGACAAAGTACCGCAGACGATCTTCTTGGATGGGTTGATGGAGGCTCCGAAAGCCTCGGCACTCGTGTCCTTTCACAACATCCTCACCCCCGCGCACGTGAACAACCTCGCCGGCACAGAGCAGTTTCTCCGAGAGTGGTGCAGGGAGCCTGCCGACGGAGACCGCCATCGCCAGCTGAAGCTCTGCTTCAGCTCACTTTTGGAGAAGCAGACGCATCTTTTCCTCGGTACCAACGCGGCGCCCGGCCGGGAGCTGCTGAACTATGCAAAGGGGAAGAACATTTTCGTCTACGCAAAGAAGGGAATGGCGTTCCAGTATGTTCCATAAGCGAGAAACCAAAATCTTTCATGCCCACAATACGCATGTACACGCACAGGAACCTGTGCCAGCACCCGTGTGCACCTCCTTGGCGAAAGTAGGTGTGTTGCCACCCTCCTGTGTTGGGTTTCACGTAGCGAGATTTTTTTTTCTGTCTTCCCTTTTCCTTCTATTCTCTTCACAGTTTTGCGGCAATCATTGCCCGCACGCATGGTTGTCCGCCTCTGATGTGCGCAAGAAGGTGTGCGTGAGTGTATGTGCCGGCAGTGCTTTGTGCGTTGTTCAGCGCTTGTTTACTTGGTGCGCGCGTTCACATGCTCGCATGTTGGTGCTCGTGTGCGCGTCGAGTGATGCCGTTTCGTCAAGAGGATACGGGGTGCACTTTATGCGCACCTACATGCCGGCCCTGCTTCAGCAGCTGAGCAGCAGCATGGAGTCCACAGATACCCAGAAGCAGTGAAACTTGTTTTGAAGGCACTGTCCAAGTATCGGCCTGTGATCTGTCCACGGCCACGTTTGTCAACGATCGCACATCCTGGGGGTACGCCGAGCTAGGTCACGCTCGCGACAGGCACATCCGGGTCGTGTGAGGGGTGCCATATGCTGCCCATTCTCTCTCTCGGTTCCTCCCTCCGCAGTCGCTCCTGTTGGCGCTCTCGCTCGAAGCCTCTCCCCCCGCCTCACCACCACCACCACCGCTTCTCTTCCTGCCGTCTCCCTTTTGAACCACCTGCGCACGCACACGTTTAGTCATCACTGCAAAGCGCTTTTTTTTTCACTTTTTCTTGAGGGTTTTCTTTTATTCACCATGAGCATTATCAAGGAGGACGACGCCGTGGGCTGCTACATGACGGTGACCCTCGTGGACGACACCAAGGTGGAGGGTACCATCTTCACCTACAATCCCAAGGAGGGCATCATAGTACTCCTGTCCCTCCGCGACGATCAGACGAACATGAAGCTAATCCGCACTCCATACATCAAAGACTTCAGCGTTTCACACGCTGAGGAGGGAGCGCACCTGCCCCCGGCACTGGACTCCTTCAACGAGCTTCCGTCCATGCACGCCGGCCGCGACAAGTCCATCTTCAAGCACGCCAGCACGCAGCTCAAGAACGCCGAGGCGAACCGCGAAAAGCACTTCAACTCTGTCACGACCGACACACCGATTGCCACACTCGATGCGTACCTCAAGCTCCTGCGGCTATACCCCTTCATTGAGTGGAACAGCGACGAGGGTGTCATCCAGGTCTCGGACACCGTCATTGTCGTAGGGGACCCCGACTGGCGGACGCCCAAGGCAATGCTGGTGGACGGCGCCCCTGAGAAGGACAGACCGCTTGTAGACCGCCTGCAGGTTGCGCTCGGAAACGGCAAGAAGTGATTCAGTGTGTAGCGGACGGAATATCGTGTGCTTGTGTGTCTGTTCGAGTTTGTTTTGTTTCTCTTTGTGGTACTGCGCACGGCGGTGCCCTCTCACGAAGGTGGGTGAGTCCATAAGCGGTTGAGTTCTCAGTTTTAGCAACGCCTCACTGCCGACCATATAAGAGAGGGCGAACAAATCTCTGATAGAAGTTGAAAATCCCAAAGTCAAAAACTAAAAACAAAAAAACAACAGCAACAACGACAAAAAAAAAAAAAACATTTTCTTCACAAGGCAGTGACCGGCTGCGCGCGGGTCTTCATTTTTCGTGCAGACAGAACCTAAGCCGACACGCATCGCCCGACTGCCGGCCTTGGAGCAAGAAGAGAAAGAGAGGCAGCGCGACGACGTTCGAAGAGCGGAGTGAAGTTGGCGCCATGCAGACGCGATGCCTCCCTTCCTCTTGCTGAAGGTGCCGCAACGAACAACAAGAGAGGCAAACGGTAGCAGGGACGCTTGCGCAGCCCTGTAAGTGTTCACGGGCTCTCCCTCGCTGTCTGTGCGCAGCCAGATACAGATGCACGTAAGACGGGCAGATGCGCACCTCCTTCCCCGTCGCGCCCCGTGGCCTTGCCCTCGCTTTTTTTGTCTTTGCCGGCGTTTGCATTTGTCCTTGTGGTTTTGCCTCTTTTCACTTCGGCTTGGTGGCGCTGTGTGTGTGTTGGGGGAGGGAGAACGCGCGTGTGCACGCATGGTTGGCGTGCGTGTCATTTATAGGCATTACCAGCAGCACATATGTACAGAGACGGCGCTGACAGCCACACATGGCATGTAATGAGCGACAAGCAGGAGGAGTGCACCTCACGAGCCTCCGCCTCGCCTACCCCAGATGAAGGCGATCGGGAGTCACGACGACTTGTGCGTGAACGCGAGCGTCAGGAGCGACTGAGAGGACGGCTGACAGATCTCACGTTTGCTGACATTTCGTGCTCTCGGGATGGGAAATCGGACTTTGTAAAGCAGAACGTCATAGTCTGCATTAAAGGATCGAAGTCGCAGTTCAACGCTCGCATTGGGCGAATGAAGAACATCCTACCGCCCCTCACCTGCGACTGCTGTCAGACGTTCTCGACGTTGTCCGCCGTGCTGCTGTCGTCCCTCGGCTTTGCCGCAATGCTGAGCGAGTGCTGCTCCCTCTCCACGGTGAACTATCTTCTGTACATTTCAGCGTGGATGCACCAGCTGACGCTGCCGTGCTGGCCGCAGAAGCGCGTGCGGCCCACCATCGGCGATCTCAACGCCTGCCTTTACCTCCGGGACTTTTTCCCCAGCAAGGCAAACGCAGACGAGTTCGAGGTCATCTTCTATAACCAAGCCCACAAGGCAGTGGATCTGCTGCATTCCATGTGCACTCCACGCAAGCGCGCACGCTCCAGCGACGGCGCGCACCCGGTGTATGGCTACGTGATTGTATCAGGAGACTACACCGTCTCCGTTTTCTCCGTGGAGCACGACATCGCGAAGGGCTCGCGTAGCCGCTACCGCGAGGCGTGGAGCTTCTACATCTGCGACTCCCACGGCACGCAGCCGTGGTCGGAGGACAAGGCCAGCGTGTCCGGACTGACCTTTGGTCACCGTTCGCACGACGTGGACGATACAAAGGTGGAGGAGGAGGCCAATAACGGAAGCGGCACTGCCAGCTCGGCGGCGGACCTCTCTGTGGAGGATGGCATTCACTACTTCTCCACCATTCTGTTCACTCTTCTAGAGGAACACCGCAAAGGTGCGCAGCGCACGAGTCAGGTGCCGTACATGACGTGGACCCCGCTGCGGCGGCGGCGATCACTGGCGTACACGGCGCAGGAGCTCAAGAGGATTATCGACAACCATTGGATTCCCAAGGTGTTGTCGAATCCCACGGTGCAGGCCGAGGCCAAGAAATTCTCCTTCAAACCGCTGGAGTGTTTCTGGGGAATCGGTCCCGTAACAGCAGCGAAAACTTGCACAGTCTCAGGTGCGTCGCCTGCATGACGCGAGACAGAATGAAAACAAGCGAACAAAAGAGTGACTTACTCCAAACTCACTCACGCACACACACACACACACACACACGCACACACACAAAAAGCGGTGCTACGGGAGGCGATTGCGCAAGAACTGAAGCCTACAAACTGCATCAGCCGCGAACACGCATAAACTCCCGCGTACGATGCCTTGCTCTGCTGCACCGCATACACTTTTTTTGTGTTTGTCGACGACGGACTTGCTTTCCAATGGCCGTCTCGCTCCCCCGTCTGCGCTAGCGAATTTTGCCCGTCAATATTTTCGGTGCTTGCGAGGGAGACGCTAAACACTACAGCGTGCATTGTATATGTCTACACGGCCGAGTCTTCTCCGACTAGACTTCTTTATCATCTCTTCTGTCCGCACGCCTTTTTTCTCGCCTTTTCCCCCACGGCTATCCTCGGCCGGTTCTGCAGTCGCGCTTGCACAACGGGCGCTTGCAGCCTCACCTGGTCGTCGTCTATTGTTTGGCACTGCCCCACCAGCTGCAAAAGGGCGCGAGACTTGCTTCGCGGGCAACGGTAAGGCACACGGGCCACGGTGGGAAGCCAAGACGTCTCACATTGATCGATTTTCGCTCCTTGTCTCGTTGTGCGATTTCGAGCTCCTGCGTCGAACCACCCGCTGCCTCGTGTCGGCAGTCCGACAAGCGCGCTCCTCTCCCGGCGTCAACACGCCGAAGGCCATTTGTGGGGCTCTCCTCCAAGCAAGGGTGGAGGCACGTCACCATGGGTCTTCTCGAGCGCAGAAAGGCGATCGAGGAGGAGATCGCGAGAACACAGAAGAACAAAAAGACGGAGTACCATGTCGGTCGTCTCAAAGGGCAGCTGGCGCGCATCAAGACGGAAATGATGGAGAACGCCGCTCGCGCGGCCGGCGCGAAGGGTGGGGACGGCTTCGACGTTCGCAAGAGCGGCGATGTGCGCTGTGCCCTGGTCGGGTTTCCGTCCGTCGGCAAGTCGTCATTTCTTTCGCGTGTCACACAGACAGAGAGTGAGGCGGCCGGCTACGAGTTCACCACGCTGACGTGCATTCCCGGAAAGCTGATGCACAAGGGGACGGAAATCCAAATCCTCGATCTGCCCGGCATTATTGAAGGTGCGGCCGAGGGTAAGGGCCGCGGTCGCCAGGTCATCGCGACGGCGCGCACTGCTGACATGATAATCCTCATGCTCGACGCTGCCAAGGCAGAGGCACAGCGCTCGAAGATCGAGAGCGAGCTTGAGTCCGTTGGTATCCGTCTGAATCAGCGCTTCCCCAACGTCACCTTCAAGAAGAAGACATCGTGCAGCATGAATGTCGTAAGCTACAGCTCCACTGTGCCGCAAACAAGGGGCGTCTCCGAGCAGATGGTGAAGGAGGTACTGAAAGACTATGGTATCTTCAACGCCGATGTGGCCCTGCGCGAAGACATCACTGTTGACCAGTTCATCGACGTGATAGAAGGAAACCGTAAGTACATGCCGTGCCTGTACGTGTACAATAAGATTGACACGATCACTATGGAGGAGATGGACCGTCTGAGTCGCCTGCCGCACTCTGTCGTGCTGTCGCTGCACTGGGATCTCAACGTCGACGAGGTCATCGATGAGGTGTGGGAGCACCTCAACATCATTCGCATCTACACAAAGAAGCATGGTGAGCACCCTGACTTCGGCAAGCCGTTCGTCGTGAAGCGTGACGCAAGTGTGGAGCACATTTGCAAGCGCATTCACAAGGATATTGCGTCACGCTTCAAGTACGCCCTTGTGTGGGGCACAAGCGCGAAGCACCAGCCACAGCGCGTCGGTATTGCACATGAGCTAGAGGACGAGGATGTTCTTCAAATCATGCTAAGAACAGCCAATGAGTAGCGTGTCTGCTTTTTGCTGTTGCTGAAGTGGATTGATGCGCATGTGCAGTCGTAGCGCCGCGTAAATCCCAACGTTAAACCGAAAAAGGAGGAGGGGAAACAGAAAGCGAAGCACACGTGTGTCGTGTTACACCCCGCCAGCATCGTCTTGTGAGAGGATGTCCAGGTGCAGAGGAGACTGACGAGGAGTCGGTGGAACAAAACGCATATCTGTGTGCACCGTATGCAGCTGGCTATGCTTGTATTTCGGCAGAGAGTGCGCCACAGAAGGAAGACTGGTTTCTTCCTACCGCTCATGTCAGCCCTCCCTCTCGTGCGCTTGTCTTCGTACCTCAAGGGGGACATTCCTCTAGGACTCCTATCGAGCATGACCGTATCCCTGGACAGCGTCTCCGTCTCTTGCATTCTCTTCGCGCCGGCAAGTCCACCACGTCCTTGCCTCCCCTAACTTTTCTCTTGAAACTCTTTATCGTTGCCGCACTCTCATCCGCACCGGTAGAGTCCCCAAAGCGAGCCGGTCCTTGGGCTTCACCCTCCCACCCCCCCCCCAATCACCACCACCGCCGCCTCCCTCCTTCTTCCTTCTCTCTCTCCGTCTCAGGGTGTCCTCTGTGAATGTCATATTCACAACAAGAACACAATAACGCAAACACGTGCACGCGCATGAGCCAGCACCAGGACGTGTTGACGGCAGCTTTCTTGCGGGCACATGGGGTCGCACTGTCGAAGCCGCTGCGCGATTGGCTGACGCGAGTCTCGTTCTTAGCGCGGGCTCAGGCATCTGTCGAGAAAAAGGAGAAGTACGAAAGGTGGGCTCTGCGCGCGGTGGAGGATGCCGTGAAGTCGCCGGGTGGTGTGGCAGCCATCATGTGGGCCAAGCAAAGCGTTGTAATGCCGCCCGATTCGCCTGACTGTACGTCGGAGTGGTGGCAAGAGAACCGTCGCTCCTGTGCAGCCTCCTCGAGCGGCGCCGCCGCTCCTTACGAGAATCCCACGCGAGCGGCGCTGTTGGCAGAGACAATGCGACGCGCCCCGGCGCCCCTGCAGCCCTTTGTGCAGCAGGGCTTCAGCCTCTACGACAGAGAGGTGGCCCTCGGTCACCGCCGCTACGAGCAGGTCAGCTTTGTGGAAATGCTCAACATCGCTAAGAGTCTGCAAGCCAAGGCGTCTCCAGCGCCCGTGCCGTCACCGGCCCCGCCACCTCCCTCACAGCCGCCGCCACCATCGTACAACGCGTTGATGACCCCGACAGCAACCATCACGCACACCGCTTTTGTACCGCCAACCGCGCACAAGAGGCCCGCGCCGGAAGCCGTGCCGCACGAGCCTCCACACAAGCGAGCTGTGCCAGCCACCGCACCTGCTGTGTCGCGGAAGGACAAGACGTTCTTCTTCCAGCTTGCTGGTATCACGGACGCTGAAGTCGCCGCCCCGCGCGAATTTATCGGGATGTCGACGGAGCTGGAGCGGCATTACACCCGCTACGAGCCCCTGGTCGAGGACATTCGTCCCCTCGCGGTGTTGAAGGACGCGTACGCGCACATCACCACGCACGCCACGGGCTTGGAGAAGACGGAAGGCAAGAAGGCTGCACAGAAGTACCTGAGTGATCAGCTCAAGGGCATGCGGCAGGACCTGCGAGTGCAGAACATTGTCGACAACTTCACCGTCATGGTATATGAGGTGCACGCGCGGCTCTGCCTGGAGACTGGCGACATTGGCGAGTTCAATCAGTGTCAAGCTGGTCTGAAGCAATTCTATGCAATGGACGCCGTTGACCTGAGTCAGTGCGATGTGAAGAACTTCTTTCTCTACCGCCTGGTGTACCTGACGCTGAGCGGACAGTATGACTCTCTCTCTACGGAGCTCATTCACTTCACCAACGCTCAGCTGCAGGGTACCGACCGGGTTGGCAGCAGCATCGCTAGGGAGCCGGTTAACCGCACCCTCGCTCTCTGCGCCGCGTGCAACGACGGCGACACGCCGTCGCTATGCCGTCTTCTGCTCAGCTTCGAGGTGGAAATGACGTACCTCGTTCGCATCTACTTGCAAAAATTGCGGATCATGTGGCTCAAAGAAATTCTTACCGCCATGAAGGGATCGCTCACGCTACGCTTTCTGATGGCCAGCCTCGGCTTCACGCCACTTCCTCACGGCAAGAAGAAGCGGCAGCTGTTCTGGTTGGACGACGCGGAGGAGAGCGCCGCGCTTCGGTTTACCGAGCTCTTTCAAACACTCAAGGTGGAGCTGCCGCCGGACTTCTCCTTTCACGCAGAGGTGACCCGCGCAAAGCACACTGGGTCAGACCCACAGGCGCACTATCCGTCCCTCGACGCTGCCACTGCCCTGAAAGCGGTCAACGACTACCTCGTGTTCCTTGGGACACGCAAAGACGCCGCCCGCACATAGGCGACACGCTTCTCTGTTGGCGTGTGCCTGCCCCCTCTCGCCATCGCCCCTCCATCATCACGGCACAGGGGAGGGGGTGGGAGTGCATCGTCTGCGATAGAGACGATTAATCACGCAAGCAACATTCACTATTGCGCTCCTGGGCGGTGGATGTCTTAACACAGATGGCCACTAACTCGTGCAGCGAGACAAGCCGCAGCGCACCGTCTCTTTTCTGCCCTTCCGCGCTCCCCCCCCCCCTCACCCTCCTTTCGCGGCGACGGGGCCACTTTCTCGACAAGAGCTGGATTACCACAACTCCTTCGTTTTCTTTTACTGCCCTCCCATGCAGCGGGGTTATACCTTCTCTCCATCCTTATCTCCTACGCACCCGCCTCTTTCTCTTGAATACCCCCTGTGGTCGACCAGAATCTCATAGTATCTGGACCGTGCACGTGGCGCCCCCTTCCCCCTCCTCCTCACAGCGACACAGACGCTCACAGCCTCGACATGTTACACCGCTTGCTCTGCCGTCCAACAGTCAATTCCTCGTTTGCTCGCCTCTTTCGCTTTTTTTATTCTTTTCACCTCCTTCCCCAGCGGTTGACGTCCCGGCACGCAGCGATGCCCTCTCTTGACTGCACGGTTGACCGCGAGGCGGCAGTGCAGAAGCGCAAGAAGGACCACATAGACATTTGCTTGCATAAGGACGTCGAGCCGCACAAGAGGCGCACCTCCATCTGGAACAAGTACACGCTGCCCTACAAGGCACTTCCCGAAGTTGATCTGCAGAAGATCGACACGTCCTGCGAGTTTATGGGCAAGCGCATATCCTTTCCCTTCCTCATTTCCTCCATGACCGGCGGTGAGGCGCACGGCCGCGTCATCAACGAGAACCTGGCAAAGGCATGCGAGGCCGAGAAGATCCCGTTCGGGCTTGGTAGCATGCGCATCATCAACCGCTATGCGTCGGCGGTACACACCTTTAACGTGAAGGAGTTCTGTCCCTCGGTTCCGATGCTAGCCAATATCGGCCTGGTGCAGCTGAACTACGGTTTCGGCCCAAAGGAGGTAAACAACCTCGTGAACTCGGTGCGCGCCGACGGCCTGTGCATCCACCTGAACCATACGCAAGAGGTTTGCCAGCCGGAGGGCGACACAAACTTCGAGGGCCTGATTGAGAAGCTGCGCCAGCTGTTGCCGCACATCAAGGTGCCGGTACTCGTGAAGGGTGTCGGTCACGGCATCGATTACCAATCGATGGTGGCCATCAAGGGGAGCGGCGTTAAGTACGTGGACGTTTCGGGATGCGGCGGCACGTCGTGGGCCTGGATCGAGGGTCGCCGGCAGCCATACAAGGCGGAGGAGGAGAACATCGGTTACCTCTTTCGCGACATTGGTGTGCCTACCGATGTCTGCCTGCGTGAGAGCGCGCCGCTGACGGTCAACGGCGACCTCCACCTCATCGCCGGCGGCGGTATCCGCAACGGCATGGACGTCGCCAAGGCGCTCATGATGGGTGCCGAGTACGCCACGGCGGCGATGCCGTTCCTTGCGGCCGCGCTGGAAAGCTCAGAGGCGGTCCGTGCAGTGATTCATCGTATGCGCCAAGAGCTGCGTGTCTCCATGTTCACCTGCGGTGCCCGCAATATTGGGGAGCTGCGCCGCATGAAGGTGATTGAGCTCGGTCACCTTTAGCCCTTTTCGTCGCTCTTTTGTGTGTGCGTGCGTCTTCAGCGCAGCCCCTCGTCTCACGCTCTCGTCGTCGTCCCCCCTCCCCCCTCCCTCCCTCCCTCCTCCTCCTCCTCCTCCTCCTTCTCCTCCCCACTCCCTCGATGCCCTCCTTTTTGTTTTCGTTCATACGTATTGGCGACTGCTCTGGGCATCTCGAGACAAAAGGGAAAACAGATCTGAAAGCAGGCTGAAATGAGCCAACGCTAAGAGCAACCCTCTCTCTCCGTTCCGCGCGTGCACACCTGCGGTGTGAAAAAATGGGAGCTCGTGCTGTTGCACTACTCAGTACGGCGTCGGGGTTATCATCCGATATCGTCCTCTCGCCGCCTAACGCCACGGGCCAGCGATGACCTCTGGTGAAGGTCACGCACGTACGTAGCGCTGTTTTTTTTTTTTCTCAATGTGTTTTGTTTTTCGAAAGGCGACAAGGAAAAGGTGATCGTGACGCTAGCACATCGACTCGAAGATGGGCGACGCTGCCGTGAGCACCCGATCTGTTTCACGCTGCAGCTGACGCTCTCTCTCTCTCTGGTGTGGGTGTACACGGTGTTCCGCGACATAGATGGAGGAAGTCGGTGTCGCGCACGTGCGAGGCACAAAGGATGCTTGCGCCGTTTTGCTCGGTGGGTGTGTACGTGTGAGTGTGTCGTGCCTCTCCCTTGATGTGATGTTGCGCCTTTACTATTACATCTGCCCTGTCACCTTCTCCGTTCTACCCGATGCCCTTTTTTTTTCCTCCACCACCATCACCCCTCTCGCTTGATTGTTCATATGGGGTGTACAACACAGACGCGAGGAGTCAGCTGTTCGCCCCACGTCTCCAGTGCCACTTCCTCACTCCAACACCAAACGATCACAACGAGGCCGACGTGGCTGTTGCAGAAGCTCACATACATACGCGCAAAACACGCACACACGCAGAATCATGGCATCGCGTGCCATTGCCAACTTTTCAGCGGACTTTTCACCGCTCAAGTACGTTGAGCGCGCCGTCAAGAACTCGGACTGCCGAACACCCATCATTTTTGTCCAGCAAGACGGTGACCCGTTCCAGACCGTGTGCTACCTGGCCAAGAAGCGCGACTCTGCCGTTTGGAGCTTTGACGTGGCGCAGCTGCAGAGCATGCAGAACGTTGCGGACTACATCGACGTGGGCATCAACAATGGCGACTGGGTGTACATTACCAATTGCGACCTTGTGAGTGAGTCGTACTTCCGCGATGTCGCGCGCACCCTGTACAAGATTCTCCCCGAGCCGCTCCTCTACCCTCGCCGTGAGGTGTTCCGCTGCTTTTTTGGCGTCACCATGCCCTTTGACCTGAACGCGCCGGTGGGCCTGCCCTTTCCTCCATTGTTCATGCACAGCTCCCTGGTGGCACGCCCGACTGCGACGCAAGGGGCGAAGTGGTCGCGTATTATGCCGGCTGAAAAGACCCTCTTTTCCGCTGCGGCGCTGAAACACCAACAGCGTCGCGAGGTTGGCCGCGAAAGCGACAGTGAAAGCGATCTGGATGAGGGGGACCGCATTTCCGGAGTCATCTTTTACCGCGCCGTGGAACGGAGCCGCGACATTGATCAGTCAACCGTAACGCTAGCGAAGCACGAGATGGTGGAAGCCGTCGAAGCGCAGGATGACCCCGTCATGCGACGCCTTGTGTCCTCCGGCGAGGTGGACCTGTCCCGAAAGCTGAAGGACGGCATGACACCCTTGCAGTATGCCTGCTGCAAACAGCTGACGGGGTCTTTGCGCACCTTGTTGTCGCTAGGTGCTGACCCCAATGCCCCGCGCGAGTCCGACGGTCGCCCTCCGCTGTTCATGTCGATCGACGACGTGGAGCTAGCAAAAATGCTCGTCGAAGGTGGGGCGAACCTTTTCTCCAAATTCGAAGGCTACCGCGCTGATGCGCACCCTGACACCGCCCCTGATGTGGCGGCCTACTTGGATAAGGAGCGCAAATGCATGTAAACAGCCGTTGGCACACGATGTATTCTACCTGCAAGCCGCCATAGGCGCCTGCGCGCACGTCATTGTTGATCTACTTTCTTCTTTCATTCTATGTTTCGCTACGTTCATGTCTTGATGTACAGCCACTTCTCTCTCTGTCTTTTCACTTCACGTGATGCTGTTCAGCAGCGCTCGTCTTGGCAGCATGTACTCCTATCTTCCCTTGCACGCGTGCGCTTACATGAGGTAGGGAGAGCCAGCGTCTCTTCTTTCTTCGCCACCGCATCCCTTTTTTTTTTGTGCTTCCTTTTGTCTGGATATGTAATGCGCTCCGGTACAGTGGAAGCACACAACAGAGGATCTCATGAAACCGTGGAACGGGAAGAACTTAGTCGCGCAAGTGTGCATTCCTCGGCATACTCCCCATCGTGGTGCTCGTAGTACGGCAAGCATGTCAGCGTTTTTGAGCGTCGCGCAACCGCACTGCTCCCCTCCCCCTCCCGCCGCCGACTGAGCTGCGTCTTGTTGATTGTTCGTGTCTTCGTTTTGCTTTGTGTTGTCGCGCTAGGTGCGATAAGCGGAGGTTGCACGGCACACGCCGTACGACGAGCACACAGCTTACCGATGATCTGCCTCTCCTTTTACTCTACCTATCATCACCCATCCACCTCCTCCCCTCTCCCAACCCTTCCCTCTTGGCTGACGCACACACTCACCCGAGCAGAGAGACATGAAGTTTTGGGATCACGTTTCTGACCGTGGTGTGGTGGGGGCAGCGCTTAACTTGTCGGTTACCACTATCGGCGCCGGCGTGCTCGTCATTGCATCGACTTTCCAGGACGGAGGTATTTGCTTTGTGGTGGGCATGCTCGTCCTCGTAGGAGGTATGACGGTGCTCTCCATTGACTACTTGATCCGGTGCATTGATTGCCTTCACCTCAAGTCGTACGAGGACATCTCACGCGAGCTGCTGGGCCGGTGGTTCGAAGAGACGGTGCGATGGATTCTCATAATCTACAACATCGGCATGGCGGCTGGCTACATCGTCGTCATTGGTGAGATCTTCACCCCAATACTGCCGCTCATTCAGCCGTATCTGCCCTTCCTGACCGATAGCTCGCACGTGATGATCATGGCGTGGGCTTTTGTGATGCTGCCGCTGTCCTGCATCCCGAAAATCACAAAGATGAACTACATCTGCTTCGTCGCCATCACGGCCACCTTTCTCATCTCGGCAATTATCGTGTACCGCTACCTTGTCCCGTACAACGGGAAGCACAACCATGCCAAGGTCACGTATCTGTCATTGAATGAGCGCGCACTCTTGACTATGCCGGTGATGATGTTCTCGTTCGACTGTCAGTCCCTCGTGTTCCAAATTTACAACAATCTGAAAACGGCCACGCGCGCAAATATGATGAGGGTGGTGTCGCTGAGCATCAGCATCACCGGCTTGGTGTACCTAGTCGTTGGGCTGTTTGGCTACCTCACCCACACCCCCAACATCACCGGCAACATCCTCGCAAACTACGATCCCTTCAAGGATCACCTCTTCGCATTCGGCGAGGCGGTGTATTCCTTTACAGTGATAGCCGCCTATGTCCTCGTTTTGTTCCCCTGCCGCGATGCCGTGTTTATTTTATTGTACGGCCACAACACAGCACGCACAAGCTGGCGCATGCGGCCATCACCACGCGTCAGAATTTAGTTGCCAGCGTCCTGCTATCCACCTTGAGCATCTTTCTGGCCATGCAAGTCACAGGTATCGTCGTCGTCATCGCGCTTCTTGGAGGTCTCTGCAGCAGCACGATCTGCTTCTCCTACCCGGCGGCGTTTCGCATCATGCTCCACATCAGGGGCCTGGACCGCTGCAAGCCGATGGAGCTCGTCACCGCCATCAGCATGCTCGTCTTTGGTGTGTTGGGCGGTAGTCTCGGCACTTTCGTCGCCATCCGGGTGTGACGGCGGAGGGGGGGAGAGGGCTTTAGCGAGTGAATGCCGCCTCTCTCTGTTTGGCGTCGCTCTTCCTGTTTAAAGGGAAGCGGGGGGTCTCACGAAGCGTATGCGAGGACTCGTGCAAGTAGCGTGGCAGCAACAGGCATGGGTGAGCAAATGCGGGGACAAGGAAGACGGCGTTTCTTCTCTTTTCCGTCGGTGACTCCTCCTCTCATTGTATCACGTCTAATCTCCACCTCTGTTCGTAGCCTGCCAAAGCCCCGTCTCGACTGTTGCGCAGGCGCGCGACATAGGATAGCCGCATGTGCATCGTGTAATGATACTTTTCTCTTTGCTGTTTCACTAAATGAAATGGATAACGTCGCAACGGAATTGATAATCGTCCTCCTGGGTGTACGCATGTGTGCGTGGTTGTATGCGGAACAGCGCGCGAGCTTCGCGGCCCTCTCCACACTGTATCTTGTTGTTTGGCGTCGACTTCGTGCTGCTGGGGTCTGCTTTCAATGGAACAATCTTTGATAAACTTAACGCTTCTCACGTGGTGTAGGAGATGGAAAGATGCTCTAAGGCGTGTGTTGAGGGCGGTGGTGTGTGCACTGTGTACGTCGTTTTATCGGAAGAAAATGAAAAGAAACGTTGACCTTGAGCATAGTGCCTCGATGAAAGAGGGGGGGGGGTGAGAAACGCTGTCGGTGAGTGTATGTGTCGTGTCAGTGTTCATTTCCCCTGCGCCCTTCACCATCCTTTTTTTTTTAATTGTTCTTCTGCTCGCTATGTGAGGTCCCCCGGCGGCTCCTCCCCGGGACTCACCGACATTCACTGTTAAGGGTGTCAAAGCCCTCCCCCCCCCCCCATCCGATGCACGGCAGGAGAGCACTGCTGAGCATCCGCGATCAGAGCGTCGCTGCCGGCCGTGTTCCTGCTATATGCAAAGAGGGCCTCATCCTGCACCTCCAAGAGCAGAACAGACCCGACGATAATACCGCACCATACCGCCCTGTGACGCTGACAAGCAATTTGTGCAAGCTACTCGAACGACCTATCTCGCGACGTGTGCAGGACCATCTGGAAGGTAGGCTCCAACCACGGCAGTCCGGCTTCCATCCCCCTGCTCCACTAGAGGCCTCCCTGGGCTTGCTCCCGCACGAAGTACCCCGGCACCAGCCAGGTACCGAGATCGGCGCAGCGCTTGTGGGCTCTGCTCTCGTGCGTTCGACTCGGCACCTCACGGCAGTGAAGAAGCGCAGCGTAGCGCCGTAACTTACTCGCTGGATCATGGATTTCTGAGGCCGTTGCCCTGCCTGCGTTCGCCTCCGCGAGAAGAGGCCAGAGATGGCCCGGTTTACGCGCGGAGTCTCACAGGAGTGTGTCCGAGGCCCTCTTCTCTCCACCGCTGTAGTGGACTCGCTGGGTGTGGGGCTCCGCAAGACCCGCGAACTGCACAACGCCTTCTGTGCTGATGAACTCACACTCCTCACGCCCTCCTCCGGCGAGAATGCCATGCAGGTCACGCTGCGATTCGCCCTCTGGAGGGCGGAGCGCAGGACGCTGAAGCGCTTCATGGTGCTCAGTGCCCACCCGCCCCTCCAAAGCAAAATACACATCCCTCGCTGCGCGGCTAAGCCCACTGCCCGTCTCTGGGAGGGATATGGTCCGTTGCACGCGCGTGCCCGGAGGAGGATCGCTGCCCCTCCGCCTTCGCGGCGTGGACCTCCAACCCGTGCGGGACACTGGCTGGCACGTTGCAGGGGCCATCAAAGTAGCCAGGGCTTGGCTTGCCATGCGTCGGGCGGTGTGCTGGCGCGAGTGGGGCCCGTCAGAGGGTCTGCTCTGCCCTTTCTGCGCGGCGCTGCTCGCACCGCGCGGCGGGACGGTGCCAGCGCGAACGGCAGGAGGGCCGTTGAGACCACCTTCGCGCCCAAAGCGGCCGCGGTCACGGTGGGTAGGCGAATGGCGCGCGGACGGCCGAGACCCATCTCCGCCCGGCGCCGGCAGCGCAGCACACATGCTGGGGGGCCCGTTGGTCGCGCGCCCCCGGCTCGGCGGCGGGGCGGTGCCTTCTAGGTGGCCAGGGTTACGCAGTAGTGCCGCAGGGGCCGGTGGATGGTGGCTGGCGCGTGTGTGTTTGGTGGTGGTGGAATGGCGTGTTGGAAAACGTCGCTGAGTGAGGGGTGACGTTTTCCCTTCTTTTTTTTTGTTCTTTGCTCCTCCGTTATCGTAGTTGTGAACTCTCACCTGATAGGAATGTAGTGCGGTAAAAGTCCCCTTGAGACGAGAGGGCCCCGGCAGCTAATGTTCGTGTCATCTATGAAAGAAACAAATTGTTGGTTTTCTTGTTGGTGTTGAGTGTGCCCTCGCTCCTTGGACTTGCTATGGGTACTCACAATATAGAAAGACGACAATTCCGCCCGCGAGGGTATGCTCGCTGAGTCCGTGCTGTGGCTGCCTTGCCCGTGTGCTGGTCGAGCTCTCACTCCAGTTGCTCGTTTTCGGTTCTGTGCCTCACCATCTCCTCCTTCTTTTTCTATCACGGGCACGTTTGTTGCAACGCGTTTTCATCTCCACTGGTCATGACCGCTGACGTTC
The DNA here is from genome assembly GCA_003992445.1 of Leishmania aethiopica. Taxonomy (NCBI): domain Eukaryota; phylum Euglenozoa; class Kinetoplastea; order Trypanosomatida; family Trypanosomatidae; genus Leishmania; species Leishmania aethiopica. The sequence continues at coordinate 29,249 of RZOE01000106.1, read as the reverse complement.
CGGCTTTTCAACTGCCGCCCTCCATCTCCACCTCACACAACACCAACGAAGCTTGCTGGTGCTGTTGAAGGAAAGGCGAAAAGTAGACTGTGCTTCGATATCTCGTGCAAGGACGCCTTTCACGCCATCGTGTCAACGCGCGCTGATATAGCCTTCGAAACGAAACATACCCGCGCCATGTCTTACGCTTCACTTGCAGCAGCGGCGCTCAGCATATCGGTCACCACCATTGGTGCCGGTGTGTTGGCAATACCAGCCACATTTGAGTCGGATGGGGTCGCGCTGGTGGCACTCGCCCTGCTCGTCGTCGGCGTCTTCACCGTCGTCTCCATCGACTTTCTAATCCTGTGCATTAACAAACTGGGCGCGAATAGCTACGAGGAGATCTCTGACGAGCTGCTGGGGCGAGCCTTCAAAGAAATCATTCGCTGGATGCTGATCGTGTACAACATCGGCACCGCTGTCGGGTACATTGTCGTCATTGGCGAGATATTCGCCCCGATGCTGCCGGTGATCCGCTTGTACGTGCCGTGGCTCTCGACGTCGTCGCACATCATGATTGCATCATGGTCGTTGGTGATGCTGCCTTTATCGTGCTTGCCGAGAGTGTCGCACCTGCACGTGACCTCATTCCTAGCCATCGCCGCGACCTTCTTCATCTCCGGCATCATCGTCTACCGCTACTTTGTACCGCTGGGCTCGGCCCCAGCTGCGAGGAATTCCGAGGAGGACATCAAGTATTTCCGCTTCTCTCGCCGGTCACTCCTGGCGCTTCCCGTAGTGATGTTCGCCTTCGACTGCCAATCTCTCGTATTCCAAGTATGGACGGAGCTAGCCTACCCTTCGCGGGGCAGCATGGCAAAAGTGGCTACTGTTAGCGTGCTTGTCACAAGTCTTGTCTACGGCGTGGTCGGATTCTTCGGGTACATGGCCAACACCCCGCACGTACACGGCAACATCTTGACCAACTACAACCCGATGCGTGATCGCCTCTTTGCCATCGGCGAAACCTTCTACTCCATCACCGTCAACGTCGCCTACGTCTTGATTCTCATTCCGTGCCGCGATGCCATTTTCCAAATGTGGTACGGCTTCAGCCACACCCACGAGTCTCTAGAGATCCCCCATCACAGCAACCTCCTTGTGAGCGTTTTACTATCGTTTTTTTGCCTGTGTCTCGCACTGCTGGCGCCGGGATTTCTGTACATTGTGGCGCTCATGGGCGCTTTCTGTAGCAGCACGCTGTGCTTCACCTACCCGGCCCTCTTCCGGCAGCGCCTTCACGTTCTCGGGCTGGCACCGTACACCGGGTACGAGCGCCTCGCCGTGTGGGCTATGTACTTCTTTGGGTTTGCCGGTGTCATGATGGGATTCTTCGCCCTTGTTGGGACGTAACGGGTCGCAGCCTCTCCTCCGCTGTGGTTTGTTTGTTCTTTCCGTGTGCGTGTGTGTGTGTGGTGTGTGTGTGTGTGTGTGTGTGTGCGTGTGTGTGTGTGTGTGTGTGTCGAGGGAGGCGGGGTGTTCATGAGTCGCAAAGCGTCCATGTGTCGTGTTCTCCCTTTTGTTTGTTTTGTCGCCACGCGACTCACGGGCTGTGTGCGGCATTTTTATTTCTTTTTTGCGTTGCTCCCTCAGCCAACTGACAATCATGTGTGGGTGTTCGTGGGTTGTTGTGGCACCCTTATCCTTTCTTTCTTTCTTGTTGTTTCTTACCCCCGTTTGTGCAGCGCAACGTCCTTTCCCTCGTTCCGCATATCCTCATCACTCCACGGTAATACCACCACTGTGTTCATTCTTCACTAACGTCTAACGAAAAACAAAATCAAACACCGCCCATCACGGAAGCCGTTTTGCCGCACATCGACAACGATGAGCCGAGAAGGAACGACGATGTCCTCGATTCCTCTTCTTTCATCGCCCTCTCCGCCGAGGCTGCTTTGGAGGCCAATGCAGACAGCGCAAGGGCACAGAAATATCCGAATGCGGCGAGTTCCTTGCCGCCCTTAATGACTGCACCGGGTAAGCACTCCCCCTTCGATCCCCCCTAGCCTTCGCTGTCCACTTCGGGAACAACGAAGAGCGCCATCGGCGCGCCGTCCGCTCCCGTATTCGGCAACAACGTACAAGTGCCACTTGCCACCTCCTCTGCCTACTCATTACTTGTCCCCAGTGCACCCATCTCGCACGTCATGACCTCTTTGTCGCACAGCCCCCGCACAAGAGGCGGCGCGCGGACGTTTTTTGCGCTCGTGAATCTGCGCAGCGGGGGACGCCGCTCCTCAGAGTACGTGCTCCACAAGCTCAGCGATACACTTGGCGCCGATCGGGTGTGGGTCCTCTTCGAAGGCGGAACTGCGGAGCATCACCGCTCTCAGCTCGAGCTCTTCCTACGCAAGCAAGCGCCCGAGTACGTTATTGTTGCTGGCGGTGACGGTACCATCTCCTTCGCGATGGATGTAATCAAGCGACTGCACGATCAAAACTTGTTCTCACCCAACCGTGGCGTGATTGCGCCTTTCCCGCTCGGCACCGGCAACGATTTCAGCTTTACGCTCGGCTTCGGCAGTGGTTTCGCACGCTGGATCGTGCTGGGCGAGAAACGGTTCCAGCGCCTGATGCGCGACTACGAGACGGCCACCGTCACCAATGTTGATAGATGGTCTCTTCACGTGACCACCACGACGGCACGGCACCCCAGTGGATTGGTGCACACCCACGTATTCAACAACTACTTCTCCATCGGCTTTGATGCAGCGGTGGCGAACCGACTCAACCGCTTTCGCGGTCGCCACCCCAATCTCTTCACAACTAGGCCAGTGGTCAAGCTGTGGTACGCTGCCTTTGCCGTCATGGCTCTCTTTACCGAAAAGAAGATCGGCTCCTCCATTCTGCTTGAAGTTGACGGGCGCCGCGTACCGGTGCCGGCGAGTGCCAAATCTGTCGCGGTGTGCAACATGCTGACGTACGCGGGCGGTGCTGTCGCCTGGAACGGCGACGCCGTTGACCAGTACGCCAAGCCGTCTGTGTGGGATGGCCGCGTGGAGATTGTCTGCTTCTATGGCATATGGCATCTGGCGCTTGTGCGCCTCGGCTGGTGCTATGGGAAGAAGCTCGGACAGGGCACCACTGTCTGCATCGAAACCGATTGCCACACCTGCCAATTTGATGGTGAAGAGGTGCTAAACGTGGCGGACACTAAGGGCAAATCCACGTTCCGCATTGTCCACTTCTCCACTTCAGAGTGCCTAACCGTGCCGCCACGGCAGGAGACGAATGCCTTTGTCCTCCTGCTCGCGCTTGCCGCGGTGGTACTAGCCATCATCGGCATTTCGTACCGCTCCCCCGTTGCGTAGTACCTGTACTATGGATTCCTGCAAGCGGGCGGGTGGCTGGCAGTGGCAGCATCGAGTGCACATTGCGTGCTGCCTATTGCTCCGCTAGCATTGTGGTGCCCCCAACCCCCCTCACGGTCTGTTTGTGCGATGGAAACGTCCGACCCGGTGTTGAGCCCAGTATGCTACTCGAGATTCGTGGACCGCTCGGGGCTCACAGCACACCGCATTTCACGCCATGGTCCTGCACGCAGTGACCTGGTGACCCACACCGCACGCGTGCGGCACGGGATTCCCTCTTCGCATGTCCACGACTGCCTCCTGCTCCCCACAGGACGAAAAGCTATGGAGCTCTTTGTGCGCAGGCACATCTCTCCGCGGGCCCCTTCCGCTTGAAACCCGCACGCCTTTCAAAGGCGTGCAGGTTCAGGAGAGGGCGGAATGCCCCTGCTGCGGCAAGACCCATGGCAGAGTCCCAACTGTCGCGGTGCGTGCGGGCAAAGCATTCTAACATGCCACGCACCCCGCGGCGTGGACGGAAACGGAAGACGCAGACAGCGGGTCTCCCAGACACCAATGTTGCCCTGAGAAAGGCTTCATGATACAGAAAATGTGAGTCATGTACGCAGGCGCCGTCAAGCATAGCTGGCACGGTGTGCCACATCCACGCAAAGCATCCAGAGAGGTCAGCAGAGCGAGAGTGATGGGCGGGAAAGGCGCAAAGAGATCCATGCGAATCAGCCCCAAAGTGCATGTGGTATGAAATGTGCGGCATCTTCTGCATCCGGCCGGGGTGGGCTAATGAAACGCAGGTGGCGAAGGCGTGACGAGAACATCCCGAATGGCACCGTCGAGTCCTTCGGGCTCCCATGCGGAGCGTCTCCACACCACTTTGTGGAATATCACGGCTTGAAGCTGCTCAGAGGCGGAGCATGACACACAGGCAGGGTGTGCCGAGGGTCTCAGCGAGGGCCCTGACCTGAGGCTGAACCACTTTCTCGTTGACCTCATCCGGCACGCACCTGGACCACCTCCTGTTACCCGCACGACGGACGGCACCCCGTTCGCCCTCGGGCTCGACCCTGGGCGCCGCCGGCGTTGGATCAAGGCAGGCAGTCCACCCACCTCCGCCTGGCGCCGACAGCACAGCACGCATCCGAAGAGGGCACGAGAGAGAACCCGTTAGGCGCATGGCGCAGTTCCACGGCACGAGGGTTCGTCCTAGACGACCAGGATGTAGCCGCAGCGCTAAAGCGGTTGATGAACTGTTGTTGTATGCGTATAGGCGTACACTTGGTGGTAGATGGGTACTTTAAACAAGAACCATCCGTTTCGCAGGACAGCCATCTTTCTCCATGTTGTTTTGTATACGATCCTCTTCATTTTCCGAAGGACGCTGAGTACTGGAGCCAATGAACGTGTGCAGGCTGTGCCGGTGCCTGCCTATGTTTACTGCTTCCAAGTACAGTGCTGCCAACTAGCCCATCCCCCTCTTTTCCAATAACGGTGTTCCGAGCGTGGAGGCCAACCCCCTCCTCCGTTGTCGCCGGCGCTGCGGCTGCTCCGCATGCGCTTGAAGAGAGAAGAATAGGATGAAAATCGATACCTGTGGCAAAGGACGTGTCCTCCTCCATCGTTTTCTCCTCCACGTCGGTCACACCCAGCTGATCATGCGGCGCCCCGTCCATGGTTTGTTGGCACACCGCCTCTTGAAGCCCATGCAACCACCTCGACTCCAGCATCCTCATTTTTCCTACCTCCTCTCCGACAACCTCGACACATGCATCTCTCGCTCCAACGTAGCAGAACAAACACAAGCGGCAGAGGGGTCGCTCTTCGCGAGCGATGCGAAGCGGGCCTTGTCCTCTACCGCCTGCTGTTGCAGCTCGCTCGCTCCTGTCACCGTTCGGGATCGGGGTGTCGAAGAGGATCGCGCTTGTCGGCAGCGGCAACTCGATCACAGCGCTGCTAGTAAAGGAGAACGTACCGGCTGGCACGCCGTTGCTCCTCGCGCCGGATGCTGCGCTGCTCACGTGCCAGGGTGCCCTCGATGCAGACGTGGACGGCCTCGTGCCGCCACCAGCGGAAATGCTAGAGCTGTTAAAACGCGATACGGCGCAGCTCGACCACGTTTACCTGGCGTACTATCTATCGCTGCGGAGCTTCAGAAACACAGAGGACTGGTTCTCCGGCCAGATTCATCGCTTCAAGGACGGCGGCTCCACTTCTCCGGAAGATGTGGCCAGTTCACGCATCTGGGAACGGTTTGCGCAGAAATACGTAACCGCCCCTGCTCCGGTCTTCCTGGCCGCCTTGCAGTACGTCTGGGAGAGCTGCTTTCGCAAACCTGCAACGGAGGCAGACTCGGCGTCAGCTTCGCTACCGGCAGCGCTTGCCGTCGCGCCAGTAGTCGACGTTGCTTCGCAAAGCCGCAATGCCACAAATTCGGCACTCACGGCTACCACCGCCAAGGCTCTCAAAGAGACTTACCTGCACGGCGACATCACCGGCGCACGGCAAGCGCTGTTGGCTAAAAACGATGCGTACGTCTACTGGGTGCTCACTGCCATCACCGATATTCCGGTCGGCGGTGAAGTCTCCGTTTCGTCAGAGTCTGTGCTCTAATCGCTGCACTTGCTCCGCTCCATTCAAAAACTATGTGAACTGAAAGGATGCAGCACTTCACACCTGCCATACTTCTCTTCTGCCGCGTGCGCGCGCCCATGAGGAAGTACACCCGAAACCGTGGACTGCAGCGTGCTCCTCCCTTTTAGGCTTCCTCACCATTCACTGCACAGACCTGCACCTTCCGCCTGCCGTGCTTTTCTCTGCGACCTCTCCCTCTCTCGTCTGCTCTGCTTACGGTGAAAAAACTAGTGCGCTGCGCGAGAGACTCCGCATGGCTTCATAGCACGCAGGTATGCTGCATCCCCATCGACACCAGCAAACGCCACTCGCCCTTCTTCCGATTCTCGGAAAGAGCCTCTATTGTTCATCTCGCCTTCTTGCTGGCAGCCTCATCGGTGGTGTTGGCGTCTGTCGCGCTTTTCTTGTTGCTGAAAGCCTGCGACAAGGTTGAAAGAGGGAACAGGTGCTCGAAAAAATGATATGCTGGCGCGGAGAGAGTCAACGTGCTCTCTGCCACCTCAATGGCATGCTCCGCTGCGCGCTGATCTTCTCTTTGCCCCGTTGTGTTCCCCTGTTCATTTCAGATCTCGAAACGGGACATTGTAGGCCTCTGCCTTCCCCCACCCCACCCTCACTCATCCACTGCCTTGATGATTGCCCGCGACGACAGGGGAATCCCTCTCGGGCGACGGCAAAAACGCAAGGCGCGGATACTCGAGTCCACCTGCTCGCGCGAGTCGTGCCGCCGAGGGCGCGGGTGGAGGGGCACCGGATCGGTACACTCCCCCACGCTAAACCGGAAACTCGCCGGCTGGGCTGGGTTGGGTTCATGTGTCGGGGTGGCCCATGCGGCCGCCTTCTGGCTTCCCTGGCCCTTCCCCGCCCGCCGCGCGTTTGCCCGGCGTCCTGCGCGGGGGCGGAAAGGACCGCCCCCGCGGCCGCCTGGGGCCGCCCCAAGCCGGCCAGTGGCGAGCATGGGAGGGGCGCGCAACTGACGGGCCCCCTCCCCGCACCGCACCCCCCCCCCTCGCATGTGTGCTGCGCTGCCGGCGCCGGGCGGAGATGGGTCTCGGCCGTCCGCGCGCCATTCGCCTACCCACCGTGACCGAGGCCGCTTTGGGCGCGAAGGTGGTCTCAGCGGCCCTCCTGCCGTTCGCGCTGGCACCGTCCCGCCGCGCGGTGCGAGCAGCGCCGCGCAGAAAGGGCAGAGCAGACCCTCTGACGGGCCCCACTCGCGCCAGCACGCCGCCCTACGCATGGCAAGCCAAGCCCTGGCTATTTTGATGGCCCCTGCAACGTGCCAGCCAGTGTCCCGCACGGGTTGGAGGTCCACGCCGCGAAGGCGGAGGGGCAGCGATCCTCCTCCGGGCACGCGCGTGCAACGGACCATATCCCTCCCAGAGACGGGCAGTGAGCTTGGCCGCGCCGTGATCACTTGGCACCGTGCTGGCGGCGGCCCAGTCCTAGATAAACCCATGGAGCACCAGCGTAACGCCCCCGGGTATCCGCTTGTGCTGTGCTGCGTCGAGGTGTCCGTATCGCTTGCGCAGGTCCAGTATTCGTCATCGCGTCCATCCAGCAGAGTGGCTGAAGTCTCGTTTAGTCGTTCTCGTTTTTACCACGCTGAGTTGTGCGATTCGGGAGCCGATCTAGGAGCGTGAGGACCGGATGCAGGATCGCTGGGCATCTGATTGAGAACTTCCTGTGTTACCAGGACGATCGTAGGTACGTAGTCGGGCCTGAGGTGCATCCGTCTAGGAGGGTCATCTCAGCAAAGCCACACCGTCACTCCTGTAGCCTCGTCCTGGAGAACAGGGGAGGGCCTATTGCCTCTACGTGCATCCTCGTGCATGAGCAGGGAGAGGCCGCGGTCGTGCTTCTTTTTGTCTCGCTACGCGGGAATGCTGAAACGCCAAGAGATTACGTGCCGCACAGGCCTGTTGGGGGATGGGTAGAGTGCATCTCCAGCAGAATGCAGGCATGTATCGGGGGTGCATCAGGGAACCGGGCTAAGCGCCCGCGACAGTCTAGTCCGACACACTTTACCTACATTGCATAGAGGGCGCAATAGGTGGGAAATCACGCTCGGCACCACCGCAACGCACCGAAAGCAAACAAGGAGCCGGTGGATGCGCACGTTTGTTGGATTGCCGAGAGATCTGTCGTGAGCTGTGGTGCACCTGTGATTATGGCTGCGTGCTTCTTTCGGCACAGCGCCAGCCCACGCCTGTCTGCTGGCACCAAGAGTCCAGAACCGTGCTCAAGGGCAGGCTGCAGGCTCTTGGCTTCCCCAGAAAGAGTGGGCACTAGACCCTGAGGTGCCACACACGGTGAGGTGCCTACAATCTTCAGAGTTTTCACGTCTTAGTAACTCAAACCAAAGCGACAAGTTGTTTTGATGCTGGGCCAGCTTTTCTGAGCAGTGGGTGCAAGCCTTCGCGTCGCGCTTATAGGACTAGGAATGCAGTTTTTTGCGATTATTTTAGCTCTGCTCTGTGCTTCATTTTATCTGCTTCACCTGCTCTTTTGGGCTACTATTCATCTCTTTCTCTTCATCTACTTTTTATCCTCTTTGTCAGCCCTGCATGTGTTGGCGCAGAACCTTGTACCCGACTACACAGCTAGGCAGCTGTTCTGTCCCTGCTCATACCTCTCGCCGTATCACTGTAAGCGACCCTCCCCCTCTTTGTTTTCTCGATTGTCTGTGTGTGCAGTATCTGAAGCCAATCATTGGACGACAACTTGCGAAACCCAGCATCTCGCAGCGTTTGCCCAGGAAACTGTGTGCTCGCGGCATTTTCTTCGATACATATATATATATATATATATATGTACGCATACAAAACTATCCGCTTCCCTTTTTGCCTAACATTGCAAAACCTATCAAGGAAGATAGTTATCACCACCCATTAGTGCTCACAAAAGCGTTTCTGCAGCCGCCATGGACTCACAGAGCTCTGACTTCTCAGGGCTCGATGTAGATGAAGCCTTCAGCGAGGGCCGCCAGGATTCGCAAACACGTGTCCTCAGCGACGATGAAGACTACAGCTCCGACAGCTCGGAGCACAGCACTGCCGCGCGAGCCGCACAAGCAGAGGGCTCGGCGCAGCGGTCTGCAGGCCAACGATTAGGAAGAGCTCGCGGCATCGGTGGCGAGTCTCTGCGGCCTCTCCGCGAGTCCTCGTACCCGGTAGAGTATCTTTTTGCGCAAACTGCGTTAAAGGAGAAGTGCTCAACAGAGGTCAGCACGGTTAACGAAGAGAAACGCGTGGGTCTGAAATCGCTTGGCGGGCTCGTCAAGTACAGCTCAGCTGACCTTCTCACCCGAGCGTGGTGCCTGTGCCCCTCGGAGCTGAAAAACCGTGAGCACCCGCTGTATAGTAAGCTACCGAAATGCCCTGAAGTGCTGGAAACTCGGTTTGGTGACACGGATGAGATATCTCAATTCATGTGCTCCATCGCTCTCCAGCTTGGAGAACGTTACCATCGTGTAACGCCCGTATACCTTCGATCTCTGCTCGTTCAGGCTGTCGTGCGAGACGAAATAGCAGGCGCGAATCAGAGTGTTGCGAACAGCACACCCTACGCAGACGCCCTGCTCGACCCCGCGTGGGAAGGTGAAAGCGCATGTGCCGATGAGGCAGATGATGTATCTGGGAATGAAGCGAGCGACGAAGTGCCAGACGATAATCTCGAGATGGAGTCCGACATGAGCGCTTTTGATTTCAGCGTTGCGTTGGTTTTGCCCGTCGTGTCGCAAGGAATCACGTACGAGAGTCTTCACCTTCTCCACACCTTGGTTGATCGATGTCTGAGCTCCTCTACCGAGGTGGCAGTGCTGCGATCCTGGGGCGTTAGACGCATCATGCGTCTGTTGCTTCGTCACATGAACGTGCACGCCGAGCAAAGTGTGAACAAGAGATGGCTTGCGACAACGATATCATTGCTGTCGAAGATCGTGCTCTCGTCCGGCGACACAAAGGTATTTTTTTCGCTTCTGCGATGGAGTCTACGCCACCCAGACACGATGGCGATGCTGCACATGCGCAGGGTAAGGGGCATTGTAGAACGCGTGGAGCAGAGGAATGCGGTTCGCGTGCGCCTGTCGATCCCGACAGTCACGCCGAAAGAGCAGACGATCTCGCTTATTCACTCTGTGGGAAGTACTCCCGCCTCTGTCACGGGCCTCTGCGTTCTTACGGAGGAGGATGCTCCACGATGCATAGTTTTCACCGAAAATCGCTCCTTCAAAGTCGCCTTAACTCCGCCGTTTGAGCTGCTGTGCTGTAGCAGCACCGCCCCCGACTCGTGCCGAGGTGTGTATGTCGAAAGCGATATGTCGATCTGTGTACTTGGCGACCACGGGAAGGTCTTTGTGATCAACAAGGACACCCTAATGCTTTCCCGGACAATGTCCCCTCCGTCGCACCTTCTGAGCTCCACTCAGTTTCCTCTGTACGTTGGAGATGGTGAGTACGTGTCGTCGTACTTTTTAGCCGGTGCTTCCACCGAAAGACAGGCCTGCTTTACAGGAAATGAGGTGAGTGGGGCACTCACGCCGAGCACAATCACGCTACCGCGGACGTGCGACTCATTGAGCATTCAGTTCTACCTTTGCCCGGTCATCACGGGAACGGTGAATGAAATGACGCTGCTCCATCTCACCACAGGGAGCAAGAACTGGCTGTCCGTGTCGGTCTCGCTAAACCCTCTTACCTCTACCATGGTGCTCATGTTCCGGCATGGGCAGGATGCCGTCGCTGAGATTCGAGAGTCACTGAGAGCAGAGTGGGCTCTTTGGAGCGCATCGCTGACGTCCACCAATGACACGGCGTCGTGGAGTGTGTTCAAGAACGGCGTCCTGTGCGACACGCGCAGCCAAAGCGGCGCCCTGATACAGCCCAGTGGTGCTGTTACCCCAATTTTCTTCAAGGGTCGCTTGAACGCGCACCTATCGACCCTGCAGCTGTGGAGTCGTGCGCAGAGCGTTGACTGCATGCGCAACTGCGCGCTGGAGCACACGCCGGAGAACAAATCGCAATTCCTTGTGTTTTCGTTCTTGATGGATGAAGGACTTGGGCGCTCTTTCCACAGCCCGCAGACAGGCTACGTTTGGCAAGGCACGGGGGTCATCTGGGACACCCCACCGAGGCCGTTTCCGGTAAACCGGCATTCTCCGCACAAGGTTCACTGGAGGCCTTCCGGCAACTACTACATTGTCACCAACCACTTCGAATACGCCATCATAGAGCCACAGGCGACGACGTGGATCGACCGCGACGGCCGTGTCGTGGAGCAGGCAGAGGGACTTCTGTCCGTGAGCGAGCGGCCTTTTTACAACATCACGGACGGTTACTTTTTCCTGTCCACTCAAGACGCCGTGGGCATTCGTTCTGTTAAGTCAAGCTCACCGCCGGCGGCGTACTTGCAGCATCTGCCATCGATGGTGGTTGGCAAGCAGTTCTGCGCGCGGGTCGTGGAGAGCGTCATGAGGCGCACCCCAATTACGGCCAAGCAGTACCTAGAGTACCTGGTGCACCGAACCAATCTGCACCTGCTCACCTACAGCGACGATCAAGGCAGCGGCCCCGTCCACCTTTCGTCAAGCCGGCGAGAGAATCTCTCTGTTGTCGGTCGTCTCCTCGACTTGACCGAGTACTTGGTCTCCGGCATCGAAAGCAATGCGAAGGAATGCCTGCGCCCCGAGCTGCTGCTTTGCCTTGTCGGGCGTGTGTTGAACATGTACGTAAAGCTGTTTGAGCGACAATGTCCTGGGCAGGTGGTGCGGTCCGTGGTGGACGCGCACAAGCGTCTGCAGCGCTTGAACGCGAAGGTGAAGCAGGACGAGTTTCTGCAGGAGGCTGCTAGTGTGTTCGGCGACCTTAACCAGGTCATTCTGGCCCGCTGCGTCAGCCACGATTTTCAGCTGAAGCTAATCACGGACAGCGCCAGCTTGAAGGATGTACGCCAGCTGCTGCAGCTAGAGAGCCTCTCGCAGTTTGTCGTCTCCGTGATCAAGAAGGACATGAAGAAGATGTTCATGACCTTTTTGCACCGCTTGAAGGAGGAGTGCCAGGAGGAGGCGACGCTCATCTTCGACAGCAAGCCTCGCCAAATCAATGCATCGGAGGCGATGCTCAGCACCCTGCTGGGAATGCTTTCGCAGCAAGGGCACTCGCAGTGGCACCTGGTCGCTGCTGCGTTGATCAGCTCTCTCTGCAAGTGGATCATTCGCTGCTTTGAGGAGCGCTACCCGTCGGACGCCGAGCGCTACGCCAACGTCGATGTCCTCAAAGAAACCTCCATCGGCATTGTCCTCTTCCCCGTCGTACACTACATGTGCGATATGCAGCTTGACTCGTCCATCGCCCCGGACGCGCTGAAGGCACTCAACGACGCGCGAAAGTGCCTGTCCCGCTACAGCCTGGCGCCGGGTAAGACAGGGAAGAAGTTTGTCTCGTTCTCGGAGACGCATTACGTGGCGTCGCCGCCTCAGCTGAAAGCACCGTTCTATGCCAGCCTCTCGTTACAGTATGCCAAGAGCATCAAGGTGGACTTCCTGGACTCCCCGGAATTGGACCGCGCCTCTAGCACGGTGACCGTCTCGCTCGTCACGAACAACTGCCTGACCTCTCTCGAGGTGCTGCACCCGGGTCAAAACGCCGTCTTCCGGGAGGGTGCGCAAGTTTCGATTGTGTACGCCGCAGAGGCCACGTTGGACTCCCCGGCCCCTGGCGTGGCACTGAGCGTGCACACGGTAGTTGAGCTGGCAACGGAGAAGACGGACTGGGTGCGCGATATCTGTCTGGCACTCAGCTACATTATTATCCGGGTGACGCAGCATAACCTGCACAACACCGCGCCGTCCGGAAGCGCCATCCGCAGAGACTCCTTTCTTCGCGCTGGCCTGTCAGCCAGCGTGCAGAAGTGCAACAAGATACCGCTCTCCCCAGGGGACAAAGAGGAGTGCGCCGACCTGCATGCTCAGCTGTGCGCGGTGGCGGAAGAGACGGACCCGTCGCTCACGGCTGCATGGAGCGCCTTGTATGAGAATAACCGCATCCAGTATTCCAAGCGGCTGGAGAAAATCATGCGATGGGCGAGTTGCGCGCTTGCGTGGCAGACACTCTCGCTCCCCGCAGAGGACGAGAAGACAGTGGAGCAGCTGCTTTGCAGCAGTGTGAACGCGATCAAGCGCAAGACGTTTTTGCTGCTGGAGGCGCTCCAGCAAGGGCGCGAGGAGGCGATCGTAGGCCGGGCACGCTTTTTGCTCTTCAACATAACCCCCCGTCTCTTTGGCGAGTGGCAGCTGATCGAGCATCAGCACACGGAGGAGCCGGTAACGGCGGAGGCGGATCGTGGCTCTCGCCAGCTGTCGCGACTGGCCTACTCGGTTGGGAACCGGAGCCGGGCCACCGTGACAAGCTTCCAAATGCCTACGACTCACACGCTTGACCTCTCCAGTAACTATCACGGGTCACTGCTGAGCACGCGCAAGACGGCCTCGCGGGCGTTCGACGAGTCACCGGTGAATATTTTCACCAAAACTTTGAGGAGCGAAGAGGAGAGTTTGCCGAACAAGATCATCTACTACCTCATTAACGGACTTGACAGGTCGACCGAGGACATCTGTAAAGATATGGTGCTCAAGACGCAGCAGGCGGTGTACCAGACGGAGGCGTACAAGCTGCAGGAGGACCTGTGCAAGTCGTTTGCGAACGACCGGGAGATGCTGTCAGCCATTTTGATGACGCACTTAAAGTACCGGCTGGAGTTCTCTCAGTCCACAATCGTCGCAGCGAGTGATCAAGGGGAGGCGGCGAGGGAGGCGAACGTTGGCTTTGACCATCATTACACGGAGCAGATGATCGGCTGCGGTATGCTTCGGGAGCTGGAGTTGCAGAAGGCGGTGTGCTCGTTTGTGCAGAGCTCGCTGCGCTCCCTCTTGCACAAACTCGACGACACTCAGGACTTCCCGTACGTGGAGGCGGTGTACATGTGCGCTACCCTGTGCCACCCCTGGGATGGTGTTGACATGTCAATCCTGCAACCGCGAGAGATTTTTGCGTTTCTCAAGAAGCTCCTCACAACCGCGTGCGAGCTGCGCCTCGAATCTTCGAGCAGCGACACCGACAAGTACTACGAGAGTCGTGGACTGTTTGACCTTGCGCACCGCTGTTTGGTCATTCCCAACGCAATGCTACAGACGTCTGTTGAGGGCGTTCACATCGTTCAAAGTGAGGTGCAGGGGCTGCATGTGGAAAACGTCAATGTTGTCTTCAGCGCGCGAACGCACTGGAAGGCACACGGCGCGAACGTCAGAATACCGGCAAAGACACGCGAGGCTGACTACTACGCGAACTACGGCATTCCAAAAGTAATCAGCGAGTTTCCGGACGTGCAGTACTACGAGGTGGCGCTGGACTTTGCGCTCCATCCGAGCAACCCAGAGCTATCGATGGGGCTGAGCCTTGTACCCTTCTCGCCGCTCGACCCTGTGCGGGCAGACTACGTGCTCTCACTCGCCTCCACCGGTCGTGTCCACCGCCCGGAGAAGCAGGATTGCCAGCTGTGCAATCCTTGGAAGGTCGGCGACGTTGTCGGGTGCGGGCTCATGGCCCCATCAAACAGCGTCTTCTTCACGCTGAACGGCGAGTTTCTCGGCGTGGTGGCGGAGGTGCCCACGCTGTCCACGGTTATCCCGTTTGTCAGCGTGCGCGGCGACGACACACTCATGAAGGTGATTGTCAACTTCGGCGAAGAACAATCGTTCCGTTTCGACCTGGCATCGCTGCACTGCAGCTGCCGGCATCGCTACCTCACCCCGACTGTGGTGTGCGACACGGTCATCATCACGACAGACTACCTCGTCACCATGTGCTACAAGGGACTGTCGCAGGGGGAAGACACCTCGGCGACGAGCGACGAAGCCATCAGCGGCCTTCTCGAGAAGGCGACAGCATTCCTCAGTTCCTCAACGATGACACTTATGGTGAAGCTGAACGCGTGCTCGCCGGGGCAGAGCAGCCGCATCGAGCAGATTGTCGTCTTGCTCTCACGCCTGCTCCACTGCGTTTCCATCGTAATCGAGTGCTTTCGCTACGACGCTGTCACCCGGCGCACGCACGCGACGGTTCTCCAGCTGTGCGCTGCCATCCTCACGCGGTGCCGCGACAAGTGGGTCAAGGTACGGGCCTCACAGTGTTTGGCGATGCTGTGCAAAATACTGCGTCCCCAGTACCTGGTGGAGGCTTTGGAGGCGCTGCGGGGCCTCGTGTCCTTTGAGGACATTGTGCAGCAGCTCGTCGACCTCGCCCGCATCAAATTCATCAAGGAGACGCAGGCACCTATGCAGCCGCCTCGCTGGGTTGGCGGCTCCACGGTTGTGAAGGGCAAAGGCACCTTCTTCGGGTCTGTTCCGCTGCCAAAGAAGGGCACGCATCTTGTTGGATTTCGCATCAAACGGCGACAGCAGCAGGTTCAGGGGCCGGGGGCCCCGCTGGGCGGGTGCTACTACCTCGGGCTCGCTCACGGACAGCCGTCAATTCCGAACATGGGCAACCTAATCAGCCGGAGTGACGTTTACGTGTTGCAGGACACAGATGACCAGGACCAGGTGGCGCATCTTCTTCTGCGCAGGCACTGCATCCCGCGCAACATCCACCGCCGCGTCTACGGCAACGATGAGGTGGTCTGGGTGGAGTTCAACGCGGACTACGGTGAGATCGCTTTCTATCGCGAGAACATGGTCATGATCGGCCTCGCGTTTGCGAACATTACCCAGGTTGACGATCTGTATCCGATTGCCTTTCTCTTCAATGACGATGCCTCCTGCGAAATCATTGCGCCACCGTCCCTGACGGACGAGTCTGTCGAGCACTGGACGGAAAGCCTGCGCCGCAGCGCCGCGATCGACACGCTGCAGGAGCTTCATGTGGTCCCCGGGTTTTCCGCGATAATCTCGCTCATGGTGCAACGCTCTGTCTCGCAGCTCGATTGTGGTCTGGATGCATGTCTCGTGGCGCTGGGGGTGCTGGGCGGGGAGCGAAGCTACCTCTACTGCCAACACGATACATATGGTATGGTTGTCGTGCACGCGATCGCCGAGGTTACCGGGAAGGTGGTTGTGTTTCTCGCCAGCGACGAAGACAAGCGGCTGTTTTCCGTGCAGCCGCAGGGACTGAAGCCATCCTTCATTCAAACGCCACTGTACCAGAGCAACGCGCCAGACGCGCACTCATGTGCCACACTGCTGTCGAGCGAGCTGTATCGCATCCTCTACGAGGCATCCGCTGTGGCCCCGCTGCTGCAGAGCGAAGAAGAGGCGCGACACAAGGTGGAGCGCCAGTACGAGGAGTCCCTCAGCAGCGCCATCGCGACAAACCTTATCGGAATTCTCACCGAGCAGCAGCTGAGGTCGTCTTCGCAGCTGGCGAGAGCCGCTTCAACCTCGCTAGAGACCAGCAGCTCTGAGTTTCCGTACCGCCGCTTCAACTCGAGCGTCATTTTTTCGGGCCAGTCCGTGTCGGTCGACCTGCACTGCTCCACCAAAACGCTGTACGTGCCGAACCCTTCCATCGCTGTCACCACCGCTGAGGGCTGCTCTGTCGTGCGCGGAAATGTGCAGCTCGATCAACGCTTCACCCTCGCCGTCTCTGTCACGCAGACCTCGACAAATGACCTCATGTACGTCGGATTTACCACCACGCGCATGCGCTGGCCGGAATTGCAGGACGAGGTCGCCAGCTGGGAAGACGCGTGGGTGCTCTGCAACCGAGACTCCGTCGCCACGAACAGCGTGAACTGCTGCATGGAGCCGGGCATCATCTTTGGCGCGGCGAACAAGGTATTCCAGAGTGGCGACGTACTTCTCATGCGCGTTGATCGAAATGAGAAGACAGTCGCCTTCACGCGCATAAGGAACAGTGAGCAGACCGACCTGGGTGTCTTGTTCGAGGGCATCCCCGCCGCCTGTGACCTGCGGCCGATGGTGGTGTGTGGTGAAGAATCGGTCGTAGTTTTCTCCACACTCAACTCATGTCTCTTCCCCTCGCGGCTAACGTACCCGGTGAGCAACTTCAACAATCCATCGTGTGAGCGGGTGACCTGCTGTTCCTGCTCGCGGCGGCTGATGCCGCCGTGGTACGGTAGCGAGGACAACGTGGCTCTTTGCGAGTGGTGCTTCAGCTTATGGAAGCGGCCAAAGGACATGTTCTTTGTCGTGAGCACGACGTCGCGCACGACTCCGGAATACTTGGTCTCGGATCACTGCCCCGAAACGCTCGTGGCCGGCGATTATGTGGAGTTTGAGGAGAACACCGGCGTTCAGTGGTCGAACATTCGAAGTGTGAACTCGGAGATACTAGGGGGCACGTGCATCGCGCTGAATGATGAGAGTTTTGCCTTCAGCGAGGAGCTGCCGCAGTTTGGGCAGCGCCGCGTCGACGTCCGACTCGGTCACATAACTGGTGTCCCAGGCCACCCATTCAGCGGCTTGCACACCTTCACACCCATGTGGCGAGACGGGCAACAAATTGGCCCCACGTGCAGCCTCCGCGGCGACTGCGTGGCGGTGAGTGCGACGATGCTGCCCATGCGTACAAAGTTGTTCCTATGCTTCCACATTGAAAGCAACTCACGGAACACCCTCTTTTCCATGACAGAGGTCTTTGTAGGGGTGACGAACCTGGCTGATGTGCCGAGGCCGATGAGCCGCGCGGACCTGGAGCATCTGTGCGCGGCGAAGATTGTGCGCGGTACATGGTGCGACACAAGCGAGAAGGTGAGCAGCAGCGGTTACGTCAACATGCTCGTGGATTGCTTGAACAGCTCGATATTCTTCAGTTCCAGCCTCAGTGGTCTGCGCGGCAAGCCGTTCGTCATCTCCGGCAGCATGTCCGCCGAGGCCGAAGAGGACAATCTTCGCCTTCTCGTGTTTTCACACGAACCGTGCATCGTGCGCTTCTCGGAGGGGCTTGTGTCCTACAACGAGTGCGTGGAGCCGAGCTTTGCGCCGCTTGCGATCGGCCTCTTTCCCGAAAAGGGCGACGCCTTGTCTGTGGACACGTTCAGCGAGGCGATTGTGCTGATGGACACTGTCGACCGCACACAGGCATACACGAAAACAGAGTGGCGGTATTCCCCACAGGTGGACAAGCTGGACAACGGCACACTCTTCTGCATTGGCGACACGGTTACATTTTTCCACGATGGGACGACAATTCACGTGTACATACAAGGAATCAAGCTGGCGAGCCTTGAGCTTAGTGATGCACAGCGAAGCGAGCGCTTGCGTGTCGTCGCCTACCTGTCCACACGCGGCACAACAGCTACGATTGTGCCTCCTCTTTACGGTACTTCGCACCTGGGCAAGATCACGCGCGTGTGCAGCCCAGACGTGGCCGTTGTCGAATCCGTATCCGAACACGGGAAAAGCAGCACATTCGCAATCCACAAGTCTGCGGTGCGCTTCTGCGCGGTGGTGGCAGCGGCCGGTAGGGAGAAGCCAGGCCTGTGCGACGGCGACCCTGTCGCATTTAAGGTCGGCGGGCTGCAGATATCCAAGCGTGGCACCATCGCTAGCGTGCAAGGCGCAGTCGTGAATGTGTGCGAAAGCAGCGACAAGCGCAACCTCATCTCTGTCAACATGAACCAGTGCTTTCTTCTGCGAAACGAAGGCAAGCAGCAGTACAACTACGAGCTCTACCCCCTCATCTCGCCTCCGACCAGCTCCATCACGCGTGTCTTCGAGGTGGGTAAGAAGAAGTTTCGTCTGCAGAGTCGTGGATCGTACAACGGAATCATGTTCGACTGCAAGACATCGGAGACAATTGAGCTGATTGGGATGTCCGTGCTGACGCGAGCCACCGGCTGCCATCAGGTGCAGACCTACTTCCGAAAGGGTTCCAGTGTCAACCACGAGCGCGACGGACGATCGTGGACGATTATCTTCGACGACATGATTGACATGACAGCTGACCACCAGTTCAGCATCCCATTTTCTCCGATCACCGTGGAGGGTGGCACGACCTTTTCCTTCTACATCAACACGTCGCACAACTGTGGCATCGGCTTCTACTGCGAGGAGGACGGCTGCAGCGGTGAGATCGGCCAGGAGCTGGACGCGGACGGCACTCTTTCTGTGTACCTGGGGCGGAAGAGTGGAAGCAGCGATCCGTTCACGGAGTTCAGTATGTCACCGCGAGGGTTCTGCGGCACTATTCAGTACACGCAGAACCACGGCTCCACCTTGCCGTCGATTGAGGGCAAGCTCTTCTCCAGACCGTCTGTGGACGCGAACCTCTGCCATTGCAGCGAATCGCTTCGCCTCATCTGCCGCCCGCCGACAACGTCAAAGGACACCGTCGTCACGTTCCGAGTGCGGGTTTTCTCGCTGGCGGTGCGCATCATCTCGTTCACGATGCCAGTACTGCTGCTCAACCCATCGGCGCGCGCCCCTCAGGGCATCTCGCACTGCTCCATCTCCATGTTCTACACGCCGGAGGACCGCCTCGAGAGGCAGTGGATTTGGAACTCACGGTTCTTGGTACACAGCGACACTTCTGAGGCTGTGCTGAGCCCGGCGAACCTGTCTTTGGAGCAAGGCACGTACATGTTTCAGGTGCTGCTGAAGAACATCGAGAGCGAGGGCGTGGGCGCGCCGCCGCACCTGTGCCTACTAAGCAGCAGCGATCCCTTGTACGAGCGCAAGAACGGCCTTATTGCGGTGGGCGGGTTCTTTGGCGACGTGACGTGCGAGGCAAACAGGCCTGTACTGGAGGGTGAGCTACACACAATGATCCCCGGCGCACATCTGAATCAAAACAACTCGGCGTCCTACAATGGTATCATGTTTGACCTGCGCAGCAAGAAGGAGATAACGCTGGAGCAAGTCTTCTGCATCTCGCAGACCACGTCAGACTGCGTTACCGTGCGAATCTTTTGGAGGGAGGGAAGCATGGAGGGGGCGGAGAGGGCGCCGCACCAGTGGCGCGAGGTGATAACCAAGGAGGTGGCGGTGGTGGATAAACATCCCTTCTCAGTCGGCCCGCTGATGTTGCGCATGCGCGCCAACCAGGTTTACTCGATTTTCATCAACACGTCGTCGAGCTGTGGCGTTCGCTTCTATAACAGCAGCGACGGCCACGTCGGAGACATCCGCGACGAGTTCGACAGTGACGGCATCTTATCCGTGTACGTTGGCCGGAAAAGCGAGTCGTCGTCCCCTTTCGTCGAGCTGCCACTCGAACCACGCGCTTTTCGTGGACGGATTACGTACCGCACGTACGCGCTACAGAATGCAGACGCGATGGAGTATGCCACATTCCCGTACGTCCGCGGCTTTCTTGTTACTCGAATGCTGGTGGCTCTGATGTCGTACGTCGAGCTGTCTGGCGTTGGCCACTCTGGCAACTTCTCCTATGAGCAGCTGCTCAAGACAACTTCGCTGCTCGCCACTTCGCCGATGGATTCGCTCGCAGATTTGATGGGTGCCGAGAACATGCTTGCATCCCTCATCCGGGACTCAGGCGAGGTGCGCAACATCAATGTCACGATCCCAATCGCGGGAGGCCACTGCAACCTCCTGGTGCCACTAGCGAAGGGCGACATTGCGCTGCTGACCGACCTGCAGAGCGCCGAGTCGAACGCGCTTGTTCAGCTGCAGTCTGGCGTGCGGTCCGACGGGACGGCTCTCGTGCGACACCGGGATGCATCCGTACCATTCCGAGTGCCTGCGAAGCGACTCCTGCCCATCACGAAGTGTGTCATGTGCGGTTGGATGTACGCCCAGGGGGTGTGCGCCGCCTG
Source organism: Leishmania aethiopica (assembly GCA_003992445.1). Classification (NCBI taxonomy): domain Eukaryota; phylum Euglenozoa; class Kinetoplastea; order Trypanosomatida; family Trypanosomatidae; genus Leishmania; species Leishmania aethiopica. The sequence goes on along the minus strand of RZOE01000106.1, from coordinate 8,481 downwards.
CAACGCCGAGCACATGCCCATCCTCTCCGAGGAGGCGAGGGCGGTTGAGATTGTTGCGAACGGGCTGCAGCAGACACGGTCGGGGCTAAGTATTCAGGAGACGATAGAGGCAGCGGTGGCTGCCGTGCGTAGCGCCTGGGGCAGGAACGGGATGGTGATGCCGACTGATGCGGCATCAAAGGACAGGCTGGAGGTCCAGGCGTCCGTGGCATCGCGCGGCGTCGGGTTCTCGATTCCTGTTGCACTTCTGCTCAGTGAGGAGGAGTGCAGCGAGGCCGGGGGCTTCCTGTGCCCGTTTGTGTTTCACCCCGCTGTCGGCGCGGCAGTCGCGCTGCGCCTTTCGACGACAAACGAGGCTTTTTCCGTGCAGTTTGTCACCAGCGGCGCTACTTCGGCAATCGCGGAAGCGACCGAGGAGGCCCCAGCCCACTTTTTTCGCCTGCAGCTTTGGGGGGGCGATGGCGAGGCTCGACAAGAACTCACCGAGGATCCTGTTCGGTTTGTCATCTGCCGCGGTGGAGAGTCGAGCGTTCCACTGGTGGAAAACGTTCACGCCGGCTACGCTGCTAGCTTGCAGCGCCACGGGTTTGTGACGCTCTTTCTCGAGATAGAGGCATGTTCGCCGCTCCCCCTGACGGCGCCAGTGCTGGTGAAGGCGGACTGCTGGATGTGGGAGCACAACTCCGTTGAGGCGCAGCTGTGTTCCACCAGCGCCACGTATTTGGCGCGGCTGTTCTCCTCTGTGGAGGGGGTGTCGGACTGGCCGCACTCTTCCGCCTTTATGGTGACGGCGAAAGGCAAAGAGACCATGATTTTTCTTGAGCTTCACGTCGCCGAGATCCAGAGAGGCACCGTCTCCTCGTCTGGGATGATGATGTACTCGGCGCCGTCGCCGCTGCCCGTTCGGATCCGCAAGCCCTTTAACGTGCAGAGCGACGAGGTGCTCACGCTGCGTGTGACGACGGAGGGTGACTTTTTCATTTACGATACGAACGACATTGTGCGGTGCAGCATTTCGAAGGAAGAACTCTACGGCGGCAAGCATCAGCGGCAGCTGCACAGGATCGGCTTTGTGAGCGTGGACCCGGAGAGGGTGACGGCGCTTCTTTACGTTCCGGAAAAAACGCGGCGCAACCCCCGTGCCACCATTGCGCCCGATGCAAAGACAACTCTCTCCTCGTCGTCGCTGCTTCCCAAGACATACTCGCCTACCTGGGTGAGGCTGGATGCCAGCCGCATCACCGTCAGCCGCAACGGCCTGACGGCGAGCTCCGTGAACGAGCTCGGCGGCGGCGACGCCGTGATGGGGACGCCGCTGCCGGCGACGGGTGTGTGGTCCTTCGTCGTGCACATTCACCGCAAGGACTCCCAGCCAGGCACGCCGCTCGGCTCCGGGTTTTTTGCCGGGGTCGCCCTCTCCGACTTTGCTCAGTTTGCGCCAGAGTACTCCGCAATCAAGACGTGCGTGGGGTCGCTTTGGGTGGTGCAGGACGTCCAGGATGAGGACTCGATGCCAAATCAGGAGCCGCTGCCTCCTCTGATGCGCGGCTCCTACGGCCAAGGAGTGCTGTTTTTTGACAGTACCAAGCTGTTGTTCATAGTCGACCGAAGCAACGGCACGCTTTCCATTTCGCGCGACAACGAGTCGCCACAGGTGGTGTTTCAAGGCATACCGCACGGCGCGTCCGTGTCGCCGTTTGTCCGCCTCGACCATCCCAACTCATCCGCGACGCTTGCGCGCTTCTCTAGCGCGGTGGAGTACACACGACTGCACCAGCCGTCGCTGGAGAAGGTCCTCGGGCTGCAGCCCATCACGCCGTCTCTTCTACGCCGCTACCCACTTTTCATGGCGACGCAGACGTTCCCGTTCATCTCGGAGCTGGTGCGCAAGCTCCCCACTCGTCTCGCGGGGTATTGGAGCGCTGTTGGGGCGAGCAGATAGCACGGTCGCGTTTCGAGTACCGTGTCGCGCAGGCGTTGGAGGAGCTTGCGGGGCTGGGCGCTTTTGCCCGCTTGTCGCCTGAGGTGAACGACGCCAAAGTAGATGACATTGTCGACTACCTTTCCACGTCGTCTCGGAGGGAGATGGTGGTGTTTCCCGCTCGCACGAGCGAGACAGCTGCACAGACGTCGCCACTCGACGACAGCACTGGTGTGCACGTGCGGTTGCCGCCAACGTACGAGCTTGTGGGACGCGTGGAGGCGACAAATATGGTGCGCGTGCTTCACTTCGATCGTGAGTTCGGTGCGGTTGAACGCACGCTGCATCTCTTCTTTCTCGACGACGCGACACTAAACCTTCACAGCACGAACGACGTCTTGCCGCACCTGTCGGTGATGCGCCAGCACGAAATCCTACCAGCGCTGAACAGGGCAGAAGCTGTGGCTATTATGGCCGACGGATGGTTTGATTGCTCACTGGCGGACTACGACGCAGCGCTTAGCGTAAAGGAGGAGGAGGAGATCGCCTCCTCGCTGGTCTACGCGTTGGAGCACTGGCACCTGCACCAGCTGCCACATGGCCACGTCCACCCGAGAAACGTCTACTTGCGTGTCGCGCATGGGGAGGTGGTACAGTGCTGCCTGTGGGACGTGCATCAGCTGTCGCCGAAGAGCAAGTACGCCTCGCACGATCTGCGCGACTCTGGTGTCCGCTCCTTGTTTGGTGACCGGTGGGCCTGCTGGAAAATCTTGCACTCTTTCCAGCACCTTCTCGCGCACGACCCCCGTGTCGCGGAGTTCGTCGAATTGATGGTGGACGAGGCCACGAGTATATCGCGCGCGCTGCAGCTGAGTGTGGCATTTCAGGGCAGCTTCAGCGACAGCGGCGAGGGCCTGACGTTTTCTCTGCGCACAGGTTCGCGGCTGCGCGGTGGCTCTGGGTCGTACAACGGCATCATGTTCGACGTCGTCGCTAAGAACAACACCATTTGCATTACGAAGCTGTCATTTATACCAGACGCCAACACGGTCGCGACGGTGCGACTTTACGCACGCATTGGGAGCTTTATGGGCTTCGAACGCGACGCTGAAGCGTGGACAAAGCTTTTTGAGGAGGAGATGGCCTTGAAGGACACGTGGGAGGTGACGCTGGAGAACTTTGAGCCTATCACAGTGCCAGGTGGCGCGCGGGTTGGCATCTTCCTCCACACGACGAGCGGCAGCGGCGTGCTCTTCTTCTCCGAGAACGAAGGACTGCAAGGCAAAACCGGAGACGTGGAGGAGGAGAATGACGACATTGGCATAACGATCGGCAAGAAGAGCGAGAGCGCCAATCCTTTTGTCGCGGTGCAAAGTCAGAAGCGACTGCTGAAGGGCAGCATCACCTACACAGTCCTCATGCGATCAAACGGACCGCGCAGCCGCCTCATCTCCTGCTGTGAGCCCGTCCTCGGCGACGGTAAGGAAGAGGAGCAGGTCGAGCTTCGTTTGGTGCAAGTCAGCAGTGCGGCGAGAGAAGGCAAATGGGATTCGCATTCTCCAGGCGGCGTGCGCGCTCCCAGCGGTGCTCACACCGGGCTCACCGCCACTGAGCCGCCGACGTCGTCAGGGTATTGCCTTCAGGTCCTTAGTGCACCAAACACTCGGCGCGGCGGGTGCGACAGGGATAACGTACTGACACTTGTGTCGCCGAGCCAGTTCGTGTGGTGCCGCACGGCCGACGTGGTCTCCGTCCGGCCGGGACTGCTGCGAGAGGTGGCTGATCCACTTATTCGCTTCCTTGCCGCCGAGGGCCTGCGCAGACGTCGCACACTACTGCGCCAACACAATCTCAGCAGCCGCGTGTTCCCGTGCCGCCCATTGCATTTTCTCCCCCTTCTTACCCATGACACGGAGGCCGAAGCGCCATCTTCGATGTGCAGTGTGACGCACCCGGTTCTCAGTGGTGGTAGCGTGTTCATCTCGGAGCCCATATCGTCCTCTTGCACCCTATCGTTATGGCAGAGGACGGCCGGGGCGGTGGTACTGCTTGTTATGGATTATATCCCGACGACGGATGAGGTGACTCGGCGGGCGACGGCATCGTCGTCCGGCTCGCTGGTTGGCGCGCGCAGCTGTGGCGGATTTGTGCACGTCGATGACGCGCTTCGATACGTGACGTCGTCTCGAGATCGCGTACATCTGCGGCTCAAAGCGTCCTTGTCGTGCTGCCCCGTCTTTGTTGTGGCGCGGCTTCGAAACGCCGGACACCGTGACTCGCAGCTATTCGCCTACAGCAGTGCCATGGACCACGATCTCTTCACCCCCGCAGCGGAGGGATGCTTCTTCATGACCTACCGCAAAGCCACACCACCCCACGACAAGGCTGCCGTCGCGACCACTTGGCACGCCTGCGGCGGGTTCATCGCGCTGGAGGGGCGCGACGACGGTGGTGCTGGTGCAGAGTCCCTAGTTCGGCTCGAGTCGCTTGTCTCCAGCAGGGCTGAGGTGCGCTTTGTCTGCCTGCCTCGGTGCACAGGAGAGCGCGAAAGGGTTGTACAGGAGAAGATGAAGACCAGCGAGGCTCCGCGGAACGTGGCTGTGCAGCACGCCATCCCGCCAGCGCCGCTCCTGATTGAGCTGCGCGAGCAGGTAAAGTGGAAGTCGGTGCGGCACCTAGTTGAGTTTACGTGCCTATCCTCGTCCCTTGCGCTGTGCGGCGCGTGCGGAGCATGGCAGGTGGCGGGAGGCATCAACTGCAGCGCGGTGGTGTCGTCGCCGCGCTTCACCACCGCGGAGCGGCATCGTGTGCACTTGCGGCTGCAGTTTCCTCGCCGCATGCCGATGGACCTGCAGCTCGACTGCAAGAGCGGCTCGGCGAACCCGATTCGGCTGCTGCACGGCTCCTACAAATCCTTGCGCGGCCGCCTATTCGATCCCGCGGTGCGAGAGGTGTTTGTTTGGATCGACATCAACCTGCAGACGCGCGAAATCGTCGTGCTGAGCAGCGACGGAGCCGTCTACTACCCTTTCATTGAGGAAAGCGTCCTTTCGTCTGACGTGCAGCTGGGTTTTGTGACGCACGCGCCAGGATCCGAGCTGGATGTGCTGGAGTGGAGGGTCTGCTCCTCTCAAATCCGTGGTGAGATGACTGCGTGCGTGTTCAAGAGAGTGCTAGAGGAGACGCCTCTGGCAGAGCTTTCAGCGAACACATCCCTGACGGTCGGCACCGTGTGCCGCCACTCGGCGCGCGGTACGTTTTCGTCCAACCACGAGGTCAACCTCTCCCCAGAGAAGCAGATGGGGGTTCTTATTGTGACGTACGCGAGAATGCTGCTCGAGAAAACGCTTCTGTCTCAGGAAAAGGCACGGGCAGCTGCACAGCCGCAGTTTCTCCGACTTCTCTCGCTCACGGCGTTGCGCAAACACCCGGACATTGCCCGCATCCTGGATGGCGAGATCAAGCAAGGCTGTTTCCGGCTTGTCTCTCAGTGTGTGGCGCAATTGTCAGCGCCGTTCCTGATGCAGCTGCCGGCAGAGGCGGATGCTAGCATTAATGTCATCGCGTCTCTAATGCGCAATGACGTTTTCCGACGCACAATTCTGAACGCGTTCGGAAGCTCGCTTGTTCTCATTCTGCTTAGGGCTGCGACGGTGTACACGCGGTCGACACGGCACACGGCGCTCCACTGCGTGCAGGAGCTGTTGGCGGACGGGCGCGTGCCGCTTCCGTCTCACCACGTGCTCTCCGCGCACCTCCGGCCGCTGACGGACATGATGGCATCCCTGTGCCGGAGAGAGCGGATGGGCTCGGCAGTGGTGCAAACCGGTGTGACACTCATCGCCGACCTGATCGAGCGCTACCAGCGTGAGCGGCCGGCGCACTCGTACCAAGATGCTCCCACAGAGATACCGTACAAGCTGGTCTGTTGCGCCCGCGAGATCGTGCGCGCGATCACTCATGACCCGCCACTGCCCTTTCCTTCCGCAATGGTGGCAGAGGTGAGCTCGCAGCACACGATGCGGTGCGAGGTCATCAAGCGTGTAATCGACACCGAAAACAGGACCTGCGCGATCGGCGTCTTCAGGGAGGAGGGCCGGCACCCGGATAGCAGTATGTCCTTTACGGTAAGGGTGAACGGCAACCGGCGTGGCTCCGTCGTGGTTGGCTGGAACTCGGCGACGCCGCGGCAGCAGCAGGATGAATCCCTGCCGTGCTTTGGCTACTTCGTAGATGGGCGCACCGGGGCGGTGTTTCTGTGCTATAACCACACCAAGTCTATGAAAGGCCTAGCCCTCCGCGTCAACGCTGGCGACGAGCTGATAACGAGCGCCAACTACAGGGACCACAAGATCACCTTTGAGCTCAAGCGTGCCGGCATTACAGTAGGGGAAACCAAGTTTGACACGGAGCGGGAGGTCATTGGGCTACCTTTCTTCTGCGCCGAGTACTGTGATGACGCCACAATGGACCTGAAGTCCTTTCATCCAGGGCCGCAGACGCTCTCTGTATCCCGCCTCTATGAGCAGATTCTCCGGGCCCCGTACGAGCAAGACCAGACGCCGGCGCAGTCGTATGACTTTTACGCGGAGCTGAACCTGTTTGCGCAGACCGTCCTGAACGCGCACAGCAGCTCCGACATCGTCTCGCGCGTCGTGAGCGAGACGACTGTGGCGAGTCACGAGCTGGCCAGCTTCACGCAGGTGTCATCGGCGCTGAATGCCGGCGCCTTCGCCGACAGGGTGTCGCTTGCCCCACTCACGCCGTATCTTGTGCGCCTAACGAAGCTAGACGAGCTGACGGCCGAGTTTGCCCCGCTCATCAACCTGCGCCGACGCACGGAGCTGTTCGACATTTTCGGCGTCCTCAAGAACCTCTGCTCCCGGGAGACGGAGGAGCAGATTCAGACGCGCATCATGGCACCGTTCCAGAACATGCAGGGCAAGAAGGTCTCGGTGACGATCCACGCGATGCAGGCACAGCCCACGAGCTCCACCGGCCCATTCCAGACACTGATGCGCTCGGTGTTTGGGCAGCTCTATCTGCAGCTGCAGCAGGCCACAATCGACATCTTTTATATGTCGCCCATCTTCACTGTTAAGCTTGCCGGTTTCGGCTCCACCGACGCCGGTGGCCCTTACCGTGATGTCCTATCTCAGCTCGCCACGGAGATCATGACGACGCACCCCAACAAGCAGTGCCAGCTGAACCCGCTCTTCGTGAACTGCGGGCGCGGCGACGTGACGACCATTATGCCGAATGTTGCCCTGATAAAGAGCGCGCAGATACCCCTCATGTTGGAGTTTTTCGGGAAGCTGCTCGCGTCGCTTTTCCTCACGCAAGATGTGCTGGCGGTGGAGCTGCCTCCTCTCTTCTGGAAGCTCTTGTTGGGCGAGGAGGCCACCGTCAAGGACCTGGCCGCGTTCGACGCGGACATCGCGAAGCTCCTCCAGCCGGAGGAGCTGATGATGCGCACCCAGGAGGAACTGGAGGAGCGCTTCCCTGGTATCACAGCAGTGTGGAAGGCCATCGTGGATGACAACCAGCAGTTCCTCCTCGACGAGAATCTGCCACCGGAGACTCTGGACGGTGCTCGCCTGCTTTCTCGCCGCATCATGGTGAGCGAAATCCACCGCTTTGAGGAGGCGATCGGCTACATCCAGCAAGGCTTTGACCAAGTCCTCCCACTGTACACCTTGCACGCCTATCGGTGGCAGAAGGTGGAACTACTCATCTGCGGCACTCCAAAGCTCACCTTTGCGGATTTCTACAACAAGTGCGATATCCAGCTTTCTACCGCCGATGCCAGCATGTTCTTATCCGTCCTCGAAGACATGACGGACGAGGATCGCACCTTGCTCCTTCGCTTTACCACGGGCCAGTCGCGCCTTCCACTGAAAACGAAGATCAAGGTGACCCACAACGGAAACAAGGATACACTTCCAACGAGCAGCACCTGTTTTTTTGCTCTTCGCCTGCCCTCCTACTCATCTGCGGAAAAGATGAAGGAGCGTCTCTTGTACGCCGTACGACAGTGCAAGGCAATCGACGCGGACGGTCAGGCACGCGAACATCTCATCATCGATTGAAATGCTGCGGTTAATTTTTTTTTTTTACCTGCGTCATTGCTTTCGTTGTCGTCTTTTCTTTTGGTGCTGTTGTTCATGTGGACAGCCGCATATTTCCTTCGATGCGCGCTGCTGCGACTTTGCGTTGTCGACGTTGTGCGTGTAGCACATCAGAACTCCTTTCGAACTCCAGGTTGATTCTTTGGCCGTGAGCATTTTTCCACCTTTTTTTATCCTTGCAAGTGATGTGTGAATACAATACTTCGCGGCGTTTCATATTTTCCCTGTCTTCTTTTTCTTTTCTTATCCAATCCTGTGCTTGTCCAACATTTTTTTTTCTGTTTGATGGAAGCTGCCTTGCTCGCGTCGGCTTCCCTGTTTCTTCTTTTTGTGTGCGCCTGTCTCTTGCTTGGCCTCTTTGCTGTACTGTGATGCTCTTGACAAGTGCCTCCACTGCTGGGTACTGCCAACAACGGGCTCTGCGTCTTTTGT